>CM035415.1:184868431-185163431 GCA_020310875.1 Ceratopteris richardii
CCTTCCCCCTTCCCCCTCCTCCTCCCTCACCCTCCGCCTTCCCCCGCGAGCCCCCCCTTTCCCTCCCTCCCTCCGCCTTCCCCCCTCCCCCCTCCTCCTCCCTCCCCCCTCCACCTTCAAGCCCTCCCCTCTTCCCCTCCCCCTCCGCCTTCCCCCGCGAGCCCCCCTCTTCCCTCCCCCTTCCGCGTTCCCCCTCCCCCCTCCTCCTCCCTCCCCCTCCACCTTCAAGCCCCTCCCCTCTTCCCTCCCCCCTCTCCGCCCTTCCCCCCGCGAGCCCCCCTCTTCCCTCCCCCTCCGCCTTCCCCCTCCCCCCCTCCCTCCTCCCTCCCCCTCCACCTTCCCCCGCAAGCCCTCCCCTCTTCCCTCCCCCTCCGCCTTCCCCCTCCCCCCCTCCTCCTCCCTCCCCCCTCCGCCTTCCCCCGCGAGCCCCCCTCTTCCCTCCCCCCTCCCGCCTTCCCCTCCCCCCCTCCTCCTCCCCTCCCCCTCCATCTTTCAAGCCCTCCCCTCTTCCCTCCCCCTTCCGCCTTCCCCCGCGAGCCCCCCTCTTCCCTCCCCCCTCCGCCTTCCCCCTCCCCCCTCCTCCTCCCTCCCCCCTCCGCCTCCCCCCCGCGACCCCCCCCTCCTCCTCCCTCCTCCTCCAATCCCTCCCGCAACCCCCTCTACCCCGCCTTCTCCACTCCTCATACAGATAAAGCTGGAGAGCCTTTCAATGTGCTGAAAGAGGCAGGTCAGTAGTGCCATCAGAGCTTCTGAAGTTTGGAGCTTTGGTTAAGAGAGAGGAATCTAAACTTTATGGGGCTCATTTCAAGGACATAGCCGTGGATGCTCCAAAAGCAACCTTTGAAGATGATGTAGAATGTGGTGATGCATGGTCTATCATTTTTGAACTTGGTTGGACAAGGGGAAAATTCTAGCTAAAGGAGTTGAAGAGGTTCAGGAAGTTATTGACAGGTGTGAAGTACCAGCTCCAAAGCATGGAGAAATGATGAAGACAAATTGGGGATGCATTGCAGGCAGCATGAGGACCTCAGACTAGAAGTAAAAGGAAAAAGGGAACTAGTAAATGAGGGAGCGGAGAAAAGGTTGTTGCCGCCTACCTATTTATGTGGACCCAATTCAATTCAAGGGAATAATTGACCTACCCCTTCAATTTTGGTCAATCAACTGACGCGTGATCAAAGGACGTGAAGAACCGACAAGGCCCTCTTGGCCTATTGGAGCCTATAAAAACAATGGATTTGTGTTCATTTGGGTACAAGTACAAGGACAATTTTGGAGATAGAGTGGTTCGTGCATACGTGCAGAAGTCCTCTTTTGCACTTGGTGCTTTCAAGCCTATTGTAGGAGCTACTCTGTAGTGTGTATACAGAGGGTAGGCTTCTCAGTGGATGGCTATGAGCACTATAGTGTAAGAGAGTAGCTTGGATTCTTTTCTTTTCTGGTGGCTCATTAGCCCTAAGCTTGCGCTTTTGAGCATCACTCTGCCCAACCTTGTAATCAATCTTATTTGAATTGAGAAGTGGATGGTCTTTTTAGTCACATGTTGTTGATATTTTCTGGAGTACGTACAACCTTTGTGCATTTATTTACCTCTACTTGCTCACATAAATGTTAAAGGGTATACTTCCCTAAAGAGAACCCCCCTTGAGTAGGCGACGTACTGGATGTGTTTAACCTTCATTGTCTACTTTTGAGTACCTCCTCTACAGTTTGGCACGCCCAGTGGGACCTTTGCATTTTTGTGAGAGGTGTTTTGCCCTATTGCAATCGCGAATAGGTACATGACCCATACACGAGTAGATAAGGAATCTCTTTGTGTTCGAAGGAGCCTTAACAAGTTAGCAATAACCACGGCTAGTGAGTCTACCTCCCCTCTGTCCTCCCTAAATTTATCTATTGATTTGGGTGCGACACCATTGTCAAAAGAGGGGTATAGGAGAACTCTAGACTTCTCCTCAGATACGTCCGAAGAAACACCAGTACAAATGGAGGATCTCTCTCCAGATTAAATATCAAATTCCCTACCTTCAAGGGACATGCTTATGAGGATGCTGATGATCATGTGAGGAGATTCATCTCTTTATGCCGTGGACAAGGTTTGCAAAATAGAGAGGATGCAATGCTGGCACTTTTTCCATCCACATTGGAGGGTCTTGCAGATAAATGGTATAGTCAATATGCAGATGGCCATTTCACTACATGGGAAGCTCTGAAGGCGGCGTTCTCACAAACATTCAGACCAAGTGATTCTTCAGAAAGAGCTCTAGATCAGCTAGAGAATTTGAAGCTAAGACCAGGTGAATCTTTTCATGAACTTCACACTAGAACAAAAGCACTTGTTGCACGTCTACCACATGCTCCTGGTGACTTCTTGGTTAAAAAGTGGATTTAAAAGGCTCTGCCCAAGTCATCTCAGCAGAAGCTTCGTGAGTCTCTTAGATTGGATGCGACCCTCAATGATTTTGTTGCAGCGGCATCACACATTGAAGAAGCAAGGCAACATTTTGAAGGGGATATACAACCAAAGTATGCTCCAGACCTGGATCCGATTGAGCAACTGAGAAGGGAACTGGAAGCATTGAAGATGCAACAAATTCAACAAGAAGAGGTCTTTCCACCACTGCAACGCACTGATGATGAAGTAGCCCAACTTCGCCGAGAGTTAGAAGATTTGAAGACCACATAAGATATAAGGAGACAAATTTGGTGTACAATCTGTAACAACAATGGACATTCCAATACTAATTGCCCTATTAAGGTAAGCTGTCAATTTTGTGGAAAGGACGGTCATGAAGCAAGGGATTGCTACTACCTCAAGGGTACACAGCAGAGAGGTAACCCTCAAAATTTGGATTCATTTTATGCTAGTACTTCAAATACATCAAATAGAGAGGAGAATCGGCCTGCAAAGCCTAGATATAATAGACCTTTGATGTGCTATCGTTGTGGTGAGTACGGCCACATGCAAAATAGGTGCTCTCTTCCAGAAGATGCACCTCCTTGTCAACATTGTCCAGAGTCCAAGGATCATTATACCAAAGATGGTTCAAGAGGTCGTCCTGCTCCAATCCACATGATTGCAGTCCCTCCACATGAAGAAGGTAAAACCACTCAGTCGTATGCTGTTTCATCCTCTGCAATGCCCATGATGACTAGAGCTAGGCAAGCAGCAGCAATCCATAGCGAGGAACAACAAGGATTTCAGGATAAAGAGGAGGAAAAGAAGTCAGGATGGAGGGACCAAGTAGAAATTGAAGGAGCTTATGATAAGATGGCTACTACCATGAGGAGCCAATCAACAAGTCTACAAGAAAACACTCAGGAGGTAAACATTGAACAGATCTTGAAAGGTATTCATCACAAGGTTAGTCTATATGAACTTATAAGGATGGATTCAAAATTAAGAAGTGACTTACTGAAGATTATACACTCTGCTCACCTGGTCCAATCACCTAATATAGGTTGATTTTCCTCCTGCACCCTTAGCAGACTACCAAAGTTCAAGATTATCTGTTTGTATAAAGGATGAAACTCTCACAGGTGTGATCATAGATGGAGGCTCTGGTATCAATTTGATGCCAGATTTCACAATGAAGAAACTAAATTTGAACCCCACCAAAATGGTACCATTTACAGTTACACTAGCAGATCAACATCGGGTTGCGCCTCTGGGCATTATTGAAAAGGTACGGATGATAGTACAGGGTTGCCACCTTGTGTTGGATTTTGTTGTTATTGCACTTCCACAGGAGACTTCTTACCCTTTACTCCTGGGGATACCTTGGCTGAGACAAGCAAAAGCTTTGCAAGATTGGGGGAAAAACAAACTATGGATTTCAACAAGCACCAATAGCCAACTGCAATTACATTTGGAAGAGGGATTCGACTCAGGAAAAACTACTCGATATACTGTGGATACTCAGGTAATGCCCTCTCTACCCTAAGAAGATGATACATTGTTAAATTGGATGATGGGAAGTGCAGAGTGTTGCACAATGGAGATTAATGAAATTGAGGAAGAAGTTGCAGATAAGGTAAATGAAGACCACGAGGTATTGGAGAATGAGCAAATGCAGGAAAATACTAGCTTTGAGGAGGCAACCAATATAAATGTATCGGAGGGAGAAGGTTATGAATTTAAGAGCAGAGAAGATCTTCCTTTTGCAGATATACCTCAAGGATGGATGGAAGAACATGTTGCAGATTATAAATTAAAATCCACTCCTGCATATAGTGGAGATGATTTATCAAACAAGGCCAGTCGTGAAACATTGGTTCAAGAAGTAAATTTAGGGGATGAAGAGAACCCTCAAGTAGTCCATTTGGCATCCTGGTTGTGGCATTATCCTAATTTACTACAGAAGGTAACTTCTTTGCTCTTTACTTACAAAAGTGTCTTTGCATGGTCCTACAAAGATCTAACAGGAATACCAGAAGAGCTTGGATTACATCGGATACCCTTGGTTGAGGGAGCTGCGCCTGTAAGAAGTAGGCCATATGGACTCAATCCGAAGTATGCAGAGGCGGTAAAAGCAGAGATTACAAAACTAGAAGAAGCAGGTATAATTGTGCCAGTAGAACATTCCAGGTGGCTTTCTTCTATGGTTATTGTGCCGAAGAAAAATAATGGAAAAATAAGAGTGTGTTGATTTCCGTGCTTTGAATAAAGTGACTATTCAAGATGGATTTCCTCAGCCCTTCACAGAGCAAGTACTTGAGGAAGTAGTTGGTCACACTTTGTATAGTTTCTTGGATGGTTTTAGTGGCTACAATCAGATAGTGATCCATCCTGATGATAGGGACAAAACAACCTTTGTTACTCCCTGGGGCACTTATGTCTATACTCGAATGGCTTTTGGTTTGAAGAATGCACCGGATTCATTTAATAGAACGATGCATCTGATATTGGGCAAATGGTTAACAACATTTCTACGAATTTTTATGGATGACTTTTCAGTATTTTCAGGTACAGATAAAAGAGTTGCAGTTCAAGATTTCCATGACCATTTGGAAAATTTAAAAGAAAATTTTGAGCAATGTCTCAAAATAGGTTTGAAATTGAATCCTGATAAATGTCACTTTATGGTCACCAAGGGTACTCTTCTTGGTCACATAGTATCTGCTGAAGGAAGTGCAAAGTTTCTTGGGCCATGCAGGGTATCACAGAAGATTCATTAGGATGTATTCAGAAATTGCTAAGCCCTTATCAAGGCTTACCAGTAAAAAGATCCCTTCCTCATGGAGTGTTGAAGCTGACAAAGCATTTTGTGAACTAAAATTGAGGCTATGTACTGCTCCACTTTTAAGTGTTCCTAATTGGTCATTGGAATTTCATGTGCATACAGATGCTAGTCTTCATGTTGTTGGTGCAGTTCTAGCTCAACCATCATCTCACAAAGTGGATAGACCTATCTCTTATGCCAGCAGACTACTCAACCAAGTTGAAAGAAATTACAGTACAACGGAAAGAGAAGGTTTGGCTATCGTATTTGCTCTTCAGAAGTTCCGACATTATCTCCTTGGTGTACATTTCATTGTTATTTCTGATCATCAGCACTTGAAGTATTTGATAAACAAGCCTAGAGTAGCTGGAAGGATTTGGAGATGGTTACTCCTATTTCAAGAATTTAATTTTGATATTCATATTAAGCCAGGAAAAGAGCACTACATGGGAGATCAAGTGTCCAGGACGGCAATGAGCGAGAAGGCAACAGGTATCAATGACGAACTCGTGGATAGCAATCTCTTCCTAGTAACAATTCAGAGAGGTTGGTATGATGAAATTCTTCTTGTTCTTACTACTGGAAAGATCCCAGAACACTTGACACCTGTAGAAAAAAGAAGATTGCTTTTGAAAACCAAAGCATATTCTCTTATAAATGGAAATTTATATAAATACTGTCAGGATGATATATTGAGAAGGTGTGTCTATCCAGAGGAGGTAAATCTTCTGCTAGAGGCTGCACACAGTGAAGGACATCTAAAGGGAGAGGAATTGGCTCATAGAATAATCCACAAAGGTTTATGGTGGACTCATATTTTCAAGGATGCAATCAAGTTTGCTAAAGAATGCCACATCTGCCAGAGGTGTGCTCCCGCGCCAACCAGATTGAATTTCCAACCATTAGTCATATCTACCGAAAGGCTCCCATTTGAACGATGGGGTCTGGATTTCATTGGGCCAATTTACCCAACTGGTCAACCAGGAGGTAAAAAGTATATTTTGATGGCCACATGTTATGCCACTAAATGGATAGAGGCCAAAGCTACTGTGGATTGCACGGCTCTCACAGTAGCTAAATTTATGTATAAACGTATTTTCTCAAGATTTGGTTGCCCACTGGAAATTACTAGTGATAGGGGCACACATTTTGTAAATCAATTGCTCCAGTTTATATTTGACAGGTACAAAATCTTCCATAAAAAGTCTTGTGCCTATTACCCAAGGGCAAATGGCCAAGCAGAGAGTTCCAATAAGATTTTGATTGGACTACTTCGCAAATTATCTTTTGATCATCAAAGCTCTTGGCCACTAGCACTAATTGGTGCAATTTGGGCTTTCAGAACCATGAAGAGGGGAACCACAGGCGAGACTTTATTTTGCTTAGTTTATGGGAAAGAGGCATTGGCACCATTTGAGTTTATCATCAGAAAAGAAGTAGGAATCAAAAGCATTGGAATTGAACCCCCCATTCAGAGACTGGTGGCATTAGAAGAGTACAGAGAAGGGGCAATGCGAAAACTTCAAGTAACACAAGAAGAGCGCAAAAGATTGCATGACAGGTATCTGAGATCGAATGAAGTTCAAGAAGGAGCCATGGTTTTAGTGCATCAAGTTCCAACAATTTCAACTAAATTGGCACCCAAATGGATAGGACCATATAGGGTGATCAAGGTATTACCACATGGCACAGTGCACATAGAGGATTTGCAGGGTAAAAGGATTCCTCTAGTCAATATTTCTAGGGTGAAAAGATACCTGAATTAAGGATAAGAAGGACACTGTACATACCTCGGTTTCATTCAGAACTTGCAAATTATTTGTTTTTATTCAAAACAAGCAGGCTGCATCGGGACGGTGCAACGACTTGGTGTGGGGGACTGTCGTGTTCCTCCCCTCAACCCCTTCTTCTTTTCTCTTTATCTCCTCCCTCTCTTTCTCAGGGCCTGCACCGCCCCTTTCCTCTCTCTCTCTCTCTCTTTCTCTCTCTCTCTCTCCCGTCCTCTCTCTTTCTCTTCCTTCCCCCCTCTCTCTTTCTCTCCTCCCCCCCTCTCTCTCTCTCTCTCCTCCTCCTCTTCCCTCCCCCTCCTCCTTCCCCTTCCTCCCTCCTCATCCCTCCCCCTCCACCTTCCCCCGCAAGCCCCCCTCTTCCCTCCCCCTCCGCCTTCCCCCGCGAGCCCCCCTCTTCCCTCCCCCTCCGCCTTCCCCCTCCCCCCTCCTCCTCCCTCCCCCTCCACCTTCAAGCCCTCCCCTCTTCCCTCCCCCTCCGCCTTCCCCCGCGAGCCCCCCTCTTCCCTCCCCCTCTGCCTTCCCCCTCCCCCCTCCTCCTCCCTCCCCCTCCACCTTCCCCCGCAAGCCCTCCCCTCTTCCCTCCCCCTCCGCCTTCCCCCTCCCCCCTCCTCCTCCCTCCCCCTTTGCCTTCCCCCGCAAGCCCCCCCTCTTCCCTCCCCCTCCACCTTCCCCCGCGAGCCCCCCCTCTTCCCTCCCCCTCCGCCTTCCCCCTCCCCCCTCCTCCTCCCTCCCCCTCCACCTTCAAGCCCTCCCCTCTTCCCTCCCCCTCCGCCTTCCCCCGCGAGCCCCCCTCTTCCCTCCCCCTCCGCCTTCCCCCTCCCCCCTCCTCCTCCCTCCCCCTCCACCTTCCCCTGCAAGCCCTCCCCTCTTCCCTCCACCTCCGCCTTCCCCATCCCCACTACTCCTCCCTCCCCCTCCGCCTTCCCCCACGAGCCTCCCCTCTTCCCTCCCCCTCCGCCTTCCCCCTCCCCTCTCCTCCTCCCTCCCCCTCCACCTTCAAGCCCTCCCCTCTTCCCTCCCCCTTCGCCTTCCCCCGCGAGCCCCCTCTTCCCTCCCCCTCCGCCTTCCCCCGCGAGCCCCCCTCTTCCCTCCCCCTCCGCCTTCCCCCTCCCCCCTCCTCCTCCCTCCCCCTCCACCTTCCCCCGCAAGCCCTCCCCTCTTCCCTCCCCCTCCGCCTTCCCCCTAACCCCTCCTCCTCCCTCCCCCTCCGCCTTCCCCCGCGAGCCCCCCTCTTCCCTCCCCCTCCACCTTCCCCCTCCCCCCTCCTCCTCCCTCCCCCTCCACCTTCAAGCCCTCCCCTCTTCCCTCCCCCTCCGCCTTCCCCCGCGAGCCCCCCTCTTCCCTCCCCCTCCGCCTTCCCGCGCGAGCCCCCCTCTTCCCTCCCCCTCCCGCCTTCCCCCTCCCCCCTCCTCCTCCCTCCCCCTCCGCCTCCCCCCCTGCGACCCCCCCTCCTCCTCCCTCCTCCTCCAATCCCTCCCGCAACCCCCTCTACCCCGCCTTCTCCACTCCTCATACAGATAAAGCTGGAGAGCCTTTCAATGTGCTGAAAGAGGCAGGTCAGTAGTGCCATCAGAGCTTCTGAAGTTTGGAGCTTCGATTAAGAAATAGGAATCTAAACTTTATGGGGCTCATTTCAAGGACATAGCCGTCGATGCTCCAAAAGCAACCTTTGAAGCTGATGTAGAATGTGGTGATGCATGGTCTATCATTTTTGAACTTGGTTGGACAAGGGGAAAATTCTAGCTAAAGGAGTTGAAGAGGTTTAGGAAGTTATTGACAGGTGTGAAGTACCAGCTCCAAAGCATGGAGAAATGATGAAGACAAATTGGGGATGCATTGCAGGCAGCATGAGGACCTCTGATTAGAAGTAAAAGGAAAAAGGGAAATAGTAAATGAGGGAGCGGAGAAAAGGTTGTTGCCGCCTACCTATTTATGTGGACCCAATTCAATTCAAGGGAATAATTGACCTACCCCTTCAATTTTGGTCAATCAACTGACGCGTGATCAAAGGACGTGAAGGACCGACAAGGCCCTCTTGGCCTATTGGAGCCTATAAAAACAATGGATTTGTGTTCATTTGGGTACAAGTACAAGGACAATTTTGGAGATACAGTTGTTCGTGCATACGTGCAAAAGTCCTCTTTTGCACTTGGTGGTTTCAAGCCTATTGTAGGAGCTACTTTGTAGTGTGTATACAGAGGGTAGGCTTCTCAGTGGAGGGCTATGAGCACTATAGCGTAAGAGAGTAGCTTAGATTCTTTTCTTTTCTGGTGGCTCGTTAGCCCTAAGCTTGCACTTTTGAGCATCACTCTGCCCAACCTTGTAATCAATCTTATTTGAATCGAGAAGTGGATGGTCTTTTTAGTCACATGTTGTTGATGTTTTCTGGAGTACGTACAACCTTTGTGCATTTATTTACCTCTACTTGCTCATAGAAATGTTAAAGGGTTTTACTTCAATACCCTATAATGCATACAAAGTTTTGCTACTTGAAAGAGTAACTACATTTAGAATTTTTGGATATACCCCATGATTTAGTGCTTCCATCGCAAGCTACTTTCTTTGTTACTCAAGCTATGCAATGGTTGTAGGGGTGTCAGATGTTCAAAGTATTATTGGCTACAAGAGAAAAGAATACCTCAGATACAGAGGAGATTTGCCAGAGCCAAGCTCATTTAAAAGACTTAAGAAGGATTAAATATATATTTTCTCAAATCTTTACTCATGAAATGTAGATAGATACACATAGTTATTGCCCAAAGGGATACAAGATATTGCAAATATGAAGCATGTAGCCTTTTTTTATGTAATTCATCAATGTCCTAATATTAATCCTTATTAACCCATGATCTATTTTTCTCTAGTGACAGTCCTATTTATTTGATGATAATATTTTGCATGATATCTTTTGTAATTGTCTTCTCAGGAACCAATCAAAAAGCTCTTTGAAGGCACATTTTCCAAATTCAAGCTCAATTTCAAGACTCAAAAGAGATGTACATACAAACATATTTCTTTTAAAACCTTATTATATCATGAAATTACATGCATAGACATGTTTATTTCTCAAATAAATAAAATACATTGCAAATATTAAGGCTTCCTTTGGAATTTCATCTTTTTCATTTTGTGATATTGATCCATGATGGTTTTGTCCGATGATAGTCCTAATCTTTTGATGATAATATTTTGCATGAGCTCCTCTAATTGCCTTCTAAAGAACCAATCAAAGAGCTCTTTGAAGGCATTAATTTTCTTTACTCCTCCTCCTTTCCTTGTGCACCTAAATAAGCTTTTCCTTGCTTGGTAATGAGATTTTTCCATGTCCTGGGTGTTCTATATGGCAAGTGTGTCCTTTTTTGCAAAGAATGCACCATGCACAAGAAGAATATGCTAGAAGAACAGAAGAGTTTCATCATATGTTTATCTCAATTAAAGAAAAATAAATTGTGTAAATTATCTTTGAAACTCACCAAGTAGTATGTTATGTCTTTGGCACTCCATGCCTCTATGATGGTTTGTATAAGCTTTGTGATCTCCTTCCTGAAATATGTCACATAGCTATTTGATGGTAAATGTTGCCGCATGATATTTAAAAACTTATCTAGTTTGATCCACACTTCCATTCTCGTTTTTGCTATTTCTGGTATGGTTTTTACATTAGTCATGAACTCACAAATTGTTTCCCAACAATTCCACATGGCATTTAGTTTTTTGTCATCATGGTTGCTAAAGAATATCCTTGTTTTCCCATCTCGCATTGAGACATCCTCTAATACATTACTTGTATTTTGTGAAAGCTTTGGATATTTTCTTACATGAACATCACTACGATGAAATCCCATTTCAGAAAGTAGAGATTCACATTTTCTTATGCACTCATATGCAAGAGTTGTAGGCTTGATAGAATATGCAAAATCCAAGTGGAGATGGACCAACTTGTCAATGATCCTTAACTCTACATGTAGTGTAAATATCTGTACATTTGTCAATGCTATTGAAAGTATGGTATCCCAAATCATGGCAGAAGATGAGTAGTTATGAAGAATAACATTTTGTCTAGAAGGAGCCTCCTCAGCCTCAGCTCTAGTAATCCATCCTGTTGTGCCTGGACTTTGCATGTAGTACAAGCAAGGGTAATTAGAATTTGGTCCTCCACTTATACCAAACATGCATTTGAGTGTCTTTAGGTCGCTTCTCAACTATCACTCAACTTTAAAGTCTTCGTAGTCTTTGACATTCAACAATTCTCCTGCATGAGGCCTCTGAACAACATTTGGAATGTTTGTGAGTGAGAATAACCATTGAAGTGTTTTATGGCTCTTATATTGAACTTGGGCATAGTCAAACCACCATAACTCCAGTTTTGATTGTACTTTGATAGATGGAGTATCCAATTTCCGAAGGCTATAGTCCAAAGCTCTCTTCATGAGTGCAATGCTTATTATCTCCATATTTTGATGTTTTTTAGGTTTGGCTTCATCAAGTTTGATTACAAAGTTCAGCACACCAGAAAATTGATATTGTTTTATATTATAGAACTGTACCATGTATATTTGAAGTCTTATTATATCTATCCATATGTTGTTAAATGCATCATAAGTGAAATGTAACTTTTGTTTTCCTACCTTGTAAGGTATGTTACCATGAATATCTTTATATTCACCAAATACTGATGTGATCTTCTTATTTAAACAGAACCGAAACTTTCCTACATGATGGGGTCTAGGCAATCCGAAGCTTTTAACTTTGTTAAATTTTAAAAATTCACACCAAACTTTTGAAATTTCTCTATAACCTTTCTTACTCACTCCAATGCCATCACAAATCTCCTAAATTTGAGATGGTTCTAGCAACAAATTCATATCTATCATGAGTTTTTGGAAAACAAAGCATTTCAAGCATGTATTTTCCTTCAGTTTCAATAGTCTTAAAACATCATTTTGACTCATTATCTCATTATAGAAATGTACGCGCTCAAAACTATTCAACATATTGAAACCTAGCACATTTGTCACATGATCTCTTACAATTTTCATTTTTTTCTTCTTTTGGCTAGATTTTTCAGTCAAATATAGAAAAGGCATTACTCGATTTGATCGCAAGTGTGTTTTGTAAATAATTTATGTATTGTACATAATTCCTTAAACTCTCCTAGAGCCTTGAGCAATAGCCTCGTAAACCATCCTCACCATCTCCTATGAAAAGGGGGATACCTTCTAGTTTGTGGATCAATTGGATAAACAGATCCATCTGCGCTATTGGGAAGTTGCGGACACATGGTTGGTGGATCAAGTCAACCGCTATCTAAGAAATATCTAATAGGCAAGCTTACCACTCCATACTTCTAAGGACCGTATGGTTGAGCTTCCCTATAGCTTTCAATAGCTTCTTGAGATGAAGGTAAAGTTAAGGATTCCTCAGTTATGTTTTCTTTAATAATTTCTTCTTCTTGGTTTTCAATATGTTGTGCTTGCATACGTCTAATTAGAGCTGGTGAAAATGAATCTACACTATCTTGAGGTTCCAGAGATGCAATGGAAAATAACGTGAAAAACCTAGTAAGACATGATCATAAGATTCAGAGATTAAAGATTCGTGTGTAATTTTGTCCTTAACTACTTCTACTTCGACTTCAAAAGTTGCATTACTTTTAGATTCAAGTGGGTGCTCTGTAGACATCAACAATGAAGATAATTAGAAATAGTAATTGAATTAATGCTAATAATAAGAATAGGTGTTTACAATGCCATAGATAAATCTTTTTAAATGATAAAATCTATGTTAGATGATGATAAACTCTAGTGATTCATATACAAATAACTTGATCAAAGATAATCTTCAATGGTTTTTTATAAGATTGATGGATCTTTGGATTGTTGAATTCTTCACTCTTTCGCAGTGATCTTCGAACACTTCTTCTTTTAATGTCCACAAAAAACATTAGACAATATAAGCATACCTCAATAAATCATTTACATTCAAATATGCTACACATGCCTATATGTCCATGCTAACAAACACTTACTTGAATACTAACACACAAGCACATACTAATATGTACTTATATATACTAACATGTAATTAAACCTTAGAATTTTTTAACTAATTATACCTCTCCAATTTCTAATTAAACAATGCCATAAATAATTAAACCTTATTATATCTAATCAAAATAATACATTAATACATACCTAATTAGATTAACTAATTTTATCTATATAAGTAACCTAACATAACATTAACTTTCAGTCTCTCTATCCTAACTGTTTCTCTCTCTCTCTCTCTCTCTCTCTCTCTCTCTCCCTCTCTCTCTCTCTCTCTCTCTCTCTCTCTCTCTCTCTCTTTCTTTCTCCCTCTCTCTCTTTCCCTCTCTTTCTCTAGCTATCCTTCTCTCTTTCTTTTCGTACATCGCTCGCTAGTTGACTATCTCTTTCTCTCTCTTCCCATGCACAATGCCTATCTCTACCGACTTCCCTTCTTTCTCTCTCTCCCCACTCTCTCGACGGCAAGTTGCAACTGCATTGACCAGATGATCGTAAATAGATATCAAGTATATACAATCAATGGAATATCAAATGCAATCATCATCCAAAAACTCAAGTTGAGCCTAACCCCTATTTTTGCATCATCGCAGCTTCTAGTTCCTGAATTAGTGGCTGTCTTGCATGCATATGAGATTCCAAAGCATGATGCTTTTCCTCCCAAGGCTGACGGCTCTGTCCTTCCACCATCTCTCTCAAGAACTGAACAAAATGGCACTAGTTGTCACTCTGGATGTCTTGCTTGTTCGGCAAGAGCTCGTAAGCTTCCTAGCATATACTTATCATAACATTGAAATTCTTCAATCCCGGGGAAATGCCAGGTATTATTAATCTCTGGATAAGCTGGGTACCTTAACTCTCCAACAAATCCTAAACCAATTTGAATCTCCACAATGACATTGCCAAGATAGTCCTTGAATTCATCACGGAAAGCTCTCATGAACTCTGAGTATGCCTCAATAGGGGAGATCTTCTCTGAAGCAATGGTAGACTATCACAACCTAGAGACAAATATTCATAATTCCTTCTGCCATCTTTATCTGTATAAACAACATCTAGATTCTTATCTATCTCTTCACGAACCCACTCTAGTAAAGGAATCCAAGAACTATCTTTAGTGCACGCATACTCGCATTCATGGCTCTTGGTCTATTCAGTGTGTTGTTCTGATTTACTAAATCTAGAGGGATCATGAAATACACAAGAACACCCCCATTTGCTCCTCTGCTTGATGGAGTGACAATATAGACATACTCTTTCTCCGTCAAATCTGGATCCGAACTTCCCTGAAAGTGGAAGAGCTTGTCTCCAACCAAAAATGATGATTCCAGACTTGGCCTGAGAACAGCAGAAGGCAGAACAATTTCTTTCTCATAATAACTCCTATCATGATTTTTGTACTCTGTGTAATGAAATTTGTTATAACCCATCCAATCCACATCTCCATTACTTACATGGAATTCTCCAGAAAGCCCATATGCGTGACAGGACGTGAAATACTGGCCATCTATTTTGGTGTCCTTACACTCCTCTACATGTATGCCCATATCCGCCACATCATCTGGAGCTACATAAGCTCCACGTTCATCTCAGTGAAGTCGTCTTAGCAATGCATCAGAATTATTATGCACAGAAAAGGAGCTACAAAATCAAATCAAATTCGATTTCTCAGCTTATATTTTTGCATGGGTTGCCGCCTATCCGAATCAACCACATAACTAGTTAACTCTCTCTCCCTATAGTGATTTATGCAACAGTTGTGAGAGGAGAAAGAAAAGATATTAACTTTTCTCTAATTAACTTATGCACACTATTGCGTACATGATTTTTCCTTAGTTCTACAACAACACATCAATCACTCCCTCTCTCTCCTATGTTCTCTCTCTATGCAAATCATTTCTTCTATGCCAGATGTTCTTACTAAATAGCTGAATCTTTTCTCTCTGTATGTTTTCAACAGCTAAGGAAACAAAACTCTCTCTGCCTTATTCTTGTTTTCATCAAAGAAGAATAAAATAGCTACTTTCAGAGATCTATCAACATGGAGAGTTAAATATGTGCATAATGAAAACATCAGAGGAATTGATGAGAAGAAAACAAAGGAGAATGAGTACCTTAGGAAAAGCTAGAGCATAGCACACACACACACACACACACACACACACAGAATATATATATATATATATATATATATATATATATATATATATATATATATATATATATATATATATATATATATATATATATATATATATATATATATATATATATATATATATAGAAATCATTTCAGTCAATGCATATCGTCAAAAATACAAATTTAGAAAATTCTATAAAGGATATTTAGATAATTGAGGTACTTACCATTCCATTAACCCTATTCTTAAGTAAAATTTTATTATACAAGTATGCTTTATTTTATTTCTTAGACGTCCACTATAAGATTCATCGAACTATCTCTTTTGCAGCAAACCTCCACCTCATATAGCCCGCATAGTATTTCAGAAGTGGTTTTGAGACCATGACTGAATCATATTTTTATTTCTTATGTCTTTTTTTTCTTTTTCCCATCTTGCACTAGCCATTAATATACTGCTTGATCTTCTCATTTTTCTCTTTCTTTATTTTTCTTCGCAAATTTTTTGTTTAAGGGGAAAGGCTTAAGCCTTAATCAGAGCAGAGGATCTAGAAATCTGCCACAACTAGAATTAGGATCTCATTTGCTAAACGGTTTCAGAAAGTAAAGCTTTCTACTAGTATAAAGTAAATTTCTCTTTTACTAGGGGTCGCAGTTCAAGTTTTCCACTCTCCTATCTTCACAATGCATTACAAGTTCTCTAAATCAGACTTTCACCTGTATACATTTTCCTACTTTAATTTCTTGTTCTTTATTTATGTAATTTTAATAAATTTCCTCTTTATATCGGAAACAAATAAAATCATATTCATGAAATGCATAAAGAGAAAAAATAAATAATACAAATATTTAGAATTAAGTCACCTAGTTATTCTTTGTCTCCACCTTCATTTTAAAACATTCTTTAGTTTATTTCTTCAAAAAGCATCGTCAACTCCTGCTAACAATCAACATCTAGACTCACAAGTAAAATTTGTTTTCATAAATAAATTTTTATTTTCATACATGTAAAAGAGAAAACATATTTAAAGGAAAATTTACACATAATTTTTATTAATGATTCTTTCATCATTTTCTTCATCATATAATAAGTCAAAAATTTCTTCATTTCTTTGATTGAATAATTTAACTCTTTTACCTGCAATTAAATTCTTAAGAGGAGTACCATCCAACGCTCCTAAAGCATACGTTCCATTTTCATAAACTTTGATCACCACATGAGGTCCAAACCAACGCTTTTTTAATTTCCTATGAGCATCATACTGAGAATCAAATGTACTATCATAAATTAAAACCCAATCATTAATTTGTATTGGCTTTGGCCTTAATCTATGTGACTTATCAAAATATTTTTTATTTTTAGGTCAAGAATTTTTCAATTTAGCTGTAGCTTCATCTAACCTTTCATTCCCTTGCTCAAGTTGCTGAATTCTTATAGCTAATAAATCTTTACTAGACAAATTATCTTCCCAAGGAAAAGTAGCCCATGTAAGGATTTGAGTATACACTTGAAAAATTGGTTTCTTGTAGTACATTAGCTCTGCCGTCATAAATCTCGTCGTTGTAGTGTAGGTCATTCTGTCAGCCCACAATGCAAATGGCAAAAATGTCGACCAATTCTTAAGTTCTCCTTTCCAAGATTTAGAAATCGCTTTAATAATAGGAGAATGCCCTCTTTCTATCTTCCTGTTAGCCTCAAGCTTATATGTAGTCGTAAGAGCTAAACGAATTCCATGCTTAGCAAAGAATTCTCTAGCCTCTTGCACATCTAATTCTCCCCTATCAGCTACTACCTTTTCAATATACCCAAATCTTGAAATCATATCTTCAAGAAGAAATTAACATACATTGAAAATGGTTTTAGATCTTAGAGCTCGGCCTTCAACATGGCTACTAAGATCTTCTCGTGCAAGAACTATGTATCTCATCCTATCTATACCTTTGGGCATGATCACTAAGTCAACTACCCACTTATAATGTATGCACAGTGGATAGGTGGGGTGTATATAGTGGATCCCTATTGTAGAGGAGGTACTGGGGTATCTCTTTTACCAAGATTAAAGAATGAACACTTCCAGTACGTCACCTACTCAAGGGAGGTTCTCTTTAGGGAAGTATACCCTTTAACACTTCTGTGAGCAGGCAAATAACAAGGATTGCACAGAGTGGTAAATACTTTAGAAAATATGAACAACAACTGACCAAGGAAGACCATAAATTTTTTGATTCGAATCAGATGTGTACAAGATTTGTCAAAGTGATGCTCAAAAGTTCATGCGGATCTCCTCATCAGCATAACAGGGCCAATTACATGCAGACTAACTCAGAGCAATACAAATAGTGGAGAATTTCTCTAGAAAATAGATCTTAACAATAACATTGACTCACAGAGAAGAACAACCAAGCCACCCTCTTTACACTATAGAGCTATTAGCCCTCCACTGAGAAGCCCACGCTCTGTATCCACACCACAGAGTGACTTCCTACAGTAAGCTTGAAGCCACAAAGTGCAAGAGAGGACTTCTGCACAAACGTAAACGTGTATCTGAACTAATGTATCCACCAAAATTGTACCCCTGATGAGCACAAATCCATTGTTTTTTATAGGCCCCAATAGGCCAAGGGGGCCTTGCCGATTCTTCACATCCACTGATCACGCGCCGGTGGATTGCCCGAAATTGAAGGGGTAAATCAAATATTCCATTTGATTTGAATTGGATCCACAAAAATAGGTAGTCCTCATGAATGATTGGCGGCAACTCCACTTTTAACAATTACCTTTTACCTTTTCACTTGCCATCTGATTCTCATTTTGTTGTTTTGTTATTTCCTCACTGATTTAATCCCGGGCAATTCAAATGAAGCCGATTGGTCCAACTTGTTTTTATAGGCCTCAATAGGCCAAGAGAGCCTTGCCGAATCTTCACGTCCACTGATCACGCGCCAGTTGATCTCCCAAAATTAGGGGGTAGGTCAAATATTCCCTTGATTTGAATTGAATCCTCAAAAATAGGCAATCGTCATGAATCGTTGGTGGCAACACTCATTGCACCACTTTTACTTTTACCACTTACACCTTTATTGTCACTTTTGAATGCAAGCTGAGATCCTCATTTTGTGCCGCCCGTGATATTTGAATGTCCTTGAGAAGCGCATCCTTCACCTAATTTTTGTAGTAGCTTTTGATCCTTCATATAAAGTGAGCGGTGTGGGAGGTGAGTTGTGGGGAGTTTGAGAGAGATTACAGGGTTTTGAAGGGTTGTGGAGGGTTGTGGAGTTGTGTGGGGTTTGTGGGGTTTGTGGGTTGGGTAGGAATAGGAGTAAGTTATGGAGAGTTGTGGAGGTTTTTGGGGTGTAGTCAAAATTCCATCCAATATTTCAAAGTTATTGTTTCACCATTGGAAAGTACTCGTCGAGAGCTTTCCAACGATATACAACACTGTAGGGTTTGGATAAGAAATGACCCTCCAAATATCCATCCAAAATTACATGAACTTTGTCCAGCTTATCTTGCCTCCTATGTCGAAAAAAGTTGACGGGCGCCTTGGATAGGTTGGGGTTGAGCGGGGTTGGGGTTGGGGTTGAGTGGGGTTGGGGTTGAGTGGGGTTGGGGTTGGGGTTGGGGTTGAGCGGGGTTGGGGTTGGGGTTGGGCTGGGTTGGCGTTGGGCGGGGTTGAGCGGGGTTGGGGTTGAGCGGGGTTGGGGTTGGGGTTGGGGTTGAGCGGGGTTGGGGTTGGGGTTGGGGTTGAGCGGGGTTGGGGTTGGGGTTGAGCGGGGTTGGGGTTGGCGTTGGGGTTGAGCGGGGTTGGGGTTGGGGTTGAGCAGGGTTGGGGTTGGGGTTGAGCGGGGTTGGGGTTGGGGTTGAGCGGGGTTGGGGTTGAGCGGGGTTGGGGTTGGGGTTGAGCGGGGTTGGGGTTGGGGTTCGGGTTGAGCGGGGTTGGGGTTGGGGTTGAGCGGGGTTGGGGTTGGGGTTGGGGTTGAGCGGGGTTTCGGGTTGGGGTTGGGGTTGAGCGGGGTTGGGGTTGGGGTTGAGCGGGGTTGGGGTTGGGGTTGGGGTTGAGCGGGGTCGGGGTTGAGCGGGGTTGGGGTTGGGGTTGGGGTTGAGTGGGGTTGGGGTTTGGGTTGGGGTTGAGCGGGGTTGGGGTTGGGGTTGAGCAGGGTTGGGGTTGGGGTTGGGGTTGAGCGGGGTTGGGGTTGGGGTTGAGCGGGGTTGGGGTTGGGGTTGAGCGGGGTTGGGGTTGGGGTTGAGCGGGGTTGGGGTTGGGGTTGAGCGGGGTTGGGGTTGGGGTTGAGCGGGGTTGGGGTTGGGGTTGAGCGGGGTTGGGGTTGGGGTTGAGCGGGGTTGGGGTTGGGGTTGGGGTTGAGCGGGGTTGGGGTTGGGGTTGGGGTTGAGCGGGGTTGGGGTTGAGCGGGGTTGGGGTTGGGGTTGAGCGGGGTTGGGGTTGAGCGGGGTTGGGGTTGGGGTTGAGCGGGGTTGGGGTTGGGGTTGGGGTTGAGCGGGGTTGGGGTTGGGGTTGAGCGGGGTTGGGGTTGGGGTTGAGCGGCGTTGGGGTTGGGGTTGAGCGGGGTTGGGGTTGGGGTTGGGGTTGAGCGGGGTTGGGGTTGAGCGGGGTTGGGGTTGGGGTTGGGGTTGAGTGGGGTTGGGGTTGGGGTTGGGGTTCAGCGGGGTTGGGGTTGGGGTTGAGCGGGGTTGGGGTTGGGGTTGAGCGGGGTTGGGGTTGGGGTTGGGGTTGAGCGGGGTTGGGGTTGGGGTTGAGCGGGGTTAGGGTTGGGGTTGGGGTTGAGCGGGGTTGGGGTTGAGCGGGGTTGGGGTTGGGGTTGGGGTTGAGTGGGCTTGGGGTTGGGGTTGGGGTGGAGCTGGGTTGGGGTTGGGGTTGAGCGGGGTTGGGGTTGGGGTTGGGGTTGAGCGGGGTTGGGGTTGGGGTTGAGCGGGGTTGGGGTTGGGGTTGAGCGGGGTTGGGGTTGGGGTTGAGCGGGGTTGGGGTTGAGCGGGGTTGGGGTTGAGCGGGGTTGGGGTTGGGGTTGGGGTTGAGCGGGGTTGGGGTTGGGCGGGGTTGGGGTTGGGGTTGGGGTTGAGTGGGGTTGGGGTTGGGGTTGGGGTTGAGCGGGGTTGGGGTTGGGGTTGAGCGGGGTTGGGGTTGGGGTTAGGGAAGATGAGTGGAGGGCGGAGGTGGGAGTGAGTGGAGGGGAAGAAAGAGAGAGAGAGAGAAATGCCGCGATACATGCATTCTTGTATGCATATGCATTCATGTGTGTATGCATATGCATGCATGTATGCATGTATACAAGCATGCATATGTATACGTGCATACATACATGCATATGCATACATGCATGCATATGCATACATGCATGCATATGCATACATGCATGCATATGCATACATACATGAATGCATATGCATACATGCATGCATATGCATACATGCATGCATATGCATACATGCATGCATATGCATACATGCATGCATATGCATACATGCATGCATATGCATACAAGAATGCATATGCATACAAGCATGCATATGTATACAAGCATGAATGCATATGTATATAAGCATGCATATGTATACAAGCATGCATATATATATATACATTGGATGAGATGAGATCTTCACATTGCATCAGATGGGATCTCCACGTACACCTTGGGGAGTGCATGATCATGATGACTCCAAGATATATCATATCCGTAATGGAGCTCGAGTTATAGATGCGGCCGGAAAGTCAATGCATCAGTGCATTCGACAACTTTGCTCAATCGAATTCGGTCATTCAATAATGTTAAAATGGAGCGAACAGGATAGGGACTCTAAAAATCATTTCACACAATCCATATATGAAGAGTATCGGCCATCACCTGGGAATCCTATCTTGAGTTCCGGATGGATTCAGCATACGGCACGCGAGGTGATGACTCATCGATGATCGGAAGCTCGCGATGCTTTTAGAGCAGGCTTACCAAAGCCTATATGGCTAGATGTCGAAGAATGGGAATCGATTCAGGATGAGCAGCAACATACTCTAGATCGATATCGTCAACAGAGAAATGTGGCAGCCACACGTTTAGATACGGTTGGAACGTTGCATTTAGGTAGCGGTAGATACAACAATATGCGCTACCAATTTATAAGTATCATGTTAATTATTGAGTTGTTTGTGTTAAGCACATTATGTATGTTCATCTAACATTTTGCATATTTATGTTAGGAGTTGGCAGTGGGTCGTCCTCCGACGCAAACAAAAGAATCATATGGATATCGACATGGACTACTTGCACTGTTACAAGACTTAGAGGGACGCGGTGCAATCGTCTCATAGGAGAATATTCTTGATTAGGTAAAGTTATATCTTGGTTTTGTGTTTTTAGTTGTTGTTTATAAATGTCATGTTAATTGGTCTTATTTTATACATATGTTTTGTTGTAGGATTGTAGGTGTAAATATTTTGATCAATGCCACAATTTTGTACCACACTTGCATACGGCAATGATGTAACATAATTTTGTATTCGATTCCTATATGGAAGTGTTTTGTCACATTGCCACAATTTTGTATTACACTCCTATGTGGCAATTTTGTACATTTTTGCCACACTTTTGTACATTTTTCATTTATGGAATATACAACTTTCTGTACATGATTCATTGTTCACTTTTGCTCATATAAGTTTGTTTTGGTTTCCATTAGAGTATATAACACATGTACTCAATTGGGTAGAGTGTATTGTCTTCTGCTAAACAACATCATGTTGTAGCAAAAGACAACACATTCTGCCCAAAAAAGTTTGCACTGATACCATCGTCAGTATATGCATCGATAGCTGCAGTATGGATGTCGGAATAGACGTCCGTACACCCAATATGGGGGTTGGTATGGGCATCACTATAAGCATTGGTATTACCGATGCTTATACTGACACCCATACTTGCATGCATACCGATGCTTTCTTTCTGACACATATACCCACTCTAACACCGACGTCGCAAAAAAATCAGACCCGTTCATTTTTCGTGATAGCAGCCTCTGTATACCCTCGATATGTTGTATTGATTAAATTATTTCAAATCACTTATCCATCTTTGATTCGCTTCGAGTTCCTTGATCTTTTCTTCTTGGATTTTTAGATTAAATTATTTCAAATCACTTATCCATCTTTGATTCGCTTCGAGTTCCTTGATCTTTTCTTCATTCCCTTTTTCATTGTTTCTCCACGTTCTCATCTTTATAGCATCATGATTACTTATCCTTCATGTATGAAAATTATGCTCCTTGATTCCTTGTTTTCTTACCCTTGTTTTGTGTGGAACCATTAATATCTTCCCTTTTCTTCTCATGATCTTTGGGTGTCCTTAAGCCTTTTCTACTATTCATTCTTAACATATGATGGAATCACCTTCTTTCCTTCATCACTTCCTTCTTTCGTTTTTCTGAAATTTTGCACTCCATTGTGCACTTTTTGTGATACTCGAGTACATTATTGAACGAACGGATTCCATGCTTTCTTACATCCCTACTTCATACCTCAAATCCTTGTGATCTATATTATTATCCTATACAACTTATTTGAAGTTACATCAACGAATTGGTTCAATATATAACAATCCCAATGCCTCTTTATTCCTCTTGTGAGCTTAAAGTATATATATATATATATATATATATATATATATATATATATATATATATATATATATATATATATATATATATATGCTCTTTATTCCTCTTTCAAAAATGAAATTAGACTCTTATATAAATCCACAACATTTAAAAACTCATTCAAAACTTAGTTAGAGGAAAATTACAAATTTTATGTAAGACTTAAAAAATTATATGAACTATCAAATACGATTATAATCAATTGAAATGAATAACTAGAGAAGAATTTATAATTGAAACAAAAATGGGCAGCAAATTAGCTCACTGCATATAGAAGCAGTTAGCAATGGATAACTATAGACACATATAAATTAAGAAAATGACGAACTGAGCAAGGAGGGAGCTACATGTAGCAACTTCCTTACAATCAAAAATAACTTTTAAAGAGAGTAGAGGCCTTGAACATCTAGTGATGACTTGTTTTCATACATATATAAGCTGTGAAAAAGTGCTGCTTCAATTTAAGAGGAATCTATCAGTCACCACTAAAGGTTTTGGTGTACCTATGACTTTGCAAAGTTGTTGAACCTCCATGGTAGCTGAAATTCATGATATGAAGCTTTCCAATGATAGGTGCACTTTTCATTCGTGCCCTTGAGCCTTTATTAACAAATTTCCCATATGTTACATTTATGTTCTCTTCTGACGAAGTTCAATATCTTTTTTATAAGCAACTTGGATCGAAGATGTCATACCTTGAACTCGTTTCTAAAGCCTTGTTGTTTATGTCTTTCATACCTATAACATTATTCCCTACATGCACATCAATTTATCTGAATGCTTCTTGACATAAAGTCATGAATCTAGAGTAGCTTGCTTGCAAATTATTTGAAATTCTATAACTCAAACAACATGCGGCTTATGGAGATCACGGTACTTAGGATTAAATATCACGCTACTAGTCCCATGTAGGATATCCTTCATTTGTCAATTCCAAAATGCATTCCTCACATACAACTAATAATGGGCCATCTCATTAATGATGGTATCTTCATAACGTCGACCATAAGATTGTGAAAATACCGTGAAAACCCATCATCTAGTAGGGGAATCATCTCATTTTTCTCTTGACCTTAAGATGAAAGTATTTCAAATCACTTCGATACTTGCTTTCATACGAAGTAGGATCCATTCTCTCTCTCTCTCTCTGTCTCTCTCTCTTTCTCTCTCTCTCTCTCTCTCTCCTTGTGTTGTCTTCTCTCCCTCTGTGTGCATGCATGAGCTCTGTAACTATACGTCTACAGATATCCTCTCTCTCTCTCTCTCTCTCTCTCTCTCTCTCGTAGACATACCTGCAAAAGAACATTAGGAAAAAAAAACAAAAAAAACCATATTTATAAAGACATACAAACATCCATACACATGCATGACAAATCACTCACTTCATTCACACACTTACACACACGTGCACATGCACACAAAAGCATGCACATTCAGACTTGCCCACCCACATATACTCTCACACCATTTTAGTTTACATACTCTCATACTCACTCACACTTAGAAGAAACATCACTCATACATCTATAATGCATAGACAACAAATAGTTCATAATTATAGTTATTTGAATTCATTTGTTTATTTTGATATACTTTTTACATCTTGATTTTAATAAATAGAGAGTTATAGTAATCATATTGGTATACACACACATATATATATAGTTACATATTAACACATTCACATGAAATACATACACATAGACATAAACATATCCTCGCACTTACATTGTAATCATACAACACCCACGTATATTCACACACATTAACAACACTTTTTCACATAATAGATGCACATTCCACATACTTAGTAATATACATATATACATTTATAAAATCACACATATGCATATAGTATATATTTATATTCACATATTTGGTTCACATATATAAAAATATATAGTGCACATATAGATCATTCGTACGAGTTATGTATGGAGGGCTGAAGTGGACATAGTCATTAGGGGTTCCTTGTAGAAATAAATTTTTTGCATGTCATGAAGAGTTCACATGGTTGTGAAGTATTTTCGTAAAAAGGATACATGATCATGGAGGGATTATCTGATCATGAGCATGGACTTCTTCATCAAGCACACATGTCTAACATCCATGGCCTCCATGGCCTTCTTTTATCATCATAAAAAGTTCATAACATAAACTCATATAGTAGATACCCTTAATTCATGTACACAATTATTCTCATTACTTGTCATCCCTTTATGTTCTATTTATGCACATCTTCCTCTCTTTCTTTGCGTGCAGGTACCAAAGAAAACGATTATTCAAATAAAAGTCACATTGAATGCATTTTTGAGAGGTTTTAGATCACCAATTTTTAAGAAGATTTTAATTTTTATGAATGTAAGTCAGAGTGGAGAAATCCATCTCACATCCATTCCCACTAAAGCTCCACATTGTCTCAAGAGGTCAACCTATAATTTATTGATGAGAGTATCAATTTCGTTTGAAGAACATATTCTGAATGTTCCAAATGGTGTATCAAATACTCTTTTGAATGAAAATACAGATTTTAATAGAAGAACAAATTAATTACTCAACCTTGACTTAAAAATTTTTCGTTCAATGTACGAAATTGAAAACAACTTTTAGAAAAATCCTATAGAAATCATTTAGATAGTCATGGTACTCTCCCCTCTATTGAATTGTTCATAATTAGTAATGTTTGTCTCATATAAGTGTTTTATCACTTCCTTTCTCAGCCACTTGCGATAAGATGCTACTACCTAATTCCTCTACTACATACGTCTGCCTCATATATCCTACATAGTAAATCTCAAAAGTAGTTTTGAGACCATATTTGAGTCATAAAAACTATTTTTTTTTATGTTTTTTCTTTTTCTCTCTTTTTATTTTCGTTATTTTTCTTTTTTGCTTTTTCAATTTGCATCAACCAGTGATGTAATGCTCCTTTCATTTATCGTTTTTTCTTCCTAACTTTTATTGTTAAAGGGAAGAGGCATATCCTCTTCTCAAAGCACAAGATCTTGAGGCATGCTACAACTAGAATTGAGATCTCACTAGCTAAGTGGTTTTAGAGACTAACACGATATACCTATATAGAATAAGTTTTACCTCTACTAGGAAATGTAAGTGAAGATTTCCCTATTCCATCCTTACAATAGCCCTAGTGTTCCTAATTCCTATCTCGAATTCATACACATCCGTACTTAACTTTCCAGTCCATCTTTTCATAATTTTGAACATTTACTTACATGTGAGAATAATGTGCTCGATTATTCATGAAATACATCGAAAAAATAACTTTACAAAAAATTGAAAAATAATGAGACCAAAGAAGTGTTTCACCTAATTTATATTTTTGCTTAGTGTCATGCCATTCTCTATCCCTTTCGTCCTTCCCTGAGAGCTCTTCACCTTCATAGTCACTACTTGATTTTCATTAAAATAACTGGATTCTCTTTCCTACAATCGAGTTTCTCAAAGTAGTTCCATCAAGCTCGCATAAAGCATACATACTTGTACCAAAAAAAAGAAACAATATTAGATCAAAGTGCATGACCTTCCACATGATTAGTCAAATCCTCTTGTGCAAGTACAATATATCTCATATCATCAATACTTTTAGGCATACTCATAAGATCAACTACCCACTTATAAGGAATACAAGGTAGGTAAGTTGCATGTACAGGATCTCTATGTTTGAACAAGGAATGAATCTAACATGTGGCACATGTGCTCAAAAATTCCTTAACATTTACATACATCCTTGACCACCAAAAGCTTTCTTGAAAAGATTCAAATGTTGCAACAAAGCCTTTATGGCCTACCCATAAGATCTCATGGATTACACATGAAGATTTCTCAATCCCAAAACTCTCTGTGGAATTTTCATCTTTCTCTTAGCATGCCCCAAAATAAAATCATCTTTTAGAAAGGAGTTCAAAGAATTCTTTTTCATGTTCCGAAATTGATTTCCCAACCAGATAATATCTAATTTCTTCCCATTCTCCTTCATAATCCTCTTCTTTGAGTCAATCATACCTACATGTACATGGATCATAACATATCAAGCTTATCCCTCTATCTATTGATTTATCAAAATCATCATCCTATCGGCAATAATATTGAGCTTTGATATATGCAATCCATCTCAATATCGTAATATGAGTAGATGAGGAGTTTACAATCATACCTATTAGTGAAAGATAATGAGTCTCTATAATCACAATTGTACCGATGAAATACTCTTTATATGATTTTGAAGTAGTGAGTAATCCCTGTAACTCTCTCTTGAACTTAAGATAGTTCCTTTAAGTTTCATGTAAAATCTTTGCAATAGAGAAAATTGCATACCTTTGCCCTCGTTTTCATCCTAACCAATGACCTAATCCATACCAATAGGACTAGTACCAATAATTAGGATTATAGATTTATTCCTTGAATAATCCATACGTTTCAAAAGTAAAGCATTGATAAGCAGTCTCTTTAGTTTTCTCATTGTTCTACTATGTTTCTCTATCCAGAAGAATTTATTTTCCTTTCTTAATAAATCTTATAATGGGTTTGCAACATGAGTAAAGTGAAGGATGCAAATTACATACAAGACATAAGCTCCTAAGAATCTTCTCACTTTGCAGACATTGTGACACATCTCAAAAATCCTACTAATAGCATCTACTTTCTGTGGATATGGCCTACAAATGGAATTCATGAAAAATCCTTGATATTCATTGAAGTCAATGATAATAAGACTCTAGTGGTCCATGTCAATGAGTCGAATGTAAAAATAACTTCTCTATTGAAAAGAATGTTATTTATTTCAAAATGAAGATGAATACTTACTTTTCAAGATAGGGGTAGATAATATATTCAACCCATTCTATAAAATTCTTTAGAAAAAATTTCACATCTCCATGATTGTGCAAAGAGCATTGAGTCACAAGAGCATTTATGATGAAAAATTTTCTTGAAACTGCTTCCTCACATTGTTGCAGAAGGAGCCTAGAATTCAAGAAATATAAATTCAGTATAAGAAATACCAAATTAAAGAAAACATGAGCATTTTATGGCATGTAGATAATACCTGACTGCAATATTGAATACACTATTGTATATCTCAACATTGAACTCCCTTAGCATTTTTTTGCCTTCTGGTCTTATATCAAGCATAAATTCCTCCTGCCATGGCATTGTAGCATTCACTCTCACCTGCCCATTTGATCTTTTAAGAAGTTATTTATTTTCCTTTTGCAGCTTCTAAATCTACTTCAAGACAACATTTTCTACTAACAGCAAACCTTGCTTTCTCTTCTCCTCCTCACATTTTGCTGCATTTCTTGTTTCATGATCATGAGAGACCTAAGGGTGGACCACTTCAATTACAACTGATGACTCAAGTGCTTGTGCTAGAGGTATATTGAGAATATCAAAGAACTTTTGATCATGGTTCTCAATAAGCACAATAGATTTGTCAAACTTATATCTGAGCGTTGATACAATCACATAATCTTTTGCCATCAATGTCAACCTCTGACAATGAGCTGCACACAAGTAAGCATCATTCATGAAGTCGATGGCAAAGTCTTCTGCACCTTCTTGCAAGCATACAAGAGCTTGCGTTTGCGACTTCGCATTTACAATCACATTTAGAATTTTTGGATATGCCCCAGGATTCAGTGCCTCAAGGGCAGGCTACTTACTTTGTTACTCAAGCTATGCAATGGTTGCAGGGGTGTCAGATGTTAAAAGTATTGCTGGCTATAGGAGAAAAGAGTACCTCAGATACAAAGAAGATTTGACAGAGCAAAGCTCATTTAAAAGGCTGAAGAAGGATTAAATATATAGTTTTTTTAAAGCTTTACTCATGAAATTTACATAGATACACATATTTATTGCCCAAAGGGATACAAGATATTGCAAATATGAAGCATGTAGCCTTTTTTATGTAATTGATCGATATACTAATATTAATCCTTATTGATCCACGATCTGCTTTTCTCTAGTGATAGTTCTATTTATCTGATGATAATATTTTGCATGCGCTCTTTTCTAATTGTCTTCTCAAGACTCAATCATAAAGCTCTTTGAAGCCTGATTTTCCAAATTCAAGCTCAATTAGAAGACTCAAAACAGATGTACATACAAACATATTCTTTTCAAAGCTTATTATATCATGAAATGTACATGCATAGAAATGTTTATTTCTCAAAGAAATAAAAGATATTACAAATATTAAGGCTTCCTTTGGAATGTAATCTTTTTCATTTTGTGATATTGATCCATGATGTTTTTGTTTGGTGATAGTCCTAATCTTTTGATGATAGTGTTTCACGTTAGCTCCTTTGTAATTGCCTTCTAAAGAACCAATCAAAGAGCTCTTTGAATGAATTACTTTTTGTTCCTCCTCCTTTCGTTGTCCACCTAAAGAAGCTTGTCCTTGCTTGATAATGAGATTTTCTCGTGCCTTGGGTATTCTATATGGCAAGTGTGTCCTTTTTTGCAAAGAATGTACAGTGCACAAGAAGAATATGCTGGAAGAACAAAAGAGTTTCATCAGATGTTTATTTCAATTAAAGAAAACTAAATTGAGTAAATTACCTTTGAAACTCACCAGGTTGAAGAGCTCTTTGGAATACCTTTCTTGTCATTGCATACTCATGACTAATTGAAATGTTGATGTGGAACTTATCACAATGATTTCGGCTAGTGGAAATCTCAATGAGAGTTTTTGGGTTGAGGTTCTCCATGGTCTACTATGAGAAGTGATGCGAAAGTGTATGAAATCATGTGAAAGAGATAAATAGGTCTACTATGGAAAGTAGAGTAAGAAAGTGCAAAACATCATAAGAACACATTATATAGCTCCGTGAACAAGAGGAAAATTTGAATTTTTAAAAATAGCCCATGAGCACAAACTTTGTTGCATAAGATATCACACAAACTTCGAGGCATAAGATATCACACAAACTTTTTATGATTATAACACGAGTTTCTCTCTCTTTGAAATTTTGCATAAGATATGTTTTAAATGAGCTTACACAAAATTTTTTTAATGATTTGACAACTTTAATCTAGATTAACTACAACTAATTGAAATCCTTACACAGCCCTTTTTAACTCGTTTTTTGTGCTAATGTATTATTGATTAGATATTATGAATTAGCTATTACAAATTAGCTATTATGAATAAGCTATTATGAATTAACTATTACAAATTAGCTATCACTAATTAGCTATTATGAATTAGCCATTACTAATTAGCTTGTAATAAGTAGCTATTATGTAGTAACTAGTTCTTGGTTAGTTGTTCTTAAAGGTGCATTGACAACATGGAAATATTCCACTTTAATGCTTGCTTTGCAATATGCTCATAAATTTCAAGGCCTTTATCTGCACATCCTCACTACGGGACACCTTTCAATAATGTTGTAAACATATATGGACCAGGCTGCAAAAAACTATATTTATTCATATATTTATATAAAACAAAAGATTCTAGGAAGTTTTCCTGCAGAATATTCCATGGGAACGCATCTGAATGTGTGAAAGTATGGAAGACATAAAGATCATGGGACATAGTTTATAGTTGAGTAAGCAATGTGACACAGAAAATCCCAAATGGCCATGTATCTGAAATGGGAATGAACAATTGTTCTGACATTCCATAGCAAGGTGTTCTGCTCAAATGAGATCCAATGAGGATGTTGAGTAGGTTATGTTCGGCATTCAACAGTTCTCGCAAGCATAAAGAGACCCTCATAGGATGCATCAATAGATTTTCATGTAGCTAAAATCTCAGTACTAGTGTATGGTTCCATTTCTCTTGCAAGTCAATGATAATAAGACTCTAGTGGTCCATATCAATGAGTGGAATGTAAATTTAACTTCTCTATTGAAAAGAATGTTATTTATTTCAAAATGAAGATGAATACTTACTTTTCAAGATAGGGGTAGATAATATATTCAACCCGTTCTGTAAAATTCTTTAGAAAAATTTTCACATCTCCATGATTGTGCAAAGAGCACTCAGTCACAAGAGCATCTATGATGAAAAATTTTCTTGAAATTGCTTCCTCACATTCTTGCAGAAGGAGCCTACAATTCAAGAAATATAAATTCAGTATAAAAAATACCAAATTAAGGAAAACATGAGCATTTTATGGCATGTAGATAATACCTGAGTGCAATATTGAATACACTATTGGATATCTCAACGTTGAACTCCCTTAGCATTTTTTTGCTTTCTCGTCTTATATCAAGCATAAATTCCTCCTGCCATGGCATTGCAGCATTCACTCTTACCTGCCCATCTGATCTTTTAAGAAGTTATTTATTTTCCTTTTGCAACTTCTAAATCTACTTCAAGATAACATTTTCTACTAACAGCAAACCTTGCTTTCTCTTCTTCTCCTCCTCACAATTTGCTGCATTTCTTGTTTCATGATCATGAGAGACCTAAGGGTGGACCACTTCAATTACAACTGATGACTCAAGTGCTTGTGCTAGAGGTATATTGACAATATCAAAGAACTTTTGATCATGGTTCTCAATAAGCACAATAGATTTTTCAAACTTATATCTGAGTGTTGATACAATCACATAATCTTTTGCCATCAATGTCACCCTTTGACAATGAGCTCCACACAAGTAAGCATCATTCATGAAGTCGATGGCAAAGTCTTCTGCACCTTCTTGCAAGCATAGAAGAGCTTGCATTTGCAACTTGGCATTTACAACCACATTTAGAATTTTTGGATATGCCCCAGGATTTAGTGCCTCAAGGGCAGGCTACTTACTTTGTTACTCAAGTTATGCAATGGTTGCAGGGGTGTCAGATGTTAAAAGTATTGCTGGCTATAGGAGAAAAGAGTACCTCAGATACAAAGAAGATTTGACAGAGCCAAGCTCATTTAAAAGGCTGAAGAAGGATTAAATATATATATATTTCAAAGCTTTACTCCTGAAATGTACATAGATACACATATTTATTGCCCAAAGGGATACAAGATATTGAAAATATGAAGCATGGCACATTTTTTTAAGTAATTGATCGATGTACTAATATTAATCCTTATTGATCCATGATCTGCTTTTCTCTAGAGATAGTCCTGTTTATGTGATGATAATATTTTGCATGCGCTCTTTTCTAATTGTCTTCTCAAGACTCAATCATAAAGCTCTTTGAAGGCAGATTTTCCAAATTCAAGCTCATTTAGAAGACTCAAAACAGATGTACATACAAACATATTCTTTTCAAAGCTTATTATATCATGAAATGTACATGCATAGTCATGTTTATTTCTCAAAAAAATAAAAGATATTACAAATATTAAGGCTTCCTTTGGAATGTAATCTTTTTCATTTTGTGATATTGATCCATGATGTTTTTGTCTCGTGATAGTCCTACTCTTTTGATGATAGTGTTTCGCATTAGCTCCTTTGTAATTGCCTTCTAAAGAACCGATCAAAGAGCTCTTTGAAAGACTTACTTTTTGTTCCTCCTCCTTTCCTTGTCCACCTAAAGAAGCTTTTCCTTGCTTGATAATGAGATTTTCCCGTGCCTTGGGTATTCTATAGGGCAAGTGTGTCCTTTTTTGCAAAGAATGTACTGTGCACAAGAAGAATATGCTGGAAGAACAGAAGAGTTTCATCAGATGTTTATTTCAATTAAAGAAAACTAAATTGAGTAAATTACCTTTGAAACTCACGAGGTTGAAGAGCTCTTTGGAATACCTTTCTTGTCATTGCATACTCATGACTAATTGAAATGTTGATGTGGAACTTATCACAATGATTTCGGCTAGTGGAAATCTCAATGAGAGTTTTTGGATTGAGGTTCTCCATGGTCTACTATGAGAAGTGATGCGAAAGTGTCTAAAATCATGTGAAAGAGATAAATAGGCTTGCTATGGAAAGTAGAGTAAGAAAATGCAAAACATCATAAGCACACATTATATAGCTCCGTGAACAAGAGGAAAATTCGAATTTTTATGAATATCCGATGAGCACAAACTTTGTTACATAAGATATCATACAAACTTCGAGGCATAAGATATCACACAAACTTTTTATGATTATAACACGAGTTTCGCTCTCTTTGAAATTTTGCATAAGATATGTTTTAAATGAGCTTACACAAAATTTTTTAAATGATTTGACAACTTTAATCTAGATCAATTACAACTAATTGAAATCCTTACATAGTCCGTTCTAACTCATTTTTTGTGCTAATGTATTACTGATTAGATATTATAAATTAGCTATTACAAATTAGCTATTATGAATAAGCTATTATGAATTAAATATTACGAATTAGCTATTACTAATTAGCTATTACTAATTAGCTATTACTAACTAGCTATTATGAATTAGCCATTACTAATTAGCTTGTAATAAGTAGCTATTATGAAGTAACTAGTTCTTGGTTAGTTGTTCTTAAAGGTGCATTGACAACATAGAAATGTTCCACTTTAATGCTTGCTTTGCTATGTGCTCATAAATTTCAAGGCCTTTATCTGCACATCCTCACTACGGGACACCTTTCAATAATGTTGTAAACATATATGGACTAGGCTGCAAAAAACTATATTTCTTCATATAGTTATATAAAACAAGAGATTCTAGGAAGTTTTCCTACAGAATATTCCATGGGAACGCATCTGAGTGCGTGAAAGTATGGAAGACATAAAGATCATGGAGCATAGTTTATAGTTGAGTAAGCAATGTGACACAGAAAATCCCAATCAAAAGTGAATTTCCAATCCATCTTTACGCAAGTTACCATATGCATCTGAAAAGAATGTGTTCAAGAACTTCAACACAACCCAAATGGCCATGTATATGAAATGGGAATGAACAATTGTTCTGACATTCCATACCAAGGTCTTCTGCTCCAATGAGATCCAATGAGGATGTTGAGTAGGTTATGTTCGGCATCCAACAGTTCTCGCAAGCATAAAGAGACCCTCATAGGATGCAGCAACAGATTTTCATGTAGCTAAAATCTCAGTACTAGTGTATGGTTCCATTTCAACCACTCCCATTGATCAACTGCAACATAATGAAATCAGGTGTTATGGAGCTGCCAACGAGCTCCTGTTAGTTCCCTGCCCGTTTTAGAAAAGGAATAGTTTGATACTCTTTGAACCCCATCCAAAAGTCCGTCAACGATACTTTGTCCTTCTCCTAAAGCAAATTTAGGCCTCGCCTATTTGTGGAAATCGGATCTCGAACCTACATGGTAAGTGGGCAATGGTCATAGAATCCAAGGGATCAGCTATCCCACCCATCATGCTACGCGCTTGGACTTTGTGACGTCTTCCATTGTAAAATATATGAATGGTGTCCACGACTGAAAAGGCAAAAAAAAGGGACTGATGGTTTCTTTATGGCTTTAGCCACCGTTTTGTCTATAGGCAAGTGGCCTCGTGCGCATGTATAAAAGAATTGTAGTGTCAAACCAACCACGTACTCCAAGTCTTCCATTGTAAAATATATGAATGGATATATGTATACGCTTGTGTATGCATGTAAATATATACGTTTAATGACCATCAGTCCGAAGGGAAAAAGACCATCGAACTTTCTTGTTTCGGACATTTGCATTTGTTTAAATTCCCACAGGTATTCCCTTCTTGGAAAAGCTGGACCTTCGAGGATGTGAATCTCTCACAAGTCTCCGCTGCCTTCCGACAACTCTCAAGGATTTGTAACTGTCATTCTCTTGCGAGTCTTCCATTCTTGAGTTTGGATTTGACAGATTGCCGTAGTCTCAAGAGTTTGCAGGTATGCTGAAACTTTCTGTGTTCCTCTGCTTCGTGACTCTTTTCTTAGATTGACATTTGTGTATGCATTTGCGACTTCGCATTTACAACCACATTTAGAATTTTTGGATATGCCCCAGGATTTAGTGCCTCAAGGGCAGGCTACTTACTTTGTTACTCAAGTTATGCAATGGTTGCAGGGGTGTCAGATGTTAAAAGTATTGTTGGCTATAGGAGAAAAGAGTACCTCAGATACAAAAAAGATTTGACAGAGCCAAGCTCATTTAAAAGGCTGAAGAAGGAATAAATATATATATTTTTTAAAGCTTTACTCCTGAAATGTACATAGATACACATATTTATTGCCGAAAGGGATACAAGATATTGAAAATATGAAGCATGTAGCTTTTTTTTAAGTAATTGATCGATGTACTAATATTAATCCTTATTGATCCATGATCTACTTTTCTCTAGAGATAGTCGTGTTTATGTGATGATAAAATTTTGCATGCGCTCTTTTCTAATTGTCTTCTCAAGACTCCATCATAAAGCTCTTTGAAGGCAGATTTTCCAAATTCAAGCTCATTTAGAAGACTCAAAACAGATGTACATACAAACATATTCTTTTCAAAGCTTATTATATCATGAAATTTACATGCATAGACATGTTTATTTCTCAAAAAAATAAAAGACATTACAAATATTAAGGCTTCCTTTGGAATGTAATCTTTTTCATTTTGTGATATTGATCCATGATGTTTTTGTCTCGTGATAGTCCTACTCTTTTGATGGTAGTGTTTCGCATTAGCTCCTTTGTAATTGCCTTCTAAAGAACCAATCAAAGAGCTCTTTGAATGACTTACTTTTTGTTCCTCCTCCTTTCCTTGTCCACCTAAAGAAGCTTGTCCTTGCTTGATAATGAGATTTTCCCGTGCCTTGGGTATTCTATAGGGCAAGTGTGTCTTGTTTTGCAAAAAATGTACTGTGCACAAGAAGAATATGCTGGAAGAACAGAAGAGTTTCATCAGATGTTTATTTCAATTAAAGAAAACTAAATTGAGTAAATTACCTTTGAAACTCACCAGGTTGAAGAGCTCTTTGGAATACCTTTCTTGTCATTGCATACTCATGACTAATTGAGATGTTGATGTGGAACTTACCACAATGATTTCGGCTAGTGGAAATCTCAATGAGAGTTTTTGGATTGAGGTTCTCCATGGTCTACTATGAGAAGTGATGCGAAAGTGTCTGAAATCATGTGAAAGAGATAAATAGGCCTGCTATGGAAAGTAGAGTAAGAAAATGCAAAACATCATAAGCACAAATTATAAAGCTCCGTGAACAAGAGGAAAATTCGAATTTTGAATGAATATCCGATGAGCACAAACTTTGTTGCATAAGATATCACACAAACTTCGAGGCATAAGATATCACACAAACTTTTTATGATTAAACCATGAGTTTCGCTCTCTTTGAAATTTTGCATAAGACATGTTTTAAATGAGCTTACACAAAATTTTTTAAATGATTTGAGAACTTTAATCTAGATTAACTACAACTAATTGAAATCCTTACATAGTCCGTTTTAACTCGTTTTTTGTGCTAATGTATTACTGATTAGATATTATAAATTAGCTATTACAAATAAGCTATTATGAATAAGCTATTATGAATTAACTATTACGAATTAGCTATTACTAATTAGCTATTACTAATTAGCTATTACTAACTAGCTATTATGAATTAGCCATTACTAATTAGCTTGTAATAAGTAGCTATTATGAAGTAACTAGTTCTTGGTTAGTTGTTCTTAAAGGTGCATTGACAACATAGAAATGTTCCACTTTAATGCTTGCTTTGCAATGTGCTCATAAATTTGAAGGCCTTTTTCTGCACATCCTCACTACGGGACACCTTTCAATAATGTTGTAAACATATATGACCAGGCTGCAAAAAACTATATTTCTTCATATATTTATATAAAACAAGAGATTCTAGGAAGTTTTCCTGCAGAATATTCCATGGGAACGCATCTGAGTGTGTGAAAGTATGGAAGACATAAAGATCATGGAACATAGTTTATAGTTGAGTAAGCAATGTGACACAGAAAATCCCAATCAAAAGTGAATTTCCAATCCATCTTTACGCAAGTTACCATATGCATCTGACAAGAATGTGTTCAAGAACTTCAACACAACCCAAATGGCCTTGTATCTGAAATGGGAATGAACAATTGTTCTGACATTCCATACCAAGGTCTTCTGCTCCAATGAGATCCAATGAGGATGTTGAGTAGGTTATGTTCGGCATCCAACAGTTCTCGCAAGCATAAAGAGACCCTCATAGGATGCATCAACAGATTTTCATGTAGCTAAAATCTCAGTACTAGTGTATGGTTCCATTTCAACCACTCCCATTGATCAACTGCAATATAATGAAATCAGGTGGTATGGAGCTGCCAACGAGCTCCTCTTAGTTCCCTGCCCGTTTTAGAAAAGGAATAGTTTGATACTCTTTGAACCCCATCCAAAAGTCCGTCAACGATACTTTGTCCTTCTCCTAAAGCGAATTTAGGCCTCGCCTATTTGTGGAAATCGGATCTCGAACCTACATGGTAAGTGGGCAATGGTCATAGAATCCAAGGGATCAGCTATCCCACCCATCATGTTACGCGCTTGGGCTTTGTGACGTCTTCCATTGTAAAATATATGAATGGTGTCCACGACTGAAAAGGCAAAAAAAAGGGACTGATGGTTTCTTTATGGCTTTAGCCACCGTTTTGTCTATAGGCAAGTGACCTCGTGCGCATGTATAAAAGAATTGTAGTGTCAAACCAACCACGTACTCCAAGTCTTCCATTGTAAAATATATGAATGGATATATGTATACGCTTGTGTATGCATGTAAATATATACGTTTAATGACCATCAGTCCGAAGGGAAAAAGACCATCGAACTTTCTTGTTTCGGACTTTTGCATTTGTTTAAATTCCCACAGGTATTCCTTTTTGGGAAAGCTGGACCTTCGAGGATGTGAATCTCTCACAAGTCTCCGCTGCCTTCCGACAACTCTCAAGGATTTGTAACTGTCATTCTCTTGCGAGTCTTCCATTCTTGAGTTTGGATTTGACAGATTGCCGTAGTCTCAAGAGTTTGCAGGTATGCTCAAACTTTCTGTGTTCCTCTGCTTCGTGACTCTTTTCTTAGATTGACATTTGTGTATGCAGGCCTCCCTACCAAAGCTGGTAAAGCTAAAGGCTGCGAAATGCCAGTCGTTGGAGAGAGTCGACCTGGACGCCACCTCCCTGCGAGAGTTGGACTTGCAAGGGTGTCCACGACTGAAAAGGAAAAAAAAAAGGGACTGATGGTTTCTTTATGGCTTTAGTCACCGTTTTCTCTATGGGCAAGTGGCCTCGTGCGCATGTATAAAAGAATTGTAGTGTCAAACCAAGCTACCAACCACGTACTCCAAGTCTAATGATATTTGGTTGTGAGAGTGGGTTACATCCACTCTGATCCAAGTATATGACACATTTCGCATATATTACCTGTATCATCGAAACGTGTTTCAGCAACCCAAGATGTTATATCTTTTCTGATAGGGAAGTTCGATCGTTTTCATTTTATATAAGGAAGTTCGATCTTTTTAAGGGAACCATCTAATTTTTCTCTTGGATGTCTAGATTCAAATATTTCAAATCACTTTCATACCTTCTTTCTTGAAAAATAGGATCCATCTTTGATTGTCTTCGAGTTCCTTCACCTCTTCTTCATTCCCATTTTTCATTGTTTCTCCTCTTGTGAGATTAAAGTATATATATTCTCTATTCTCCAAAAAATAGCCCAAAAAATGCATTTGTATATCTTAGCATGCAGCTTTGATCTACGAATAATGAACAATATGAGCATAGTAGAATCCAAAGAATTTGAGGTGTGGGAGGTCAAGTTTCCTTCCTTTTCATGCATTTTTGCGGGTAAGGGACTGCACACCTATGCACTCCACAAACTCATTATGTATGTTTTTGCATAGAGTGCATTTGTATTTCATTAAGAATGTCCTTATTATTTTCTACTTCCTACATTTATTTAGGGAGTACGCTTGCATGTGGATTTCCTTCTATCATCATGGTATTTTCAAATATTAAATAAGAAAGGGGGAAAGTAACTAAGCCCTAAAATTGAAAGTATTATTTTGATATACCTTTTGACTCATCCCCAATCTAGACTGAGATCTTGTCCAATTGTTGAAACAGTTATGACTTTTTATGAGTTATGTTTGTGGCGCGCAAGATCAAGAATGTTTAGGTTGACATAGTTTCTCTTCTTGAAGGAAAGTTACTATAAACTAGCTTGGCAAGGTTAAGTACCAAACTAAAATTGTACTTCTTTGACAAAGTAGAAAAATAATGAGCTTATTCAAGTATTTATGTCTAATCGATGGAAAGGAAAGGATCTTGGGTTCAAACCCCCCCCCCCCCCCCCATGGCGAACGTGGCTAGTGTGTGTTGTTGAAATACAACAATCCTAATGCCTCTTTATCCCGCTTGTGAGATTAAAAAATTGACATTCTCTATTTTCCAAAAGACAGCCCAACATTTACATTTGTATATCTTAGCGTACAACTTTGATCTACGAATCATGAACAGTATGAGCATACTAGAATCGAAAGAATTTTAGGTGTGTTGGTCAAGGTTATGTTGGGGGCTGAATCAACACCTCTTTGCAGCTTTGGAAGGTCATATGCCCTCGTGGGTTGTTTTGCATACTCATCTAAAGTCACTATTTTGGCGCTAACTCAAAATCTAAATGCGCAAAAATAGTGAAACTTCCGAAATGAAATTAGACTCTTACAGAAATACATAACATCTAAGAACGCTTGTTTTGGATACTCTGAACCAAGTTCTACAAGATAGACTAGATATTGTTGTTTTTGTCTTCTTATGTGTAGAAACGCAACTTGGTTGTTTGCAACCTCACTCAAAACTCACTTCGAGGACAATCACAAACTTTATATCAGACTTAGAAAATTATATGAGCTATCAAACACAAGTATAATCACCTTAAATGGATATGGAAGAAGGAGTTATAATCGAAACAGTATTGGGTAGGAAACTAGCTCATTGCATATAGAGATAGTTAGCAATGGATAACTACAGAGACGTATAAGCTATCAAAATGATTAACTGAGGAAGGGAGCTACATGTAGCAACTTCATTACACTCTGAAATAAGTTGTAAAGAGATTAGAGGTCATCAATATCTACTGACGACATGTTTTCATACAACTATACACTGTGAAAAGTTGCTCTGTCAATTTAAGAGGAATCTATAAATCATCTCTTAATGTTGTGATGAGCTATAACTTTGCAAAGTTGTTGATATTTGGTTGTGAGAGTCAGTTAGACCCACTCTGATCCAAGTATATAACACATTTCCCATATATCATGTGTATCATTAAAAAGCGTTTCAGCAACCCAAAATGTTATATCTTTTCTTATAACGAAGTTCGATCTTTTTTTTTTTAAGGAATTTCGATGTTTTTAAGGGAACCATCTGATTTTTCTCTTGGATTTTTAGATTAAATTATTTCAAATCACTTATCCATCTTTGATTCGCGTCGAGTTCCTTCATCTTTTCTTCTTGGATTTTTAGATTAAATTATTTCAAATCACTTATCCATCTCTGATTCGCTTTGAATTCCTTCATCTTTTCTTCATTCCCGTTTTCATTGTTTCTCCTCGTTCTCATCTTTACAGCATCTTGATTACTTATCCTTTATGTATGAAAATTATGCCCCTTGATTACTTGTTTTCCTACCCTTGTTTTGTGTGGAACCATTAATATCTTCCCTTTTCCTCTAATGATCTTTGGGTATCCTTAAGCCTTTTCTACTATTCATTCTTAACATATGATGGAATCACCTTCTTTCCTTCATCACTTGCTTCTTTCGTTTTTCTGTAATTTTGCACTGCATGGTGCACTTTTTGTGATAGTCGAGTACATTATTGAAAGAAAGGATTCCATGCTTTCTGACATCCCTACTTCATATCTCAAATCCTTGTGATCTATATTATTATCCTATACAACTTATTTGAAGTTACGTCAATGAATTGGTTCTATCTATATAACAATCCCAATGCCTCCTTATTCCTCTTGTGAGATTAAAGTATATATATGATGTTTATTCCTCTTTCAAAAATGAAATGAGACTCTTATATAAATCCACAAGATTTAAGAACTCTTGATTTGGATACTCCTACATGGATAACTAAGCTCTACAAGATAGACTAGTTGTTGTTGTTGTTGTTGTTGTTGTTTTTGTTGTTGGTATTGTTTTCTTTTATTGTTTGTAACCTCACTCAACACTTGGGTAGAGCACAATTACAAACTTTATATCAGACTTAATAAATTATATGAACTATCCAATACGAGTATAATCAATTGAAATGGATAACCAAAGAAGAATTTATAATTCAAACAAAATTGGGTAGCAAATTAGCTCACTACAGGTAGAAGCAATTAGCAATGCATAACTATAGAGACATATAAGTAAAAAAAAATGATGAACTAAGCAATAGAGCTACATGTAGCAACTTCCTTACAATCAATAATAACTTGTAAAGAGAGTAAATGACCTGAACATCTAGTGATGACTTGTTTTCATACATCTATAAGCTGTGAAAAAGTGCTGCTTCAATTTAAGAGGAATGTATGAGTCACCACTGAAGGTTTTGGTGTACCTATGACTTTGCAAAGTTGTTGAAGCTCCATGGTAGCTGAAATTCATGATATGAAGCTTTCCAATGATAGGTTCACTTTTCATTCATGCCCTTGAGCCTTTGTTTACAAATTTCCCATATGTTAGGTTTATCTTTTCTTGTCAGGCATTTCAATATCTTTTTTATAAGCAACTTTGATCCAAGATGTCATACCTTGAACTCGTTTCTAAAGCCTTGTTGTGTATGTATTTCATACCTATAACAATATTCCCTACATGCACATATATGCCAATTTATCTAAATTCTTCTTGACGTAAAGTGAATTTAGAGTAGCTTGCTTGTAAATTATCAGAAATTCTATAACTCAAACAACATGCAGCTTATGGAGATCATGGTACTTAGGATTAAGAATCACGGTACTTGTCTCATGTAGGGAATATCCTTCATTTTTACATTCCAAAATGCATTCCTCACATCCAACTAGTAATGGGCATCTCATTCACGATGTATCTTCATAAGCTTGACCATAAGATTGTGAAAATACCCCAAAAACCCATCATCTAACAGGGGAAGCATCTCATTTTTCTCTTGACATTAAGATGCAAGTATTTCAAATCACTTCCAAACTTGATTTCATACGAAGTAGGATCCATTCTCTCTCTCTCTCCACATTGTGTGCTCCATCATTGTGAACAACCCCTTTCCCTCCCTATGCTCATCTTCTTTTGCATCAATTCTCGCCATTGCCAGGTTCACATCCATGATCTCTCTCTCTCTCTCTCTCTCTCTCTCTCTCTCTCTCTCTCTCTCTCTCTCTCTCTCTCTCTCTCTCGCTTCTCATGTTGTCTTCTCTACCTCTGTGTGCATGCATGAGCTCTGCAACTATATGTCTGCCTATATCCTCTCTCTCTCTCTAACATACTTGCAAAAGAACACTAGGAAAAAAGAATATTTATATAGACATAAAAACATCCACACACATGCATGACAAATCACTCACTTCACTCACACACTTACACACACATGCACATGCACACAAAAGCATGCACCTTTAGACTTGCCCACCCACATATGCTCTCACACCATTTTAGTTAACATGCACATACACTCATGGGCACATGTAGACAATTGAAACACTCATACATCTCACACACATATTCTTATACTCTCATACTCACTCACACTTAGAAGAAACATCACTCATACATGTATAATGCATAGACAACAAACAATTCATAATTATATTTATTTGAATTCATTTTGTTTTTTTTATTTTGATATACTTTTTACATCTTAATTTCAATAAATAGAGAATTATAGTAATCATATTCGTATACACACACACACACACACACATATATATATATATATATATATATATATATATATATATATATATATATATATATATATATATATATATATATATATAGTTACACATGAAATACATGCACATACACAGAAACATATCCTTGCACTTTCATTGTAATCATACAACACCATGTATATTCACTCACATTAACAACACACTTTCATTTAATAGATGCACATTCTACATACTTAGTAATAGTCACATATACATTTATAAAATTACACATATGCATATATATATTTATATTCACATATATGGTTCACATATATAAACATATATAGTGCACATATAGGTCATTAGTAAGAGTTATGTATGGGAGGTTCAAGTGCACATAGTCATTAGGTGTTCCTTGTAGACATAAATTGTTTGCACATCATGAAGAGTTCACATGGTTGTGAAGTATTTTCATACAAATCATACATGATCATGGAGGGCTTATTTGATCATGAGCATGGACTTCTTCTTCAAGCAAACATGTCTAACATCCATGGCCTTCTTTTCTCATCATAAACAAGTTCATAACATAAACTCATATAGCAGATATCCTTAATCCATGTACACAATTATTCTCATTACTTATCATCCTTTTAAGTTCCATTTATAGCACATCTTCTTCTCTTTCTTTGCATGTAGGTATTAAAGAAAAAGATTATTCAAATAAAAGTCACATTGAATGCATTTTTGAGAGGTTTTACATCATCAATTTTTAAGAAGATTTTAATTTTTATGAATGTAAGTTAGAGTGGTGAAATCCATTTGACATCCATCCCCACTAAAGCTCCACATTGTCTCAATAGGTCAACCTATAAATTATTGATGAGAGTATCAATTTCATTTGAAGAACATATTTCTGAATGTTTCCAAATGGTGTATCAAATACTCTTTTGAATGAAAATATAGGTTTTAATAGAAGAAAAAATTAATTACTAAAGCTTGAATGAAAACATTTTCATTCAATGTATGAAATTGAAAACAAGTTTTTGAAAATCCTATAGAAATCATATAGATATTCATAGTACTCTCACCTCTATTGACTTTGTTGTTAATTAGTAATGCTTAACTCATATAAGTGTTCTATCACTTCCTTTCTCAGCCACTTTCCATAAGATGCTACTCCCTAATTCCTCGACTACATACATCTGCATCATATAGCTACTTAGTAGATCTCAAAAGTAGTTTTGAGACCATATTTGAGTCATGAAAGCTATTGTTTTTATCTTTTTCCTTTTTCTCTCTTTTCATTTTCTTTATTTTTCATTGTCTCTTTTTCATTTTGCACCAACCATTGATGTAATTCTTCTTTCATTTATCATTTTGCTTCCTAAATGTTTTTGTTGAATGGAGGAAGTCGAACCCCTTCTTAAACCACAAGATCTAGAGGCATGCTACAACTAGAATCGAGATCTCACTAGCTAAGTGGTTTTAGAGACTAATGCAATATATCTATATAGAATAAGTTTTACCTCTACTACGAAATGTATGTCAAGATTTCCCTATTCCATCCTTACAATACCCATAGTGTTCCTAATTCCTATTTCTAATTCATACTCATTTCTACTTAACTTTCCAGTCCATCTTTTCATAATTTTAAACATTTACTTACATGTGAGAATAATGCGCTTGTTTATTCATGAAATACATGGAAAAAAGAACTTTGCAAAAAATTGAAAAATAATCAGAGTAAAAACTGTTTCACCTGATTTATATTTTTTCTTAGTGTTCATGTCATTCTCTATCCCTTTCATCCCTCTCTAAGAGCTCTTCACCAATTTCATAGTCACTACTTGATCTTCATTCAATTAACTTGATTCTCTTTCTTGCAATCAAGTTTCTCAAAGTAGTTCCATCAAGCTCGCATAAAGCATACATAGTTGTACCATAAACAGAACCAGTATTAGATCAAAGTGCATGAACTTGCACATGATTAGTCAAATCCTCCCGTGCAAGTACAATATATCTCATATCATCAATACTTCAAGGCATAGTCATAAGATCAATTACCCACTATAATGAATACAAGGTAGGTAAGTTGCATACAAGGGATCTCTATGTTTGAACAAGGAATGAATCTAACATGTGGCACATGTGCTCACAAAGTCTTTAACATTTACGTACATCCTTGACCACCAAAAGGTTTCTTGAAATTTTCCAAATGTTGCAACAAACCCTTTATGGCCTACCCACAAGCTCTCATGGCTTGCACATGAATATTTCTCAATCCTTAAACCCTCTGTGGATTTTTCATCTTTCCCTTAGCATGCCCCAAAAGAAATCCATCTTTCAGAAACGAGTTCAAAGAATTCTTTTTTATCTTCCAAAATCGATTTTCCAACCAAATAATATCTAATTTCTCTCCATTCTCCTTCATAATCCTCTTCTATGAGTAAATCATACGTAAATGTCCATGGATCATAACAAATCAAGCTTATCCCTCTATCTAGTGCTTTATCAGAATCATCATCCTCAAACCTTGCTTGTGAGAGCATATCGGCAATAATATTCAGCTTTCTTGCAATATGATCAAATGCTAGATAAAAAACTTTGATATATGCAATCCATCTCAATATCCTAATATGAGGAGATGACGAATTTACAATCATACCTATTTTTAGAAGACAATGAGTCTCTATAATCACATTTGTACCTATGAAATACTCTTTATTTGATTTTGAAGTAGTGAGTAATCCCCATATTTCTCTCTTGATCTTAGGATAGTTCCTTTAAGTTTCATGTAAAATCTTTGCAATAGAGCAAATTGCATACCTCTACCCTCATTTTCATCCTAACCAATGACCTAATCTATACTAATAGGACTAGTACCAATAAGATGGATTATACGTTTATTCCTCGAATAATGCATACATTTCAAAAGTAGAGCATCGATAAGCAATTTCTTTAGTTTTCTCATTGTTCTACTATGTTTCTCTATACAAAAGAATTTCTTTTTCTTTCTTAATAAATCTTATAATGGGTTTGCAACATTAGCAAAGTGAAGGATCCATATAACATACAAGACATAAGCCTCTAAGAATCTTCTCACTTCATAGACATTGTCACACATCTCAAAACTCCTAGCAATGGCATCAACTTTTTGTGGATATGGCCTACAAAGGGAATTCATCAAAAGTACTTGATACTCATTGAAGTCGATGATAATAAGATTCTAGTGGCCCTTGTCAATGAGTGGCATGTAAAAATATCTTGGTATTGAAAAGAATGTTATTTATTTCAAAATGAAGATGAATACTTACTTTTCAATATGGGGGTAGATAATATATTCAACCCATTCTATAAAATTCTTTAGAACGAATTTCACATCTCCATGCTTGTGCAAAAAGCACTGAGTCACAAGAGGATGTATGATGAAAACTTTTCTTGAAACTGCTTCCTCACATTGTTGCAGAAGGAGCCTAGAATTCAAGAAATATAAATTCAGTATAAGAAATACCAAATTAAGGAAAACATGAGCATTTTATGGCATGTATATAATACCTGAGTGCAATATTAACTACACTATCAGATATTTCAACATTCTTTTGTCTTCTGGTCTTATATAAAGCGTAAATCCTGCTGCCGCATTTGCAGCATTCACTATCACCTGCCCATCTCCTTTTTTAAGAAGTCCTTTATTCTCCTTTTGCAGCTTTTAAATCTGCTTTAGGATAACATTTTCTTCTGACAACAAACCCTACTTTTTCTTCTCCTCCTCACAATTTGCTGCATTTCTTATTTCATGATCATGAGAGACCTGAGGGTGGACCTCTTCAATTAGAACTCATGGTGTAGGTGCTCGTGTTGGAGGTATACTGAGAATATCAGAGAACTTTTGATCATCGTTCTCAATAAGCACAATAGATTTGTCAAATTTATATATGGGCATTGATACAATCACATAATCTTTTTCCATCAATGTGACCCTGTGACAATGAACTGGACACAAGTAATCATCATTCATGAAGTCGATGGAAAACACTTTTGCAACTTCTTGCAACGATAGATGAGCTTGCGTTTGTGACTTCATGTTTACGAAGGACATCGTCTTCAGCATGGAACAAATATCCACTGAAATTTTCTTGAAAACTCTCATGGAAGGAAGTCTGGAGATTAGGAGTCCCATAGACTCTTGATCCCTTCTTATCTCCCTCAAAGACTTAACCTAGTAATAAACTGTAGAGGAGGTATTGGGGTGCCTACTTTTAGCAAATGCATGTGTAGTACGCCTCCTCCTTTCCTCTCTGAGAGCTTGGTATTCTTAAGTTAGAGCATGGTTTGATGGTCATGGATTGGATATGGATAGACTACCAACCTTTCAGTATGGCCCAGATTCACCCCACATCCTCCTTTCACATAGTAAGAAGAACACTGCTGAGCCAGGATCTCTAGCAGCTCTACACTAGTCAGACATGGTTCACATCCAACCCTGAATCGAGATTGTCACCCTACTGAGATCAGTTATTGGACACACTAGCAGGTGGGCTTGTTCCATTACATGGACATAATTTGGTTCGGGGCAGACATTGCTTTCACTTTCAGTGCCACCTCGGTTGATTTGTTTTACTACTCTCTTTCCCTCTCTCTTTCTTTCTCTCTCTCGTCCTTCCTTTTTCTCTCTCTCACGGCCTACCCCCTCCCCTTCTTCTTTCTCTCTCGACCTCTCTCTCTCCCTCGCTCTCTTTACCTCTCTCTCTCGGTCTCCCACTCTCTCCCCGCTGTCTTTCTCTCTCTCTTCCTCCCTCTCTTCCCCTCTCACTCTCTTTCCCTCTCTCTCTCGGTCCCTCTCTCCCTCTTTCTCTCTCTTTCTCCCCCTCATCCTCTCTCTCTTCCCCTCTCTCTCTTTCTCTCTCTCTCTCCCCGTGCGTGACCCCCTCTTCTTCCTTTTCTCTTTCTTTCTCTCTCTCTCTCTCTCTCTCTCTCTCTCTCTCTCTCTCTCTCTCTCTCTCTCTCTCTCTCTCTCTCTCCCCGCCCGTGACCCCCCCTTTTTCTTTCTCTTCTCTCTCTCTCTCTCTCTCTCTCTCTCTCTCTCTCTCTCTCTCTCTCTCTCTCTCTCTCTCTCTCTCTCTCTCTCTCTCTCTCTCTCTCTCTCTCTCTCTCTCTCTCTCTCCCTGCTGCCCCGCGTGAGTTCCTCTCTCTCTCTCTCTCTCTCTCTCTCTCTCTCTCTCTCTCTCTCTCTCTCTCTCTCTCTCTCTCTCTCTCTCTCTCTCTCTCTCTCTCTCTCTCTCTCTCTCTCTCTCTCTCTCTCTCTCTCTCTCTCTCTCTCTCTCTCTCTCTCTCTCTCTCTCTCTCCCTGCTGCCCCGCGTGAGTTCCTCTCTCTCTCACTGTCTCTCTCTCTCTCTCTCTCTCTCTCTCTCTCTCTCTCTCTCTCTCTCTCTCTCTCTCTCTCTCTCTCTCTCTCTCTCTCTCTCTCTCTCTCTCTCTCTCTCTCTCTCCGTCCCCTCTTTCTCTCTCCTCCCCCGCCAACCCCGCTGACCCCCCTGCCTACACCCCCCCGCAGCCTCTCCCTCTCCCTCCCCCGTAGCCTCTCCCTCCCCCTCCCCCGCAGCCTCTCCCTCTCCCTCCCCCGCAGCCTCTCCCTCCCCCTCCACCGCAGCCTCTCCCTCTCCCTCCCCCGAAGCCTCTCCCTCCCCCTCCCCCGCAGCCTCTCCCTCCCCCTCCTCCGCAGCCTCTCCCTCCAACCCCCCCGCAGCCTCTCCCTCTCCCTCCCCCGCAGCCTCTCCCTCTCCCTCCCCCGCACCCTCTTCTTCCCCCTCCCCCGCCGCCTCTCCCTCTCCCTCCCCCGCAGCCTCTCCCTCCCCCTCCCCCGCAGCCTCTCCCTCCAACCCCCCCGCAGCCTCTCCCTCTCCCTCCACCGCAACCTCTCCCTCTCCCTCCCCTGCAGCCTTTCCCTCCCCCTCCCCCGCAGCCTCTCCCTCTCCCTCCCTCGCAGCCTCTCCCTCCCCCTCCCCCGCAGCCTCTCCCTCTCCCTCCCCCGCAGCCTCTCCCTCCCCCGCAGCCTCTCCCTCCCCCTCCCCCGCAACCTCTCCCTCCCCCTCCCCCGCAGCCTCTCCCTCCCCCGCAGCCTCTCCCTCCTCCTCCCCCGCAGCCTCTCCCTCTCCCTTCCCCGCAGCCTCTCCCTCTCCCTCCCCCGCAGCCTCTCCCTCCCCCTCCCCCGCAGCCACCACCTCACCTCCCCTCAACCCTCCCCCTCACACACCCACACACATACACACACACGCTCACACTCACACACACACTCTCTCATAAACACACACACACCCAAACACAACACACACACACACCCATACATATACACACACACCCACACAATCACACACACCCATACCTACACACACACACACCCACACACACACACCCACACACACACACCCATACACACACACACACACGCACAGGCAGATGGCATTCCTGTTCATCTGAAAAGAGCTCTGGAGATGAACTAGGACCTTGTCAAAAACTATAGAAAAGGATAAAAGTATCAAGAATGAAGCTTGGGGAACCTTTTGCATCGAAAATTCCGAGTCCAAAGATGTCCCTAGTGTGTTTTCGTGAGGATGATATTTGTTCGGGGTACATTTCTTGTACTCCATGCGCATGAATTCAAGATGAATCATGAAAAATATCCACATGTTCCTCAATTGAGGTATGAAGTTATGGACGTATTTGATATGTCAGACTTTGGTGATGGCACTTTTGATTCTGTACCCTAGATGCAATAATGATCTTCAGAAGGGAGTTTTTATTATATATGGATACGACCTTCTGTTCACAAATTCAAGGCATGACCTAGATGCTATTCATGAGCCTTTCCATGAGGACAAGCAGTTGGACCAATCGGCTTCATTTGAATTGCCCGGGATTAAATCAGTGAGGAAATAACAAAACAACAAAATGAGAATCTCAGATGGCAAGTGAAAAGGTAAAAGGTAATTGTTAAAAGTGGAGTTGCCGCCAATCATTCATGAGGACTACCTATTTTTGTGGATCCAATTCAAATCAAATGGAATATTTGATTTACCCCTTCAATTTTGGGCAATCCACCGGCGCGTGATCAGTGGACGTGAAGAATCGGCTTCAAGCCTTTGTGGCTTCAAGCCGTCTGTAGGAAGTCACTCTGTGGTGTGGATACAGAGCGTGGGCTTCTCAGTGGAGGGCTAATAGCTCTATAGTGTAAAGAGGGTGGCTTGGTTGTTCTTCTCTGTGAGTCTGTGTTATTGTTAAGATCTATTTTCTAGAGAAATTCTCCACTATTTGTATTGCTCTGAGTTAGTCTGCATGTAATTGGCCCTGTTATGCTTATGAGAAGATCCGCATGAAATTTTGAGCATCACTTTGACAAATCTTATACACATCTGATCAGAATCAAAAAATGTATGGTCTTCCTTGGTCATTTGTTGTTCATATTTTCTAAAGTATTTACCACTCTGTGCAATCCTTGTTATTTGCCTACTCACAAAAGTGTTAAAGGGTATACTTCCCTAAAGAGAACCTCCCTTGAGTAGGTGACGTACTGGAAGTGTTCATTCTTTACTCTTGGTAAAAGAGATACCCCAGTACCTCCTCTACAGTTTGGCATGCCCAGTGGGACCTTTGCATTTCTGTGAAAGGTATTTTTGCCCTATTACATTTGCAAGTAGGTACATGACCCATACACGGGCAGATAAGGAGTCTCTTCGTGTTCGGAGGAGCCTTAACAAGTTAGCAATAACCACGGCCAGTGAGTCTACCTCCCCTCTGCCTTCCCTACATTTATCTATTGATTTGGGTGCGACACCATTGTCAAAAGAGAGGTATAGGAGAACTCTAGACTTCTCCTCAGATACGTCCGAAGAAACACCAGTAAAATGGAGGATCTCTCTCATTTTCTCTCCAGATTAAACATCAAATTCCCTACCTTCAAGGGACAAGCTTATGAGGATGCTGATGATCACGTGAGGAGATTCATCTCTTTATGCCGTGGACGAGGTCTGCAGAATAGAGGGGATGCAATGTTGGCACTTTTTCCATCCACATTGGAGGGTCTTGCAGATAAATGGTATAGTCAATATGCAGATGGCTATTTTACTACTTGGGAGGCTCTGAAGGCGGCTTTCTCACAAACATTCAGACCAAGTGATTCTTCGGAAAGAGCTCTAGATCAGCTAGAGAATTTGAAGCTAAGGCCAGGTGAATCTTTTCATGAACTTCATACTAGAACAAAAGCACTTGTTGCACGTCTCCCACATGCTCCCGGTGACTTCTTGGTTAAAAAGTGGATTGAAAAGGCTCTGCCCAGGTCATCTTAGCAGAATCTTCGTGAGTCTCTTAGATTGGATGCGACCCTCAATGATTTTGTTGCAGCGGCATCACGCATTGAAGAAGCAAGGCAACATTTTGAAGGGGATACACAAACAAAGTATGCTGCAGACCTGGATCCGATTGAGCAACTGAGAAGGGAACTGGAAGCATTGAAGATGCAACAAAATCAACAAGAAGAGAAGGTTTTGCCACCACTGCGACGCACAGATGATGAAGTAGCCCAACTTCGCCAAGAGTTAGAAGATTTGAAGACCACACAAGATATAAGGAGACAAATTTGGTGTACAATCTGTAACAATGGACATTCCAATGCTAATTGCCCTATTAAGGTAAGCTGTCAATTTTGTGGAAAGGACGGTCATGAAGCAAGGGATTGCTACTACCTCAAGGGTACACAGCAGAGAGGTAATCCTCAAAATTTGGATTCATATTATGCTAGTACTTCAAATACATCAAATAGAGAGGAGAATCGGCCTGCAAAGCCTAGATATAATAGACCTTTGATGTGCTATCGTTGTGGTGAGTACGGCCACATGCAAAATAGGTGCTCTCTTCCAGAAGATTCACCTCCTTGTCAACATTGTCCAGAGGCAAAGGATCATTATACCAAAGATTGCCCAAGAGGTCGTCCTGCTCCAATCCACATGATTGCAGTCTCTCCACATGAAGAAGGGAAAACCACTCAGTCTTATGTTGTTTCATCCTCTGCAATGCCCATGATGACTAGAGCTAGACAAGCAGAAGCAATCCATAGGGAGGAGCAACAAGGATTTCCTAAGGAGGAACAACAAGGATTTCAGGATAAAGAGGAAGAAAAGAAGTCTGGATGGAATGACCAAGTAGAAATTGAAGGAGCTTATGAAAAGATGGCTACTACTATGAGGGACCAATCAGCAAGTTTGAAAGAAGATGTTCATAAGGTAGACATTGAGCAGATCTTGAAAGGTATTCATCACAAGGTTAGTTTATATGAACTTATAAGGATGGATTCAAAAATAAGAAGTGACTTACTGAAGATTATACACTCTGCTCACTTGGTCCAATCACCTAGTATAGATGGTTTCATGGTTGATTTTCCTCCTGCACCCTTAGCAGACTACCAAAGCTCAAGATTATCTGTTTGTATAAAGGATGAAACTCTCACAGGTGTGATCATAGATGGAGGCTCTGGTATCAATTTGATGCCAGATTTTACAATGAAGAAACAGAATTTGAACCCCACTTAAATGGCACCATTTACAGTTACACTAGCAGATCAACATCGGGTTGCGCCTCTTGGCATCATTGAAAAGGTATTGATGGTAGTACAGGGCTGCCACTTTGTTCTAGATTTTGTTGTTATTGCACTTCCACAGGAGACTTCTTACCCTTTACTCCTGGGGAGACCCTGGCTGAGACAAGCGAAAGCTTTGCAAGATTGGGGAAAAAATAAACTATGGATTTCAACAAGCACCAATAGCCAACTGCAACTACACTTGGAGGAAGGATTTGACCCAGGGAAAACTACTGGATATACTGTGGACACTCAGGTAATGCCTTGTTTACCCCAAGAAGATGATACATTGTTAAATTGGATGATGGGAAGTGCAGAGTGTTGCACAGTGGAGATCAATGAAATTGAGGAAGAAGTTGCAGATAAGGTAATTAGAGGAAAGGGCAATGAAGACCACAAGGTGTTGGAGAATGAGCAATTGAAGGAAAATACAAGCTTCGAAGAGGCAACCAATTTAAAAGTATCGGAGGTGGAAGGTTATCAACCTAAGAGCAGAGAAGATCTTCCTTTTGCAGATATACCTCAAGGATGGATGGAAGAACATGTTGCAGAATATAAATTAAAATCCACTCCTGCATATAGTGGAGATGATTTCTCAAGCAAGAGTAGTCCTGAAACATTGGTTCAAGAAGTAAATTTAGGGGATGAAGAGAACCCTCAAGTAGTCCATTTGGCATCCTGGTTGTGGCATTATCCTCCTTTGCTACAAAAGGTAACTTCTTTGCTTTTTACTTCCAAAAATGTCTTCGCATGCTCCTACAAAGATCTAACAGGGATACCAGAAGAGCTTGGGTTACATCGGATACCCTTAGTTGAGGGAGCCGCACCTGTAAGAAGTAGGCCATATCGACTCAATTCGAAGTATGCAGAGGCGGTAAAATCAGAGATTACAAAACTAGAAGAAGCAGGTATAATTGTGCCAGTAGAACATTCCAGGTGGCTTTCTTCTATGGTTATTGTGCCCAAGAAAAATAGTGGAAAAATAAGAGTATGTGTTGATTTCCGTGCTTTGAATAAAGTGACTATTCAAGATGGATTTCCTCAGCCCTTCATAGAGCAAGTGCTTGAGGAAGTAGCTGGTCACACTTTGTATAGTTTCTTGGATGGGTTTAGTGGCTACAATGAGATAGTAATTCATCCTGATGATAGGGACAAAACAGCCTTTGTCACTCCCTGGGGCACTTATGTCTATACTCGCATGGCTTTTGGTTTGAAGAATGCACCAGCTTCATTTAATAGAATGATGTATCTGATATTGGGCAAATGGTTAACAACATTTCTACGCATTTTTATGGATGACTTTTCAGTATTTTCAGGTACACATAAGAGAGCAGCAGTTCAAGATTTCCATGACCATTTGGAAAATCTAAAAGAAATTTTTGAGCAATGTCTCAAAACTGGTTTTATGAATCCTGATAAATGTCACTTTTTGGTCACTAAGGGCACTCTTCTTGGTCACATAGTATCTGTTGAAGGTATAACTGTTGACCCTGCAAAGGTTACAGCTATTCTTTCCATGCCAATTCCATAAAGCCCAAAGGAAGTGCAAAGTTTCTTGGGCCATGTAGGGTATCACAGAAGATTCATTAGGATGTATTCAAAAATTGCTAAGCCCTTGTCAAGGCTTACCAGTAAAAAGATCCCTTTCTCATGGAGTGCTGAAGCTGACAAAGCATTTTGTGAGCTAAAATTGAGGCTATGTACTGCTCCACTTTTAAGTGTTCCTAATTGGTCATTGGAATTTCATGTGGATACAGATGCTAGTCTTCATGTTGTTGGTGCAGTTTTAGCTCAATCATCATCTCACAAAGTGGATAGACCTATCTCTTATGCCAGCAGACTACTCAACCAAGCTGAAAGGAATTACAGTACAACGGAAAGAGAAGGTTTGGCTATCGTATTTGCTCTTCAGAAGTTTCGACATTATCTCCTTGGTGTACATTTCATTGTTATCTCTGATCATCAACCTTTGAAGTATTTGATAAACAAACCTAGAGTAGCTGGAAGGATTTGGAGATGGTTACTCTTATTTCAAGAATTTAATTTTGATATTCATATTAAGCTAGGAAAAGAGCACTACATGGCAGATCAAGTGTCCACGACGGCAATGAGCGAAAAGGCAACAGGTATTAATGATGAATTGGTGGATAGCAATCTTTTTCTAGTAGCAATTCGGACTGGTTGGTATGATGAAATTCTCCATGTTCTTACTACTGGAAAGATCCCTGAACACTTGACACCTATAGAAAAGAGAAGATTGCTCCTGAAAACCAAAGCATATTCTCTTATAAATGGAAATTTATATAAATACTGTCAAGATGATATATTGAGAAGGTGTGTCTATCCAGAGGAGGTAAATCTTCTGCTAGAGGCTGCACACAATGAAGGACATCTAAAGGGGGAAGAATTGGCTCATAGAATCATCCACAAAGGTTTATGGTGGCCTCATATTTTCAAGGATGCAATCAAGTTTTCTAAAGAATGCCACATCTGCCAGAGGTGTGCTCCCGCGCCAACCAGATTGAATTTCCAACCATTGGTCATATCTACAGGATGGCTCCCATTTGAACGATGGGGTCTTGATTTCATAGGACCAATTAGTCCAACTGGTCAACCTGGAGGAAAAAAGTATATTTTGATGGCCACATGCTATGCCACTAAATGGATAGAGGCTAAAGCTACTGTGGACTGCACGGCTTTAACAGTGGCTAAATTTGTGTATAAACGTATTTTCTCAAGATTTGGTTGCCCACTGGAAATTACTAGTGATAGGGGCACACATTTTGTAAATCAATTGCTCCAGTTTATATTTGACAGGTACAAAATCTTCCATAAAAAATCTTGTGCCTACTACCCAAGGGCAAATGGCCAAGCAGAAAGCTCCAATAAGATTTTGATTGGATTGCTTCGCAAATTATCTTTCGATCATCAAAGCTCCTGGCCACTAGCACTGATCAGTGCAATTTGGGCTTTCAGAACCACAAAAAGGGGAACCACATGCGAGACTCCATTTCGGTTAGTATATGGGAAAGAGGCATTGGCACAATTCGAGTTTATTATCAGAAAGGAAATAGGAATCAAAACCATTGGAATTGAACCCCCATTCAGAGATTGGTGGCATTAGAAGAGTACAGAGAAGGAGCAATGCAGAAACTTCTGTTAACACAAGAAGAGCGCAAAAGATTGCATGACAGGTAACTGAGATCCAATGAAGTTCAGGAAGGGTCCATGGTTTTAGTGCATCATGTCCCAGCAATTTCAACTAAATTGGCACCCAAATGGATAGGACCTTATAAGGTAATCAAGGTATTGCCACATGGCGCTGTGCATCTGGAAGATCTGCAGGGTAAGAGGATTCCCCTGGTCAACATCTCCAGGGTGAAGAAGTATCTGAATTAGGTCAAGATGGAAGCACTTCATTCCTTGTACATACCGTGTTTCTTTTCTGTAATTGCAGTATAACTGGATCTCTTTGAAATAAGTAGAATAAGGGAGAAATTGCACCAGGGACGGTGCAAAAGCTTGATGTGGGGGTCTGTAGTACCCCTCCTCCTTTTCTCTCTGAGAGCTTGGTACTCTTAAGTTAGAGCATGGTTTGATGGTCATGGATTGGATAATGATAGACTACCAACCTTTCAGTATGGCCCAGATTCACCCCACATCCTCCTTTCACATAGTAAGAAGAACACTGCTGAGCCAGGATCTCTGGCAGCTCTACACTAGTCAGACATGGTTCACATCCAACCCTGAATCGAGATTGTCACCCTACTGAGATCAGTTATTGGACACACTAGCAGGTGAGCTTGTTCCATTACATGGACATAATTTGGTTCGGGGCAGACATTGCTTTCACTTTCAGTGCCACCTCGGTTGATTTGTTTTACGACTCTCTTTCCCTCTCTCTTTCTTTCTCTCTCTCGTCCTTCCTATTTCTCTCTCTCACGGCCTACCCCCTCCCCTTCTTCTTTCTCTCTCGATCTCTCTCTCCCTCCCTCTCTTTACCTCTCTCTCTCGGTCTCGCACTCTCTCCCCGCTGTCTTTCTCTCTCTCTTCCTCTCTCTTTTCCCCTCTCACTCTCTTTCCCTCTCTCTCTCTCGGTCCCTCTCTCCCTCTTTCTCTCTCTTTCTCCCCCTCATCCTCTCTCTCTTCCCCTCTCTCTCTTTCTCTCTCTCTCTCCCTGCGCGTGACCTACCCCCTTCTTCCTTTTCTCTTTCTCTCTCTCTCTCTCTCTCTCTCTCTCTCTCTCTCTCTCTCTCTCTCTCTCTCTCTCTCTCTCTCTCTCTCTCTCTCTCTCTCTCTCTCTCTCTCTCTCTCTCTCTCTCTCTCTCTCTCTCTCTCTCCCCGCGCGTGACCCCCCCTTTTTTCTTTTCTCTTTCTCTCTCTCTCTCTCTCTCTCTCTCTCTCTCTCTCTCTCTCTCTCTCTCTCCCCATGCGTGACCCCCCCTTTTTTCTTTTCTCTTTCTCTCTCTCTCTCTCTCTCTCTCTCTCTCTCTCTCTCTCTCTCTCTCTCTCTCTCTCTCTCTCTCTCTCTCTCTCTCTCTCTCTCTCTCTCTCTCTCTCTCTCTCTCTCTCTCTCTCTCTCTCTCTCCCCGTGCGCGTGACCCCCCCTTCTTCCTTCTCTCTCTCTCTCTCTCTCTCTCTCTCTCTCTCTCTCTCTCTCTCTCTCTCTCTCTCTCTCTCTCTCTCTCTCTCTCTCTCTCTCTCTCTCTCACTCTCTCTCTCTCTCTCTCTCTCTCTCTCTCTCTCTCTCTCCCTGCTGCCCTGCGTGACTTCCCCTCTCTCTCTCTCTCTCTCTCTCTCTCTCTCTCTCTCTCTCTCTCTCTCTCTCTCTCTCTCTCTCTCTCTCTCTCTCTCTCTCTCTCTCTCTCTCTCTCTCCCCCCTCTTTCTCTCTCCTCCCCCGCCAACCCCGCTGACCCATCCGCCTACACCCCCCCGCAGCCTCTCCCTCTACCTCCCCCGCAGCCTCTCCCTCCCCCTCCCCCGCAGCCTCTCCCTCTCCCTTCCCCGCAGCCTCTCCCTCCCCCTCCCCCGCAGCCTCTCCCTCTCCCTCCCCCGCAGCCTCTCCATCCCCCTCCCCTGCAGCCTCTCCCTCCCCCTCCCCCGCAGCCTCTCCCTCCAACCCCCCCGCAGCCTCTCCCTCTCCCTCCCTTGCAGCCTCTCCCTCTCCCTCCCCCGTAGCCTCTCCCTCCTCGGTAGCCTCTCCCTCCCCCTCCCCCGCAGCCTCTCCCTCTCCCTCCCTCGCAGCCTCTCCCTCCCCCTCCCCCGCAGCCTCTCCCTCCAACCCCCCCGCAGCCTCTCCCTCTCCCTCCCCCGCAGCCTCTCCCTCTCCCTCCCCCGCAGCCTCTCCGTCCCCCTCCCCCGCAGCCTCTCCCTCTCCCTCCCCCGCAGCCTCTCCCTCCCCCTCCCACGCAGCCTCTCCCTCTCCCTCCCTCGCAGCCTCTCCCTCCCCCTCCCCCGCAACCTCTCCCTCCCCCTCCCCGGCAGCCTCTCCCTCCCCCGCACCCTCTCCCTCCCCCTCCCCCGCAGCCTCTCCCTCTCCCTTCCCCGCAGCCTCTCCCTCTCCCTCCCCCGCAGCCTCTCCCTCCCCCTCCCCCGCAGCCACCACCTCACCTCCCCTCAACCCTCCCCCTCACACACCCACACACATACACACACACACTCACACTCACACACACACTCTCATAAACACACACACACCCACACACAACACACACACACACCCATACATATACACACACACCCACACAATCACACACACCCATACGTACACACACACACACCCACACACACACACCCACACACACACACACACGCACAGGCAGATGGCATTCGTGTTCATCTGAAAAGAGCTATGGAGATGAACTCGGACCTTGTCAAAAACTATAGAAAAGGATAAAAGTATCAAGAATGAAGCTTGGGGAACTTTTTGCATCGAAAATTCCGAGTCCAAAGATGTCCCTAGTGTGTTTTCGTGAGGATGATATTTGTTCGGGATACATTTCTTGTACTCCATGGGCATGAATTCAAGATGAATCATGAAAAATATCTACATGTTCCTCAATTGAGGTATGAAGTTATGGACGTGTTTGATATGTCAGACTTTGGTGATGGCACTTTTGATTCTGTACCCTAGATGCAATAATGATCTTCAGAAGGGAGTTTTTATTATATATGGATACAACCTTCTGTTCACAAATTCAAGGCATGACCTAGATGCTATTCATGGGCCTTTCCATGAGGACAAGCAGTTGGACCAATCGGCTTCATTTGAATTGCCCGGGATTAAATCACTGAGGAAATAACAAAACAACAAAATGAGAATCTCAGATGGCAAGTGAAAAGGTAAAAGGTAATTGTTAAAAGTGGAGTTGCCGCCAATCATTCATGAGGACTACCTATTTTTGTGGATCCAATTCAAATCAAATGGAATATTTGATTTACCCCTTCAATTTTGGGCAATCCACCGGCGCGTGATCAGTGGACGTGAAGAATCGGCAAGGCCCTCTTGGCCTATTGGGGCCTATAAAAAACAATGGATTTGTGCTCATTAGGGGTACAATTTTGGTGGATACATTAGTTCAGATACACATTTACGTTCGTGCAGAAGTCCTCTCTTGCACTTTGTGGCTTCAAGCCTACTGTAGGAAGTCACTCTGTGGTGTGGATACAGAGCGTGGGCTTCTCAGTGGAGGGCTAATAGCTCTATAGTGTAAAGAGGGTGGCTTGGTTGTTCTTCTCTGTGAGTCAGTGTTATTGTTAAGATCTATTTTCTAGAGAAATTCTCCACTATTTGTATTGCTTTGAGTTAGTCTGCATGTAATTGGCCATGTTATGCTGATGAGAAGATCTGCATGAACTTTTGAGCATCACTTTGACAAATCTTGTACACATCTGATTCGAATAAAAGAATGTATGGTCTTCCTGGGTCATTTGTTGTTCATATTTTCTAAAGTATTTACCACTCTGTGCAATCCTTGTTATTTGCCTGCTCACAGAAGTGTTAAAGGGTATACTTCCCTAAAGAGAACCTCCCTTGAGTAGGTGACGTCCTGGAAGTGTTCTGTCTTTACTCTTGGTAAAAGAGATACCCCAGTACCTCCTCTACAGCATGCAATATGCACTTCCTGTACTTCGCCTACTAAAGGGAGGTTCTTCTTAGGGAATTACACCTTTTGACATTCTTGTGAACAGGAACGATCCCAATAGACGCACGATATTGTAGACACTCAGAAAGAAAATTAATGACAAATGAAAATAGTGGAGGATGAAACCACTCCTTAGTTCGAGCAAATGATTACAATGTAGGAAAACGAAATGCTCCAAAAGTGGATGCTCTGTGCTAACATGTCCATCTAGAACTAATAGAATCAATACAAGAGATTCGTCCAATAAAATGAGCACAACAAAATGAACGCTTGCACTAGTCAGTACAAAAATATGAAAACTTTCTCTAAGGGAAAGAGCATGGAAATATCACTGACTCACACTGAATGCCAAAACCAAGCCCGTTCTTCACACTTTTGTGCTATTAGCCCTCCACTCGGAAGCCCATGCTCTGTGTCGTCACCACAGAGTGACTTCCTATAGTAGGCTTGTAGTCATAGAGTGCAAATAGAGGTCCAAAAGAGATGCAGGAATAAGCCTTGTATGTCTATCCCCAATGAGTACTAGTCCATTGCTTTTATAGGCTCCAATAGGCCAAGAGGGCCTTGCCGATTTCCCCGGTTCACTGAATATGCGTCCTTTGATTGCCCCCAAATTGGAGAGGTAGCTCAAATATGGTACTGGCCACGAGTTTTGAATTGGATCCTCAAAAATAGGAAGTTGTCACGAATAGTTAGCGGCAACAATCATTTATCCACTTACACTTTTACTATCACTTTTGAATGTAAGCTGAGATCTGTCTCTTAACCAAACAAATCAATTGGATTGGACATCTTGGTTGATTGATGAGCATCTAAGCAAAGATTGTACCATCCTCATTATGTGCCGCCCGTGAAATTATAATGACCCTCAGGAGCACATCCTTCACATAATTCACATAACTCTTCTAGTAGGTTTTGACCATCTCACCATCAAAGAAATCTTCTTCTGTTGGCATGGAAGCTCCAACATAATGTTTTGCCTATCTCACACACTGAGTGGTGGAAGGTGGTGGGTGGTGTGGGTGGAGTTGAGGTGATGTGGGTGGAGTGGGTGGAGGGTGGGTGGAGTTGGGGGAGGTTGGAGTGAAGGGTGGGTGGAGTGGAGGGTGGGTGGAGTTGAGGGTGGGTGTAGTGGAAGGTGGGTGGAGTGGTGGGAGGGTGGAGTTGGCACTACCATGGGTGGAGTGGAGTGGAGGGTGGGTGGAGTGGAGGGTGGGTGGAGTTGAGGGTGGGTGGAGTCGAGAGTCAGTGGAGTTGAGGTTGGGTGGAGTGGAGGGTGGGTGGAGTGATGCGAGCGTCAAGTTGGGGGTGCCCTGGGTGGAGTGTAGTGGAGGGTGGGTGGAGTGCAGTGGATGGTGGGTGGAGTGGCGGGTGGTTGGAGTTGAGGGTGGGTGGGGTGGAGGCTGGGTGGAGTTGAGGGTGGGTGGAGTGGAGGGTGGGTGGAGTGGAGTTGAGGGTGGGTGGAGTTGGGGTTTCCGTGGGTGGAGTTGAGGGTGGGTGGAGTGGAGGGTGGGTGGAGTTGAGGGTGGGTGGAGTGCAGGGTGGGTGGAGTGGTGGGAGGGTGGAGTTGGGGGTGCCGTGGAGTTGGGGGTGACGTGGCTGGAGTGGAGTGGAGGGTGGGTGGAGTGGAGGGTGGATTGAGTTGAAGGTGGGTGGGGTGGAGGGTGGGTGGAGTGCAAGGTGGGTGGAGGGTGGGTGGAGTTGAGGGTGTGTGGAGTGGAGGGTGGGTTTCTTGACTTGAGAAGCGGCCCTCCCTCAGAGAGTAGGGCATCCACTGAGTCCGCACTTTCAAATGTGGCAAAGCCAAAGCCTCTAAAGTGCCGCCTTGCTCGATCATGCATGATCTCCCTTTCCACTATTTTGCCATACTTTGAAAAGAACTCTTCGAGCTCCACTTCTATAAAGTAATGGGAATGCCACATATAAATATCTTCTTAGTTCTTGGAACTTTAACTATCTTCTCATGAGGTATAGACCTCTTAGTTTCCACCGTTCGGCCATCCAAGTTGTGTTTATCTTGAAGAACACGCTCGCAGATAGAGGGATCAACATACGTAACGAATCCAAGTCCACATGTATGTCCCGTGGCTCGATTGCGCATAATAAATGAATCAACAATATCACCCTATTTCTTGAAGTACTTTGGTGTGGCTTTGAGCGGGTCTATGAGGGGGAGGCGGGCACTATGGGCAGTGGTAGGAGTAGTGGGTGGGGAGGCAGCAGGGTGCAGGAGGGGGAGGCGGGGGCTGTGGGCGGGGGGGGGGGGGGGTTGAGTGCATTGGTGGAGGGGTTGTGGGTGGGTGGAGGAAGGGAATGGCGGGGCTGTGGGCGGGCAGGCTAAGCGTGGGGGTACCAGGAGTGGGCACTGTGGGTGGGGGCTGCGGGGGAGGAAGAGTGGGGGTGCAATGATGCAGGTGGGTGGGCTACAGTGGGCTATGGGGGCTGCAGTGGGCTATGGGGGATGTGGGCGGGAGTAGGAGAGGGTGGCGGGGACTACGGGTGGGTGTGAAACTAGGCGGGCGGAGGGAGCCGTGGGGGAGAGAGAGAGACTACGTGGTCTGTGGGGAGAGAGAGAGAGAGGGAGAGAGAGAGAGAGAGAGAGAGAGAGAGAGAGAGAGAGAGAGAGAGAGAGAGAGAGAGAGAGAGAGAGAGAGAGAGAGAGAGAGAGAGAGAGAATTGTGTGGTGCTACACAAACCCTTTTTTTTCAAGAATTCTTTGATGCATTAAGGCCATGACTAGTTGTCTTGAGAGAAGGTCCCTTGTCATCTTGATTCTAGCCAATTTGATCTTTACCCTGAGGGTACACTTCCTTGCTTTCTTCTTTTTCCTAGCCATAACCTGCATAAAAAGAGTTTAAAAGCTTGGAAAATATTTAAAGATAAAAAAAACTAATGTAAAAACATTTCACAAAGCAATCAAGAAACACGACCGATGCAAGCGATTAGGGTCATCTAGAAATCCCTAGATGTCCCTTATCGCTTGTATTTGACGTGTTATAAATGGCTGATTATGGAAGAAATTTGAAAAGCAAAAAAACTAATGTAAAAACCTTTCACAAAGCACGCAAGAAACACGACCAATGCAAGTGATCAGGGTCATCCCGAAATCCCCTGATGTCCCTAATCATTTGTATCGATCATTTTGTAAAATGGTTGGTTATGATGACCAATCCAAGCAATTAGGTGCATCCAAAACTTCTCGATGCCCCTAATCATGTCGATCAGTCATGTACAAGCTTCTTTGATCCATGATAGCTGACGCAAAATGTGTTCTATGGAAAGATTTGAAAAGCACAAAAAACACTTGAAGGCAATGGCAAGTTGGCGCTAGCAAGGAGTTGACAAAAGATGAAAACAAAGTGGAAAGAGGAGCTTAAATAGGTCTATGGAACGAGATAATCCTTATTAACCCATGATCTATTTTTCTCTAGTGACAGTCCTATTTATCTGATGATAATATTTTGCATGAGATCTTTTGTAATTGTCTTCTCAAGAACCAATCAAAAAGCTCTCTGAAGGCACATTTTCCAAATTCAAGCTCAATTTCAAGACTCAAAAGAGATGTACATACAAACATATTTCTTTTAAAACCTTATTATATCATGAAATGTACATGCATAGACATGTTTATTTCTCAAAGAAATAAAAGACATTGCAAATATTAAGGCTTCCTTTGGAATTTCATCTTTTTCATTTTGTGATATTGATCCATGATGGTTTTGTCTGATGATAGTCCTAATCTTTTGATGATAATATTTCGCATGAGCTCCTCTAATTGCCTTCTAAAGAACCAATCAAAGAGCTCTTTGAATGCATTAATTTTTTTTACTCCTCCTCCTTTCCTTGTGCACCTAAATAAGCTTTTCCTTGCTTGGTAATGAGATTTCTCCATGTCTTGGGTGTTCTATATGGCAAGTGTGTCCTTTTTTGCAAAGAATGCACCATGCACAAGAAGAATATGCTAGAAGAATAGAAGAGTTTCATCATATGTTTATCGCAATTAAAGAAAAATAAATTGTGTAAATTGTCTTTGAAACTCACCAAGTAGTATGTTATGTCTTTGGCACTCCATGCCTCTATGATGGTTTCTATAAGCTTTGTGATCTACTTCCTAAAATATGTGACATATCTATTTGATGTTAAATGTTGTCGCATGATATTTAAAAACTTATCTAGTTTGATCCACACTTCCATTCTCTTTTTTGCTATTTCTGGTTTGGTTTTTACATTATTCATGAACTCACAAATTTTTTCCCAACAATTCCACAGGGCATTTAGTTTTTTCTCATCATGGTTGCTAAAGAATATCCTTGTTTTCCCATCTCCCATTGAGACATCCTCTAGTACATTACTTGTATTTTGTGAAAGCTTTGGCTATTTTCTTACATGAACATCACTACGATGAAATCCCATTTCAGAAAGTAGAGATTCACATTTTCTTATGCACTCATCTGCAAGACTTGTAGGCTTGATAGAATATGCAAAATCCAAGTGGAGATGGACCAACTTGTCAATGATCCTTAACTCTACATGTAGTGTACATATGTGTACATTTGTCAATGCTATTGAAAGTATGGTATCCCAAATCATGGCATAAGATGAGTAGTTATGAAGAATAACATTTTGTCTAGAAGGAGCCTCCTCAGCCTCAGCTCTAGTAATCCATCCTGTTGTGCCTGGAGTTTGCATGCAGTACAAGCAAGGGTAATTAGAATTTGCTCCTCCACTTATACCAAACATGCATTTGAGTGTCTTTAGGTCTCCACTCAACTATCACTCAACTTTAAAGTCTTTGTAGTCTTTGACATTCAACAATTCTCCTGCATGATGCCTCTGAACAACATTTGGAATGTTTGTGAGTGAGAATAACCATTGAAGTGTTTTATGGCTCTCATATGGAACTTGGGCATAGTCAAACCACCATAACTCCAATTCTGATTGTACTTTGATAGATGGAGTATCCAATTTCCCAAGGTTATAATCCAAAGCTCTATTCATGAGTACAATGCTTATTCTCTCCATATTTTGATGTTTCTCAAGTTTGGCTTCATCAAGTTTGATTACAAAGTTCAGCACACCAGAAAATTGATGTTGTTTTATATTATAGAACTGTACCATGTATATTTGAAGTCTTATTATATCTATCCATATGTTGTTAAATGCATCGTAAGTGAAATGTAACTTTTGTTTTCCTACCTTGTAAGGTATGTTACCATGAATATCTTTATATTCACCAAATACTGATGTGATCTTCTTATTTAAACAGAACCGAAACTTTCCTACATGATGGGGTTTGGGGAATCTGAAGCTTTTAACTTTGTTAAATTTTAAAAATTCACACCAAACTTTTGAAATTTCTCTATAACCTTCCTTACTCACTCCAACGCCATCACAAATCTCCTAAATTTGAGATGGTTCTAGCAACAAATTCATATCTATCATGAGTTTTTGGAAAACAAAGCATTTCAAGCATGTATTTTCCTTCAGTTTCAATAGTCTTAAAACATCATTTTGACTCATTATCTCATTATAGAAATGTACACGCTCAAAACTATTCAACATATTGAAATCTAGCACATTTGTCACATGATCTCTTACAATTTTCATTCTTTTCTTCTTTTGGCTAGATTTTTCAGTCAAATCTAGAAAAGGCATTACTTGATTTGATCGCATTCTCAAACCTATAGGAGTTTCTTTAATTTTTTTGAAAGATTCTAACTTAGAAGATAAAGTGGATAATTTTTATTCTAACTCCCTTGTATGTAAAACCCTCTCATGTAGTGTGTTTTGTAAATAACTTATGTATTGTACATAATTCTTTAAACTCTCCTAGAGCCTTGAACAATAGCCTCGTAAACCATCCTCACCATCTCCTATGAAAAGGGGGATACCTTCTAGTTTGTGGATCAATTGGATAAATAGATCCATCTGCGCTGTCGGGAAGTTGTGGACACATGGTTGGTGGATCAAGTCAACTGCTAAATCCTTCTGCACACGGAGGGTGATTGAGACAATCTCAGGTGAATTAGGTATATTTTTGTTTATGTCTAGGGTAAATGAAATTCTAAATAACTGAAAAATCTAAGAAATATCTAATAGGCAAGCTTACCACTCTATACTTCTAAGGACCGTATGGTTGAGCTTCCCTATAGCTTTCAATAGCTTCTTTAGATGAAGGTAAAGTTAAGGATTCCTCAGTTATGTTTTCTGTAATAATTTCCTCTTCTTGGTTTTCAATATGTTGTGCTTGCATACGTCTAATTAAAGGTGGTGGAAATGAATCTACATTATCTTGAGGTTCTAGAGATGCAATGGAAAATAACGTTAAAAACCTAGTAAGACATGATCATAAGATTCAGAGATTAAAGATTCGTGCGTAATTTTGTCCTTAACTACTTCTACTTCGACTTCAAAAGTTGCATTACTTTTAGATTCAAGTGAATGCGCTGTAGACATCGACAATGAAGATAATTAGAAATAGTAATTGAATTAATGCTAATAACAAGAATAGGTGTTTACATTGCCATAGATAAAACTTTTTAAATGATAAAATTTATGTTAAATCATGATAAATTCTAGTGATTCCTATACAAATAACTTGATCAAAGATAATCTTCAATGGTTTTTTATAAGATTGATGGATCTTTGGATTGTTGAATTCTTCACTCTTTTGCAATGATCTTCGGACACTTCTTCTTTTAATGTACACAAAAAACATTAGACAATATAAGCATACCTCAATAAATCATTTACATTCAAATACGCTACACATGCCTATATGTCCATGCTAACAAACACTTACTTGAATACTAACACACAAGCGCATACTAATATGTACTTATATATACTAACATGTAATTAAACCTTAGAAGTATTTAACTAATTATACCTTTCCAATTTCTAATTAAACAATGCCATAAATAATTGAACCTTATTATATCTAATCAAAACAATACATTAATACATACCTAATTAGATTAACTAATTTTATCTATATAAGTAACCTAACATAACAATAACTTTCTCTCTCTCTCTCCTAACTGTTTGTCTCTCTCTCTCTCTCTCTCTCTCTCTCTCTCTCTCTCTCTCTCTCTCTCTCTCTCTCTCTCTTTCTTGCTCTCTCTCTTTCCCTCTCTTTCTCTAACTATCCTTCTCTCTTTCTTTCCGTACATCGCTCGCCAGTTGACTATCTCTTTCTCTCTCTTCCCCTGCACAATGCCTATCTCTGTCGACTTCCCTTTCTCTCTCTCTCTCTCCCCATTCTCTCGGCGGCAAGTTGCAACTGCATTGACCAAATGATCGTAAATAGATATCACGTATATACAATCAACGGAATATCAAATGCAATCATCATCCAAAAACTCAAGTTGAGCCCAACCCCTATTTTTGCATCATCGCAGCTTCTGCTTCCTGAACTAGTGGCTGTGTTGCATGCATATGAGATTCCAAAGCATGATGCTTTTCCTCCCAAGGCTGACTGCTCTGTCCTTCCACCATCTCTCTCACGAACTGGACAAAATGGCACTAGTTGTTACTCTAGATGTCTTGCTTGTTCGGCAAGAGCTCGTAAGCTTCCTAGCATATACTTATCATAACATTGAAATTCTTCAATCCCGGGGAAATTCCAGGTATTATTAATCTCTGGATAAGCTGGGTAACTTAACTCTCCAACAAGTCCTAAACCAATTTGAACCTCCAAATGACATCGCCAAGATAGTCCTTGAATTCATCACGGAAAGCTCTCATGAACTCTGAGTATGCATCAATAGGGGAGATCTTCTCTAAAGCAATGGTAGACTATCACAACCTAGAGACAAATATTCATAATTCCTTCTGCCATCTTTGTCTGTATAAACAACATCTAGATTCTTATCTATCTCTTCACAAACCCACTCTAGTAAAGGAATCCAACAACTGTCTTTAGTGCACGCATACTCGCATTCATGGCTCTTGGTCTATTTAGTGTGCTGTTCTGGTTTACTAAATCTAGAGGGATCATGACATACACAGGAACACCCCCGTTTGCTCCTCCGCTTGATGCAGTGACAATATAGACATACTCTTTCTCCGTCAAATTTGGATCCGAACTTCCCTGAAAGTGAAAGAGCTTGTCTCCAACCAAAAATGATGATTCCAGACTTGGCCAGAGAACACTAGAAGGCGGAACAATTTCTTTCTCATAAAAACTCCTATCATGATCTTTGTACTCTGTGTAATGAAATTTCTTATAACCCATCCAATCAGCATCTCCATTGCTTACATGGAATTCTCCAGAAAGCCCATATGCGTGACGGGACCTGAAATACCGGTCATCTATTTTGGTGTCCTTACACTCCTCTACATGTATGCACGTATCTGCCACATCATCTCGAGCTACATCAGCTCCACGTTCATCTGAGTGAAGACGTCTTAGTGATGCATCAGAATCATTATGCACAGAAAAGGAGCTACAAAATCAAATCAAATTCGATTTCTCAGCTTATACTGTTGCATGGGCTGCCGCCTATCCGAATCAACCATAGAACTAGTGAACTCTCTCTCCATATAGTGCTTTATGCAACAATCGTGAGAGGAGAAAGAAAAGATATTAACTTTTCTCTAATTAACTTATGCACACTATTGCGTACGTGATTTTTCCTTAGTTCTACAACAGCACATCAGTCACTCCCTCTCTCTCCTACGTTCTCTCTCTATGCAAGTCATTTCTTCTATGCCACATGTTCTTATTGAATAGCTGATTCTTTTCTCTCCGTATGTTTTCAATAGCTAAGGAAACAAAACTCTCTCTGCCTTATTCTTGCTTTCATCAAAGAAGAATAGAATAGCTACTTTCAGAGATCTATCAACATGGAGAGTTAAATATGTGCATAATGAAAACATCACACAAATTGATGAGAAGAAAACAAAGGAGAATGAGTACCTTAGGAAAAACTAGAGCATAGCACACACACACACACACACACACACACATATATATATATATATATATATATATATATATATATATATATATATATATATATATATATATATATATATATATATATATATATATATATATATATATTCACAGAAGTCAAATTCTTATCACTCTTTTTGAACTTGCTTTAATTTATCATCCACACTTCTACCCATTTATTTTTACCATACTTTTCATTTAGCTTTAATCACTTTATTTACACAACTCTTCTACTCTTCTCTTTTCATCTATAACAACTCACACCATTCCTTTCTTTTAACCAACTTTATTTACCTTAAGTGCATATCTTTTATAAACCATTCTTTACACACTTTAATTCCACATCTTTTATGAACCATTCTTTAGATTCATACTCACATACACCACTAATTAATGATCCATTTAATTTATTATTTTAATTTAATTAGCCTAATTTTTCATAATTAAATAATTCATTGAATTTAAGCTTAGTTTAGGGTTTGAATTTACTAAATACCCTAGTATTTATATTCATACACATGATTAAAATAACTAATTAAATCATATTTTAATTTTAAATAAGTCAATGTTCAATTTATAGATTAATTTAATTAAATAAGTTTCTTTAACCCTTAAAACACACTAACAACCTTAAAAAACCTACTTGAAACTTACCGAATTCCATTGGAAACCCATTAGAACCAATTGAAAACCTACCTTTAACCCTAAAATTAACCATGAATTAATGTTCTTAACTTAAATACACATAATTAAATTTAAAGCTATGGTCTTATACCTACGTTTCAATATTTAAGTGGCACAAACATACATTAAATGAATAGTTTAGGGTAAACCCTAATATTAGAATATGTTTTTTTTCCATCAATTTATACTTGCAAACACTTACAAAGAGATAATTTCCAAGCAAAACATTTAATCAATAGCGTCATAGAGGGTTTATAGTTAATCAATAAACATGTTTTAATTTTTATGGATGTCAACTGGAAGGTGAAAAACTTTCTGACATTCGCTCCCACCAAACATGCACATCATCCCAATGGGCCAACCTGCAGTTCAATGGAAAGCAGTATCAAATTCTTTGATAAAATCTATAATTTAACTATAAATAATATTATAAAAAAATTCTTCTAATTTCTAATTATGTTTTTGACAAGGAAGAAAATTTTTAAAATAACATAAATATGAGTTAGAAATCATTTCAGTCAATGCATATAGTCAAAAATACAAATTTAGAAAATTCTATAAAGGATATTTAGATAATTGAGCTACTTTCCATTCCATTAACCCTATTCTTAAGTAAAATTTAATTATACAAGTATGCTTTATTTTATTTCTTAGACATCTGCTATAAGATGCATCGAACTAACTCTTCTACAGCAAACCTCCACCTCATATAGCCCGCATAGTATTTCAGAGGTGGTTTCGAGACCACGACTGGATCATATTTCTATTTCTTTTGTCTTTTTTTTCTTTTTTCCATCTTGGAGTAGCCATTAATATACTGCTTGATCTTCTCATTTTTCTCTTTTCTTAATTTTTCTTCACAATTTTTTTGTTTAAGGGGAAAGGCTTAACCCTTAATCAGAGCAGAGGATCTAGAAATTTGCTACAACTAGAATTAGAATCTCATTTGCTAAACGGTTTCAGAAAGTAAAGCATTCTACTAGTATAAAGTGAATTTCTCTTTTACTAGGGGTCGCAGTTCAAGTTTTCCACTCTCCTATCTTCAGAATGCATTACAAGTTCTCTAAATCAGACTTTCACCTGTATATATTTTCCTACTTTAATTTCACGTTCATTATTTATGTAATTTTAATAAATTCCCTCTTTATATCAGAAACAAATAAAATCCTATTTATGAAATGCATAAAGAGAAAAAATAAATAATACAAATAATTAGAATTAAGTCACTTGGTTATTCTTTGTCTCCACCTTCATTTTAAAACATTCTTTAGTTTATTTCTTCAAAAAGCATCGTCAACTCTTGCTAACAATCAACAACATCTAGACTCACAAGTAAAATTAGTTTTCATAAATAATTTTTTATTTTCATACATGTAAAAGAGAAAATATATTTAAAAGAAAATTTACACATCATTTTTATTAATAATTCATTCATCATTTTCTTCATCATATAATAAGTAAAAAATTTCTTCATTTCTTTGATTGAATAATTTATCTCTTTTACCTGTAATTAAATACTTAAGAGGAGTACCATCCAAGACTCATAAAGCATACGTTCCATTTTCATAAATTATGACCACCACATAAGGTCCAAACCAACGCTTTTTTAATTTCCTATGAGCATCATACTGAGAATCAAATGTACTGTCATAAATTAAAATCCAATTATTAATTTGTATTGGCTTTGGCCTTAATCTAGGTGATTTATCAAAATATTTTTTATTCTTAGGTCGAGAATCTTTCAATTTAGCTCTAGCTTCATCTAACCTTTCATTCCCTTGCTCAAGTTGCTGAATTCTTATAGCTAATAAATCTTTACTAGACAAATTATCTTCCCAAGGAAGAGTAGCCCATGTAAGGATTTGAGTATACACTCGAAAAATTGGTTTCTTGTAGTACATTAGCTATGCCGTCATAAATCCCGTCGTTGTAGTGCAAGTCACTCTGTCAGCCCACAATGCAAATGGCAAAAAGTTCGACAAATTCTTAAGTTCTCCTTTGCAAGATTTAGAAATCGCTTTAATAATAGGAGAATGCCCTCTTTCTATCTTAACGTTAGCGTCAAGCTTATATGTAGTCGTAAGAGCTAAACGAATTCCATGCTTAGCGAAAAATTCTCTAGCCTCTTGCACATCTAATTCTCCCCTATCAGCTACTACCTTTTCAATATACCCAAATCTTGAAATCATATCTTCTAGAAGAAATTTACATACATTGAAAATGGTTTTAGATCTTAGAGCTCGGCCTTCAACATGGCTACTAAGATCTTCTCGTGCAAGAACTATGTATCTCATCCTATCTATACCTTTGGGCATGATCACTAAGTCAACTACCCACTTATAATGTATGCACAGTGGATTGGTGGGGTGTATATAGTGGATCCCTATGCTTAACTGATGAATGAATTTGACATACATCACATGAATTTACATAATTCTTTACATTAACATAAATATGTGGCCACCAATAACCCTCTCTAACTTTCTGATAAGTTGCTACAAATCCCTTATGCCCAGCCCATAAAGTATCATGCATGCTCTTCATGACTTGCATTTGAAGATGATTAATTCCTAGTACCCTTTGTGGAATACCCCTTGCATGTCTCCAAATTAACCCATCTTTTAAGAAAAATTTAAAAGCTCTTTTCATAATATTTCTAAATCTATTTGAAGACCGTGAAGGTGATCTAATTAAAGTACTAAGATACCTCCCAATGTCTAGCCACTCTCCTTCATATTCATTAGTATTAAATTTTTTATTCACATATACTTGGAAATCATAATTCATCGTATTAGTATCTAATTTGGCTTCATCATTCTCATCGTACCTAGCTCTAGAAAAATATCAGCAACAGAGTTAGTTTTTCTGAAAATATGAATTAAATCTCGATTTATAAATTTAGTATAAGAAATCCAATGAAGCATGGCAATATCCAATGAAGAACAATTTTTTATCATTCCTATTAATGGTAAACAATCTCTCTCAATAATTATGTTTGCTCCTATGAAATATTCCTTATTAGAGTTTAGTGTTGTGACCAAACCCCAAAGTTCTCTTTCAATTTGTGGATAATGTCTTTGACTGTTATGCAATATTTTAGCCCCAAATCTAATAGCATATCTTCTACCCTCTTTGTCATCCTAACTTATGACCCAGCCTATCCCAATAGGGCTTGTATCAATAGTCAATATAATAGGCTTATTATCCGTGTAATCTACTTGCTTAAGGATTGGAGCTTCTTGCAATAACTTCTTTAACCTATGCATTGCTTGAGTATGTTTTCCAGTCCATGAAAATTTTCTTTTCTTCCTTAATAAGTCATAAAGACAGTCAGCTACATGTGCAAAATGTGGTATCAAGATACAAGCTCCTAACAATCTACGAACCTCACTCACATTTTGACATATCTCTGAAATCTTACTAATGGCATCAATTTTCTGAGGGTATGGCTTCCGTCCATAATGGCCACAAAGATGACCTACAATAAGGACCTCATTAACACGAAAAATAGATTTCTCTATACATAATGTTAAGCCAACTTGAATAAACCATTGAAAGATTTTTTTGCGATCAAGAATATGAGCTTTAACATATCTATGACAACCATCTTCATCCAGAGTGCTATCTTTCTCTTCTTCCAAGCAACCCTTAATGGGAATGTCATCTATAAAGGGCATAGTAATGTGTGGAATGAAATCGTTCAAAACCAAATTCATTGAACTCATCATGTGTGCTACTGAATTGGTCGCACCTTGAGGTAACGTACACATCCTAACTAATCCCAAAGGTGTTTTGATGGTAGTAATGTCTCTACTTTCTAGTGCCAATTGAAATTGTTCATACCCAGAGTAGAGATTGCTCATTGAATAAATAGAATTTCCGAAAAACGCTTCTGCAAATTCATCCACAATTAGACCTATACCCACATTTCTAATGGTCACTTTGTTAACTTGTTGAAGATCTTGGATAAACCGAAGTTTTCCATTCTTCTTGGGCACATTAAACCAACGGTTTGAATAGGGAGCTGAAGATGATTCTAAAATATGCATATGAGTTTTTTCTTTAAGTAATCTAATCAGTTCTAGAAGATGAGCTTTAGGTACGAGAATAGGATGCAAATTCCAAGGAATATGGGGAATAGTAAAAATAATCATCGGAGAAACTATCCTAGGATCTCCTCATCCTATCTCTGAAGGCTCAAGAGAAAATGCTCTTCCATGTTGCTCAATAATCTTCAGAAAATACTCTTTTTCTCCTGGAAGAAGGAAACCACTAACATCTATCTTAATTTGTTTTAAGGATTCTTTAGTAAATACACGGCCAATTTTTGTCCAATCTCTATGGATTAGCTCATGACTTATATTCTTTATAATATCATTACTAAATTTAGGTAGTGGTTGTGCCATGGGTTTAACCCTCTTACTAACAGTTTTATATTCGGTCTCCACTAAGGCATCATATTCATGATCAGTTTTAGAGGCATATTCATGAATTAATGCATACACGCCAAGTGAAAAGATGAAAATATGGGAATTAGACTTATTTTGATAACAAATTTCTAATTCTTCTAATGTTGAGAAGCAATGTGTAGTCTCAAGAACATGGTCAATATTTTCATCCATTAACAGATATTCTTTGCTTTTTAATATTTTTTCATATGTTTTTATAAGTTTTCTAGGAATTTATTTAAAATGAAAAGTATTTAAAGAAGCAAATGGAAAATAAACAGTCATCTTATCTAAATTATGTACAAGATTTTGCAAGATTTCGAACCAAAGTCCACTGTCATCTCGCTCAACAATGGCATTTACTCAAAATCCTGATCTAAATGTCTTAAAGGAGTTTTTCTTAAAGACCTACGATTATGAGGATGGTTAATACAAAGCGTCATAAATTAGATAGATTTAAGGCCATCACGAGAACGACTTGTTGCGAAAGCACTTCCATCGTCCAATACTTTGGTCTCCATTCTTTGTTCACAAATGAATGGCTGCCCCAAAATAATTGGGTACGATCAATCATCATGAACAAAGAAATTATGTTCCTCTCTAACATCTCCTATAGTGATCGGAACATTTGCACAAGCTCCTAGTAAATATCCAGAAGCATGATTGGCCGCTTTCATTTTCCATGCATGGTCTCTATTTATAGGCCATTTTCCTTCGTTATATAGCTCTCTCGAGACTACATTGATTTATGATCCTGAATCTATTAATGCTACTTGCGGTTTATTATTATTACCCATCTTAACCATAGTTTTAGTGGTTCCCCTAGCCCAATGTTTCTGAGTATAATGACTATTTGGGTCTCCATTTCCTTTCTTTAAATGTCCAATTATGGGGCCCAAATAATTTTTATGTTCAGAAGATTCACAATACTCATATTCATTAATTTGTACAATACTAACTTTCGGTTCATCCTATTCTTTTCTTTCTTTGATTTCTATATCCTCAGATTTATATTCTATAGGTTCTCTTCGTCTTTTGATGATAATCATAAAATCTTCCTTCACATGAGTTTGTGAAAATACTAACCATTCTTGTAATGTCATGGTTACCTCTGCTTTCATAATTTTCTCATCCATAACCTTCTGAATGTCTATTTTTTTTCTCTATTTGAGAGATCAGTAAGAAAGTATGCCGTTTCTTTTTTGGTTTTTCTTCCTTACTACCTTCTTTATGTAAGGGTTGCATTTCATTAGGTTTATCCTGACTTCTATCTTCATTTGTTATTTTCTTTTCTAAATTTTCTACTACTTTCTTTACCTTTCCCTTATTTTGAGGTTTCTTATCTTGTTTCAATTGTTTAATATCTTGACTAGGCTCTCTCCTAGGTGGTTCATTAATTGAATCAGTAGTTTCACCCTCTTTTCTAGCCCTAGTTGTTCGTTTAGACTGCCCCTCTTCATCACGTTTCCTTTTCTCATCTACATTAATTTCATGAGCATAGATAGAGACCATATCTACTGGCTCTTTCCAACATGTCTTTACTTTTATATCTGAACTCGTAGCATATAAGTTCTCAACTATTAATTTTCCCCTACTAGCAATATCATAAACTTGATTCCACAAATCACAATAGGGTCATCACTTTCAAGCCTACAAGCATATGTATTTTGACTTGTAGAGGCTTCAAAGAAACTCTTCATACCCTCTTTCCCATAATTTGATGCCAAAGGCGTTTTTGTCACATAATCACACATCTTTCGATCAACCTTCGTTACCCGATTCCTATCCTTAGCCTCTTTAAATAAACTACATGTCCAGTGTGGGTGATCTACATCATCACACGAGAGTCATCTGCGAGCTTGGTTAAATGTTCTCCTAGTTGGCATTTGAATCCTAGGATTCTGCTCTAGCTCTCTCAGTTTCTCATGATCCCTCAATCTAATCTCTTGCATACTTTTTATAGTTTCCATTTTAGTTGCCAAAGTCTCCATATGTTTGGCAATTCATTCTATCGTTGTTTTTAACATAGTAATTTCTCAGTCATCCTTACTAGGGTTATGAGAAGTGTAGTCATTTTCTACCTTTCCTAGTGCATTTCTTTCATTTATCCTAGGGGTTTGCATTTGATTGCACTCCTGTCTTTGAGCTAACCTATGGACAATGGCTCAAACATTTTCCCAATTTCTAGTTAGCCCACTCACAATTGCTTCGTCCCCAAGCATATGTTCAAGCTCACGTCTAAGAGAAGGGTCTAACATGCTTAGAAAACTTCGTAATTTATTCGCTTCTAGAGCTTTTTAGTCTGCTTGAGGCATTTGGTTAAATTTTACATCAAACTCAGTCAACCCTTGAGTTATATGTTGATCTAGTTTTGTAGTTCCTACCCATCTCATGAATGTAGCCCTATTATTCTTACTGTAATCTTCATGTGAAAATTTAGTAAGAAGGTGAGTTTTAAAATTTGCCCAAGTCATATTTGTTTGAACTACTCTAAGTTGGATTCTTTCTCTAGTGAAACCATGAGAAATACGTATAAATGTGTCTTTCTTATGATCCTCAGGTAACCCATATTGTTCTGTAAGTTGTTCATAATACCTAAGGTAAGTAGTTGTATTTGTCCCATTAAATTCCCCCCTATCCATTTTAATTGAATCTATTATTTTCCAAATACGTTGCTCTTCAAATTAGTAGCCATATTATATAAATCTAACTTTACTGATAGAAATGAAATATAAGTATGTAGTTCACGTAATAATACGTCTATTTCTTGTTCTTGTTGCGACGTCGTGGTAAAAGATACTTGCAAACAGAAGTAAAGAAAATATATCTGATCAAACTCGATGAAGAGGCTCTTTGTGAATGTGCTAAGTGCAAAGTCTTTACATTAAGGTTGATCACATTAATCTAATACATAAATTTTAGTTATGCATGTGCACTCATTGCTGTCACAAAAGTTGAGGGACAAAGGTGGTGTGACAGGGATCCTTCTACTTGTAAATCTCCATGGAGGCACTTAGGTCACAATGACCAGTGCTCAACAGCCAGGAGATTACAAGGTTTAAGAGTCAGCTTCAGCTACCAAGGATGTCGATGCTTCTGATTCAATCGCAAAATTTTCTATATGCATATGCAGAATAGAAATGAAAATATACCTTTATACCTTAGCTGCCATGCCGAAATTTCACGTCAAGTTCACCAAATCTCGGGAAGTTGCCGACACACGACTGGTGGATCAAGTCAACCGCTAAATCCTTCAGCACACGCAAGGTGATTGAGACAATCACAGGTGAGTTAGGTATATTTTTCTTGATGTCTAGGGTAAATGAAATTCTAAATAACTGAAAAATCTAAGAAATATCTAATAGGCAAGCTTACCACTCTATACTTCTAAGGACCATATGGTTGAGCTACCCTATATCTTTCAATAGCTTCTTGAGATGAAGGTAAAATTAAGAATTCCTCAGTTATGTTCTCTTTAATAATTTCTTCTTCTTGGTTTTCAATATGGTGTGGTTGCGTACGTCTAATTAGAGGAGGTGGAAATGAATCTACACTATATTGAGGTTCACGAGATGCAATGAAAAATTACATTAAAAACCTAGTAAGACAATGATCATAATATTCGGAGATTAAAGATTCGTGCGTATTTTGTCCTTGACTACTTCTACTTCAACTTCTATAGTCGCATTACTTTTAGATTCAAGTGAATGCTCTGTAGACATCGACAATGAAGATAAATAGAATTAGTATTTGAATTAATGCTAATAACAAGAATAGGTGTTTACAATGCCATAGATAAATCTTTTTAAATGATAAAATCTATGTTAAATGATGATAAATTCTAGTGATTCATATACAAATAACTTGATCAAAGATAATCTTCAATGGTTTTTTATAAGATTGATGGATCTTTGGATTCTTGAATTCTTCACTCTTTCGCAATGATCTTTGGACACTTCTTCTTTTAATGTCCACAAAAAACATTAGACTATATAAGCATACCTCAATAAATCATTTACATTCAAATATGCTACACATGCCTATATGTCCATGCTAACAAACACTTACTTGAATACTAACACACAAGCACATACTAATATGTACTTATATATACTAACATGTAATTAAACCTTAGAATTTTCTAACTAATTATACCTTTCTAATTTCTAATTAAACAATGCCATAAATAATTAAACCTTATTATATCTAATCAAAACAATACATTAATACATACCTAATTAGATTAACTAATTTTATCTATATAAGTAACCTAACATAACATTAACTTTCAGTCTCTCTCTCTTAACTGTTTCTCTCTCTCTCTCTCTCTCTCTCTCTCTCTCTCTCTCTCTCTCTCTCTCTCTCTCTCTCTCTCTCTCTCTCTCTCTCTCTCTCTCTTTCTTTCTCGCTCTCTCTCTTTCCCTCTCTTTCTCTAACTATCCTTCTCTCTTTCTTTTCATACATCGCTCGCCAGTTGACTATCTCTTTCTCTCTCTTCCCATGCACAATGCCTATCTCTGCCGACTTCCCTTTCTCTCTCTCCCCACTCTCTCGACGGCAAGTTGCAACTACATTGACCAGATGATCGTAAATAGATATCACATATATACAAACAACGGAATATCAAATGCAATCATCATCCAAAAACTCAAGTTGAGCCTAACCCCTATTTTTGCATCATCGCAGCTTCTGCTTCCTGAACTAGTGGCTGTGTTGCATGCATATGAGATTCCAAAGCATGATGCTTTTCCTCCCAAGGCTGACGGCTCTGTCATTCCACCATCTCTCTCAAGAACTGAACAAAATGGCACTAGTTGTCACTCTAGATGTCTTGCTTGTTCGGCAAGAGCTCGTAAGCTTCCTAGCATATACTTATCATAACATTGAAATTCTTCAATCCCGGGGAAATGCCAGGTATTATTAATCTCTCGATTAGCTGGGTACCTTCACTCTCCAACAAATCCTAAACCAATTTGAATCTCCACAATGACATCTCCAAGATAGTCCTTGAATTCATCACAGAAAGCTCTCATGAACTCTGAGTATGCCTCAATAGGTGAGATCTTCTCTGAAGCAATGGTAGACTATCACAACCTAGAGACAAATGTTCATAATTCCTTCCGCCATCTTTATTTGTATAAACAACATCTAGATTCTTATCTATCTCTTCACGAACCCACTCTAGTAAAGGAATCCAAGAACTGTCTTTAGTGCACGCATACTCGCATTCATGGCTCTTGGTCTATTCAATGTGTTGTTCTGATTTACTAAATCTAGAGGGATCATGACATACACAAGAACACCCCCATTTGCTCCTCTGCTTGATGGAGTGACAATATAGACATACTTTTTCTCCGTCAAATCTGGATCCGAACTTCCCTGAAAGTGGAAGAGCTTGTCTCCAACCAAAAATGATGATTCCAGACTTGGCCAGAGAACAGCAGAAGGCAGAACAATTTCTTTCTCATAATAACTCCTATCATGATTTTTGTACTCTGTGTAATGAAATTTGTTATAACCCATCCAATCGACATCTCCATTACTTACATGGAATTCTCCAGAAAGCCCATATGTCTGACAGGACCTGAAATACCGGCCATCTATTTTGGTGTCCTTACACTCCTCTACATGTATGCCCGTATCCGCCACATCATCTGGAGCTACATAAGCTCCACATTCATCTTAGTGAAGTCGTCTTAGCAATGCATCAGAATCATTATGCACAAAAAAGGAGCTACAAAATCAAATAATATTCGATTTCTCAGCTTATATTGTTGCATGGGTTGCCGCCTATCCGAATCAACCATAGAACTAGTTAACTCTCTCTCCCTATAGTGATTTATGCAACAATCGTGAGAGGAGAAAGAAAAGATATTAACTTTTCTCTAATTAACTTATGCACACTATTGCGTACGTGATTTTTCCTTAGTTCTACAACAACACATCAATCACTCCCTCTCTCTCCTACGTTCTCTCTCTATGCAAATCATTTCTTCTATGCCAGATGTTCTTACTAAATAGCTGAATCTTTTCTCTTTGTATGTTTTCAACAGCTAAGGAAACAAAACTCTCTCTGCCTTATTTTTGTTTTCATCAAAGAAGAATAAAATAGCTACTTTCAGAGATCTATCAACATGGAGAGTTAAATATGTGCATAATGAAAACATTAGAGGAATTGATGAGAAGAAAACAAAGGAGAATGAGTACCTTAGGAAAAGCTAGAGCATAGCACACACACACACACACACACACACACATATATCTATATCTATATATATATATATATATATATATATATATATATATATATATATATATATATATATATATATATATATATATATATATATATAGAAATTATTTCAGTCAATGCATATCGTCAAAAATACAAATTTAGAAAATTCTATAAAGGATATTTAGATAATTGAGGTACTTACGATTCCATTAACCCTATTCTTAAGTAAAATCTAATTATACAAGTATGCTTTATTTTATTTCTTAGACCTCCACTATAAGATGCATCGAACTAACTCTTCTGCAGCAAACCTCCACCTCATATAGCCCGCATAGTATTTCAGAAGTGGTTTTGAGACCATGACTGAATCATATTTTTATTTCTTTTGTCTTTTTTTTCTTTTTCCCATCTTGCACTAGCCATTAATATACTGCTTGATCTTCTCATTTTTCTCTTTTCTTAATTTTTCTTCGCAAATTTTTTGTTTAAGGGGAAAGGCTTAAGCCTTAATCACAGCAGAGGATCTAGAAATTTGCCACAACTAGAATTAGGATCTCATTTGCTAAACGGTTTCAGAAAGTAAAGCTTTCTACTAGTATAAAGTAAATTTCTCTTTTACTAAGGGTCGCAGTTCAAGTTTTCCACTCTCCTATCTTCATAGTGCATTACAAGTTCTCTAAATCAGACTTTCACCTGTATACATTTTCCTACTTTAATTTCTTGTTCATTATTTATGTAATTTTAATAAATTGCCTCTTTATATCAGAAACAAATAAAATCCTATTCATGAAATGCATAAAGAGAAAAAATAAATAATACAAATATTTAGAATTAAGTCACCTGGTTATTCTTTGTCTCCACCTTCATTTTAAAACATTCTTTAGTTTATTTCTTCAAAAAGCATCGTCAACTCCTGCTAACAATCAACAACATCTAGACTCACAAGTAAAATTCGTTTTCATAAATAAATTTCTATTTTCATACATGTAAAAGAGAAAACATATTTATAAGAAAATTTACACATATTTTTTATTAATAATTCATTCATCATTTTCTTCATCATATAATAATTCAAAAATTTCTTCATTTCTTTGATTGAATAATTTAACTCTTTTACCTGCAATTAAATTCTTAAGAGGAGTACCATCCAATGCTCCTAAAGCATACGTTCCATTTTCATAAACTTTGACCACCACATGAGGTTCAAACCAACGCTTTTTTAATTTCCTATGAGCATCATACTGAGAATCAAATGTACTATCATAAATTAAAACCCAATCATTAATTTGTATTGGCTTTGTCCTTAATCTATGTGACTTATCAAAATATTTTTTATTTTTAGGTCAAGAATCTTTCAATTTAGCTGTAGCTTCATCTAACCTTTCATTCCCTTGCTCAAGTTGATGAATTCTTATAGCTAATAAATCTTTATTAGACAAATTATCTTCCCAAGGAAAAGTAGCCCATGTAAGGATTTGAGTATACACTTGAAAAATTGGTTTCTTGTAGTACATTAGCTCTGCCGTCATAAATCTCGTCGTTGTAGTGCAGGTCATTCTGTCAGCCCACAATGCCAATGGCAAAAATGTCGAACAATTCTTAAGTTCTCCTTTGCAAGATTTAGAAATCGCTTTAATAATAGGAGAATGCCCTCTTTCTATCTTCCTGTTAGCCTCAAGCTTATATGTAGTCGTGAGAGCTAAACAAATTCCATGCTTAGCAAAGAATTCTCTAGCCTCTTGCACATCTAATTCTCCCCTATCAGCTACTACCTTTTCAATATACCCAAATCTTGAAATCATATCTTCAAGAAGAAATTAACATACATTGAAAATGGTTTTAGACCTTAGAGCTCAGCCTTCAACATGGCTACTAAGATCTTCTCGTGCAAGAACTATGTATCTCATCCTATCTATACCTTTGGGCATGATCACTAAGTCAACTACCCACTTATAATGTATGCACAGTGGATAGGTGGGGTGTATATAGTGGATCCCTATGCTTAACTAATGAATGAATTTGACATACATCACATGAATTTACATAATTCTTTTACATTAACATAAATACCTGGCCACCAATAACCCTCTCTAATTTTTTGATAAGTTGCTACAAATCCCTTATGCCCAGCCCATAAAGTATCATGCATGCTCTTCATGACTTGCATTTGAAGATGCTTAATTCCTAGTACCCTTTGTGGAATTTTACTCTTCCCCCTTGCATGTCTCCAAATTAACCCATCTTTTAAAAAACAATTAAAAGCTCTTTTCATAATATTTCTAAATCTATTTGAAGACCATGAAGGTGATCTAATTAAAGTACTAAGATACCTCCCAATGTCTAGCCACTCTCCTTCATACTCATCAGTATTAAATTTTTCATACACATATACTTGGAAATCATAATTCATCGTATTAGTATCTAATTTGGCTTCATCATTCTCATTGTACCTAGCTCTAGAAAAATATCAGCAACAGAGTTAGTTTTTCTGAAAATATGAACTAAATCTGGATTTATAAATTTAATCTAAGAAATCCAACGAAGCGTGGCAATATGAAATCGTGTAAAACCAAATTCATTGAACTCATCATGTGTGCTACTGAATTGGTCACACCTTGAGGTAACGTACACATCCTAACTAGTCCCAAAGGTGTTTTCATGGTAGTAATGTCTCTACTTTCTAGTGCCAATTGAAATTGGTCATACCCAGAGTAGAGATCGCTCATTGAATAAATAGAATTTCTGAAAAACGCTTCTACAAATTCATCCACAATTGGACCTATACCCATATTTCTAATGGTCACTTTGTTAACTTGTTGAAGATCTTGGATAAACCGAAGTTTTCCATTCTTCTTGGGCACATTAAACGAACGGTTTGAATAGGGAGCTGAAGATGATTCTAAAATATGCATATGAGTTTTTTCTTTAAGTAATCCAATCAGTTCTAGAAGATGAGCTTTAGGTACCGGAATAGGACGCACATTCCAAGGAATATGGGGAATAGTAAAAATAATCATCGGAGAAACTATCCTAGGATCTGCTCATCCTATCTCTGAAGGCTCAAGAGAAAATGCTCTTCCATGTTGCTCAATAATCTTCAGAAAATACTCTTTTTCTGCTGGAAGAAGGAAACCACTAACATCTATCTTAATTTATTTTAAGGATTCTTTAGTAAATACATGGCCAATTTTTGTCCAATCTCTAAGGATTGGCTCATGACTTATATTCTTTATAATATCATTACTAAATTTAGGTAGTGGTTGTGCCATGGGTTTAACCTACTTACTAACAGTTTTATATTTGGTCTCCACTAAGGCATCATATTCATGATCAATTTTAGAGGCATATTCATGATTTAATGCATACACGCCAAGTGAACAATTGAAAATATGGGAATTAGACTTATTTTGATAATAAATTTCTTTATGTTTTTGCTTTTCTAATATCTTCTCTCTTTAGTTTTGCAAGAAATTTTTGGGATCAAATCTTTGGAAATTTGACGAAGGAGAACTTTAAGTGGATTTTGACAACCTTGATTCAAGCAATTACATCGATGTAAGTGATTGTTTTGTTTTCGATTGAGAGAGAAAGAGGGAGAGATATATACATATACATACACACTCACATATGTATAAGCACATACATACATATGCATACACACATGCATCTGAATACAAACATGCATATGCATATACACATGCATATGCATATGCGTACACACATGCATATGCATACACACATGCATATGCATACACACATACACAATGCATATGCTACACACATACACAATACATATTCATACACATACATGCATGCATATATATGTATACACATACATGCATATGCATACATACATGCATATGAATACATGCATGCATATGCATACATTCATGGATATGCATACATTCATGCATGTGCATACATACATGCATATGCATACATACATGCATATGCAAACATGAATTCATATGCATACATGAATGCATATGCATACATGCATGCATATGCATACATGCATGCATATGCATACATACATGCATATACATACATGAAATGCATATGCATACATACATGCATATGCATTCATGTATGCATATGCATGTATGTGTATGCATATGCATGTATGCGTATGCATATGCATGTATGCGTATGCATATGCATGTATGTGTATGCTTGCATATGCATACATGCGTGCATATGCATACAAGCATGCATATGCATACATGAATGCATATGCATACAAGCATGCATATGCATACACGTACATGCATATGCATACATGCATGAATATGCATACAAGCATGGATATGCATACATGCATGCATATGCATACATGAATGCATATGCATACATGAATGCATATGCATACAAGCATGCATATGCATACATGAATGCATATGCATACACAATCATGCATATGCATACATACATGCATATGCATACATGCATGCATATGCATACATGCATGCATATGCATACATGCATGCATATGCATACATGAATGCATATGCATGTATGCATGCATATGCATACATATATGCTTGTATGCATATGCATTCATGTATGCATATGCATGTGTATGCATATGCATGTGTATGCATATGCATGTGTATGCATATGCATGTATGTGTATGCAGATTAGGGGAAAAAATGAACCATGTTGTAGATCCCTATCTTTTTCTCTCTCGTCATTTTAAACAATAAGGAAGGCCAAGGAATATCATCCAGCTCAAGCTGGAAGGGGTGGGGTTGTTCAAACTCTTTGGATACAACATGGACAGAGCTGGTGAGTGGTGCAACACCAAATCTTTGCCTCTGTCATTGCCCAGGGAGGATGGCCATGGTGATAGGAAGTGATAGGCAAGCAGAGGTTATGGAGAGGCTTTGTAGCCTGTTGAAGAGAAGATGGCAATTGTAATGGTAATGGAGCCACTTCGGTTCTCTCCCGGATCAATGCCTCTCTCTGGGATGGCTTGTAGTCTGAATGTCTGCAATCTCACTCTTTTCTCTCTCTTTCTATCTCTATCTCTCTATCTTCTTCTTTTTCTCTCTCTCTCTCTCTCTCTCTCTCTCTCTCTCTCTCTCTCTCTCTCTCTCTCTCTCCTCCACCCTCCTTCACCCTCCTCCACCTTCCTCCGCACTCCTCCACCCTCTTCCACCCTCCTCCACCCTTCTCTGCCCTCCTCCACCCTCCTCCACCCTCCTCCACCCTCCTCCACCCTCCTCCGCCCTCCTCCGCCCTCCTCCACCCCCCTCCGCCTTCCCCCTCCCCCCTCCTCTTCCCTCCCCCCCGCCTCTTCCCTCCACCTCCACTTTCCCCCCGCGCGCCCCTCTTCTCTTCCCTCCCCCTCCACCTTCCCCCTCCTCCTCCCTCCTCCTGTGCCTTCCCCCTCCCCCCTCCTCCTCTCTCCGCCTTCCCCCTCCCCCCTCCTCCTCCCTCCTCCCTCCTCCTCCCCCCTCTCCGCCTTCCCCCTCCCCCCTCCTCTTCCCTCCCCCTCCACTCTCCCCTGCGCGCCCCCCTCCTCCTCCGCCTTCCCCTCCCCCCTCTTCCTCCCTCCCCCTCCACCTTCCCCCTCCTCCTCCCTCCTCCTCCGCCTTCCCCCTCCGCCCTCCTCCCCCCTCCCCCTCCGCCTTCCCCCTCCCCCCTCCTCCTCCCTCCCCCTCCGCCTTCCCCCTCCCCCCTCCTCCTCCCCCCCTCTCCGCCTTCCCCCTCCCCCCTCCTCCACCTTCCCCCTCCCCCCTCCTCCTCCCTCCCCCTCCGCCTTCCCCCTTCCCCCTCCTCCACCTCCCCCCTCCTCCTCCCTCCCCCTCCGCCTTCCCCCTCCCCCCTCCTCCTCCCTCCCCCTCCGCCTTCCCCCTCCCCCCTCCTCCTCCCTCCCCCTCCGCCTTCCCCCTTCCCCCTCCTCCACCTCCCCCCTCCTCCTCCGTCCCCCTCCGCCTTCCCCCTCCCCCCTCCTCCTCCCTCCCCCTCCGCCTTCCCCCTCCCCCCTCCTCCTCCCTCCCCCTCCGCCTTCCACCTCCCCCCTCCTCCTCCCTCCGCCTTCCCCCTCCCCCCCACTCCTCCCTCCCCCTCCGCCTTCCCCCTTCCCCCTCCTCCACCTCCCCCCTCCTCCTCCCTCCCCCTCCGCCTTCCCCCTCCCCCCTCCTCCTCCCTCCGCCTCCGGCTTCCCCCGCGCGCCCCCCTCCTCCTCCGCCTTCCCCTCCCCCCTCTTCCTCCCTCCCCCTCCACCTTCCCCCTCCTCCTCCCCCCTCCTCCGCCTTCCCCCTCCCCCCTCCTCCTCCCTCACCCTCCGCCTTCCGCCTCCCCCTCCTCCTCCCTCCCCCTCCGCCTTCCCCCTCCCCCCTCCTCCTCCCTCCCCCTCCGCCTTCCCCCTCCCCCCTCCTCCTCCCCCCCTCTCCGCCTTCCCCCTCCCCCCTCCTCCTCCCTCCCCCTCCGCCTTCCCCCTCCCCCCTCCTCCTCCCTCCCCCTCCGCCTTCCCCCTCCCCCCTCCTCCTCCCTCCACCTCCACCTTCCCCGTCCTCCTCCCTCCCCCTCCGCCTCCTCTTCCCTCCCCCTCCACTCTCCCCCGCGTGCCCCCCTCCTCCTCCGCCTTCCCCTCCCCCCTCTTCCTCCCTCCCCCTCCACCTTCCCCCTCCTCCTCCCTCCTCCTCCGCCTTCCCCCTCCCCCCTCCTCCTCCCTCCCCCTCCGCCTTCCCCCTCCCCCCTCCTCCTCCCTCCCCCTCCGCCTTCCCCCTCCCCCCTCCTCCTCCCCCCCTCTCCGCCTTCCCCCTCCCCCCTCCTCCGCCTTCCCCCTCCCCCCTCCTCCTCCCTCCCCCTCTGCCTTCCCCCTTCCCCCTCCTCCACCTCCCCCATCCTCCTCCCTCCCCCTCCGCCTTCCCCCTCCCCCCTCCTCCTCCCTCCCCCTCCGCCTTCCCCCTCCCGCCTCCTCCTCCCTCCCCCTCCGCCTTCCCCCTCCTCCACCTCCCCCCTCCTCTTCCCTCCCCCTCCGCCTCCCCCCTCCTCCTCCCTCCCCCTCTGCCTTCCCCCTCCCCCCTCCTCCTCCCTCCCCCTCCGCCTTCCACCTCGCCCCTCCTCCTCCCTCCGCCTTCCCCCTCCCCCCTCCTCCTCCCTCCCGCTCCGCCTTCCCCCTTCCCCCTCCTCCACCTCCCCCTCCTCCTCCCTCCCCCTCCGCCTTCCCCCTCCCCCCTCCTCCTCCCTCCACCTCCGCCTTCCTCCGCGCGCCCCCCTCCTCCTCCGCCTTCCCCTCCCCCCTCTTCCTCCCTCCCCCTCCACCTTCCCCCTCCTCCTCCCCCCTCCTCCGCCTTCCCACTCCCCCCTCCTCCTCCCTCCCCCTCCGCCTTCATGGATATGCATACATTCATGGATATGCATACATACATGCATATGCATACATACATGCATATGCATACATGAATTCATATGCATACATGAATGCATATGCATACATGCATGCATATGCATACATGCATGCATATGCATACATGCATCCATATGCATACATGCATGCATATGCAGACATGCATGCATATGCATACATACATGCATATACATACATGAAATGCATATGCGTACATACATGCATATGCATTCATGTATGCATATGCATGTATGTGTATGCATATGCATGTATGCGTATGCATATGCATGTATGTGTATGCTTGCATATGCATACATGCGTGCATATGCATACAAGCATGCATATGCATACAAGCATGCATATGCATACACGTACATGCATATGCATACATGCATGGATATGCATACAAGCATGGATATGCATACATGCATGCATATGCATACATGAATGCATATGCATACAAGCATGCATATGCATACATGAATGCATATGCATACACAATCATGCATATGCATACATACATGCATATGCATACATGCATGCATATGCATACATGCATGCATATGCATACATGCATGCATATGCATGTATGCATGCATATGCATACATATATGCTTGTATGCATATGCATTCATGTATGCATATGCATGTGTATGCATATGCATGTGTATGCATATGCATGTATGTGTATGCAGATTAGGGGAAAAAATGAACCCTCCTGTAGATCCCTATCTTTTTCTCTCTCGTCATTTTAAACAATAAGGAAGGCCAAGGAATATCATCTAGCTCAAGCTGGAAGGGGTGGGGTTGTTCGAACTCTTTGGATACAACATGGACATAGCTGGTGAGTGGTGCAACACCAAATCTTTGCCTCTGTCATTGCCCAGGGATGATGGCCATGGTGATAGGAAGTGATAGGCAAGCAGAGGTTATGGAGAGGCTTTGTAGCCTGTTGAAGAGAAGATGGCAATTGTAATGGTAATGGAGCCACTTCGGTTCTCTCCCGGATCAATGCCTCTCTCTGGGATGGCTTGTAGTCTGAATGTCTGCAATCTCACTATTTTCTCTCTCTTTCTATCTCTATCTCTCTATCTTCTTCTTTCTCTCTCTCTCTCTCTCTCTCTCTCTCTCTCTCTCTCCTCCACCCTCCTTCACCCTCCTCCACCTTCCTCTGCACTCCTCCACCCTCCTCCACCCTCCTCCACCCTTCTCCGCCCTCCTCCACCCTCCTCCACCCTCCTCCAGCCTCTTCCGCCCTCCTCCGCCCTCCTCCACCCCCCTCCGCCTTCCCCCTCCCCCCTCCTCTTCCCTCCCCCCCTCCTCTTCCCTCCCCCTCCACTTTCCCCCCGCGCACCCCTCTTCTCCTCCCTCCCCCTCCACCTTCCCCCTCCTCCTCCCTCCTCCTCCGCCTTCCCCCTCCCCCCTCCCCCCTCCTCCTCCCTCCGCCTTCCCCCTCCCCCCTCCTCCTCCCTCCACCCTCCTCCTCCCCCCTCTCCGCCTTCCCCCTCCCCCCTCCTCTTCCCTCCCCCTCCACTCTCCCCCGCGCGCCCCCCTCCTCCTCCGCCTTCCCCTCCCCCCTCTTCCTCCCTCCCCCTCCACCTTCCCCCTCCTCCTCCCTCCTCCTCCGCCTTCCCCCTCCACCCTCCTCCTCCCTCCCCCTCCGCCTTCCCCCTCCCCCCTCCTCCTCCCTCCCCCTCCGCCTTCCCCCTCCCCCCTCCTCCTCCCCCCCTCTCCGCCTTCCCCCTCCCCCCTCCTCCGCCTTCCCCCTCCCCCCTCCTCCTCCCTCCCCCTCCGCCTTCCGCCTCCTCCACCTCCCCCTCCTCCTCCCTCCCCCTCCGCCTTCCCCCCTCCCCCCTCCTCCTCCCTCCCCCTCCGCCTTCCCCCTCCCCCATCCTCCTCCCTCCCCCTCCGCCTTCCCCCTTCCCCCTCCTCCACCTCCCCCCTCCTCCTCCCTCCCCCTCCGCCTTCCCCCTCCCCCCTCCTCCTCCCTCCCCCTCCGCCTTCCCCCTCCCCCCTCCTCCTCCCTCCCCCGCTGCCTTCCACCTCTCCCCTCCTCCTCCCTCCGCCTTCCCCCTCCCCCCTCCTCCTCCCTCCCCCTCCGCCTTCCCCCTTCCTCCTCCTCCACCTCCCCCCTCCTCCTCCCTCCCCCTCCGCCTTCCCCCTCCCCCCTCCTCCTCCCTCCGCCTCCGCCTTCCCCCGCGCGCCCCCCTCCTCCTCCGCCTTCCCCTCCCCCCTCTTCCTCCCTCCCCCTCCACCTTCCCCCTCCTGCTCCCCCCTCCTCCGCCTTCCCCCTCCCCCCTCCTCCTCCCTCCCCCTCCGCCTTCCCCCTCCCCCCTCCTCCTCCCTCCCCCTCCGCCTTCCCCCTCCCCCCTCCTCCTCCCTCCCCCTCCGCCCTCCCCCTCCCCCCTCCTCCTCCCCCCCTCTCCGCCTTCCCCCTCCTCCTCCCTCCCCCTCCGCCTTCCCCCTCCCCCCTCCTCCTCCCTCCCCCTCCGCCTTCCCCCTCCCCCCTCCTCCTCCCTCCCCCTCCACCTTCCCCCTCCTCCTCCCTCCCCCTCCGCCTCCTCTTCCCTCCCCCTCCACTCTCCCCCGCGCGCCCCCCTCCTCCTCCGCCTTCCCCTCCCCCCTCTTCCTCCCTCCACCTCCACCTTCCCCCTCCTCCTCCCTCCTCCTCCGCCTTCCCCCTCCCCCCTCCTCCTCCCTCCCCCTCCGCCTTCCCCCTCCCCCCTCCTCCTCCCTCCCCCTCCGCCTTCCCCCTCCCCCCTCCTAGTCCCCCCCTCTCCGCCTTCCCCCTCCCCACTCCTCCACCTTCCCCCTCCCCCCTCCTCCTCCCTCCCCCTCCGCCTTCCCCCTTCCACCTCCTCCACCTCCCCCCTCCTCCTCCCTCCCCCTCCGCCTTCCCCCTCCCCGCTCCTCCTCCCTCCCCCTCCGCCTTCCCCCTCCCTCCTCCTCCTCCCTCCCCCTCCGCCTTCCCCCTTCCCCCTCCTCCACCTCCCCCCTCCTCCTCCCTCCCCCTCCGCCTTCCCCCTCCCCCCTCCTCCTCCCTCCCCCTCCGCCTTCCACCTCCCCCCTCCTCCTCCCTCCCCCTCCGCCTTCCACCTCGCCCCTCCTCCTCCCTCCGCCTTCCCCCTCCCCCCTCCTCCTCCCTCCCCCTCCGCCTTCCCCCTTCCCCCTCCTCCACCTCCCCCCTCCTCCTCCCTCCCCCTCCGCCTTCCTGCTCCCCCCTCCTCCTCCCTCCGCCTTCCCCCGCGCGCCCCCCTCCTCCTCCGCCTTCCCCTCCCCCCTCTTCCTCCCTCCCCCTCCACCTTCCCCCTCCTCCTCCCCCCTCCTCCGCCTTCCCCCTCCCCCCTCCTCCTCCCTCCCCCTCCGCCTTCCCCCTCCCCCCTCCTCCTCCCTCCCCCTCCGCCTTCCCCCTCCCCCCTCCTCCTCCCTCCCCCTCCGCCTTCCCCCTCCCCCCTCCTCCTCCCCCCCTCTCCGCCTTCCCCCTCCCCCCTCCTCCTCCCTCCCCCTCCGCCTTCCCCCTCCCCCCTCCTCCTCCCTCCACCTCCGCCTTCCCCCTCCCCCCTCCTCCTCCCTCCCCCTTCGCCTTCCCCCTCCTCCTCCCTCCCCCTCCTCCTCCCTCCCCCTCCGCCTTCCCCCTCCCCCCTCCTCCTCCCTCCCCCTCCGCTTTCCACTCCCCCCTCCTCCTCCCTCCCCCTCCGCCTTCCACCTCCCCCCTCCTCCTCCCTCCGCCTTCCCCCTCCCCCCTCCTCCTCCCTCCACCCTCCTCCTCCCCCCTCTCCGCCTTCCCCCTCCCCCCTCCTCTTCCCTCCCCCTCCACTCTCCCCCGCGCGCCCCCCTCCTCCTCCGCCTTCCCCTCCCCCCTCTTCCTCCCTCCCCCTCCACCTTCCCCCTCCTCCTCCCCCCTCCTCGGCCTTCCCCCTCCCCCCTCCTCCTCCCTCCCCCTCCACCTCCACCCTCCTCCGCCCTCCTCCACCCTCCTCCACCCTCCTCCACCCTCCTCCGCACCCCTCCGCCCTCCTCCACCCTCCTCCACCCTCCTCCACCCTCCTCCACCCTCCTCCGCACTCCTCCTCCCCCTTCCTCAAGCCTCCTCCCCCTTCCTCAAACCCCCTCATCCTCTCCCACACCCCCATCTTCTCCCACAAGCGCCACATCAAGGAAGATTGTCTAGAGAAAATGATGGCTGTCGAAGAATGAAGTGAAGGTGCAGGCAGAGGAAGATCTGAGACTAGTCATGGAGAGGTCCGGAATAGGTGAACTTTTGCAAGAGAACATGAGCAAAAAGCAGAGGCTTACACACTCAGATAGTCAAGTGAAGGATTAACCTTGTTAGATATGATCAATCATTCATCAGAATTTGTTTTTTTTAATATATTCGGAAGGGTTGTGAAATAACAAAACCACAAATGAGAACTTCAGATGGCAGATGAAAAGATAAACGCTTGCAGGGTAAAAGGTGAAAGTGGAATTGCCACCAACCATTCACGACGACTACCTACTTTGGTGGATCCAATTCAATCAAGTGGAATAATTGACCTACCCCTAAATTTTGGGCAAGCCACCGGCGCGTGATCAGTGGACGTGGAGATTCGGCAAGGCCCTCTTGGCCTATTGGGGCCTATAAAAACAAGGGATTTATGCTCATTTGGGGACTGTACACTTTTGGAGCTACATTGACGTGGGTATACGTGCAGAAGTTATCTCTTCCACTTGGTGGTTTCAAGCCTATTGTAGAAGCTACTCTGTAGTGTGGACACAGAGGGTAGGCTTCTCAGTTGAGGGCTATGAGCACTATAGTGTAAGAGAGTGCCTTGGATTTTCTTTCTTTTCTGTGAGTCAGTGTTGGTGTTAAGCTCTATTCTCTTGAGCCAATCTTACCAGTTGTATTGTTCTGGGTTAGACTGCATGTAAGCAACCCCCTTAAGCTGATGAGAAAACTCTGTGTATTGAGGTTCTTTATTTCTGGGATGGCATGTTAGCCCCCTAAGCTTACATTTTTGAGCATCTCACTGCCCAACCTTGTAATCAATCTTATTTGAATGGAGAAGTGGATAATCTTTTAGTCACAAGTTGTTGATGTTTTCTGGAGTACATACAACCTTTTTGCATTTATGTACCTCTACTTGCTCACAGAAATGTTAAAGGGTATACTTCCCTAAAGAGAACCCCCCTTGAGTACGCGACGTACTGGAAGTGTTTATTTTCTACTTCTGATAAAAGTAGATACCCCAGTACCTCCTCTACACCTGCAAAGGCCTTTTAGATTAAGGAGTGATTAGGGATGGAGCAATGAGAAGAGGGTGGTGGACATAGTCTAGATTCTTTATTTACTAGAGTAGGCATAGGCTTCCCTTGTTTTGTGCTAGTCAAAGCCTTTAAAACCACCCATAACTGGTGGGTTTTGATAGAAGAGTGGTTTGAAATTTGAATTCTTTGAATGAAAACCATTCGATGGTTTTGAAGAATGAAGGTACCTTTTTATCTTCCAAAAGTGCGATTGAAGATAGTAATGTAGGCCCTTGGATGATAGAGAGATCGTGCGATTCTGATTGGAAGTATGAAAAGTAATCCTGTAGAGATTTGAAACCCTTGGATGTACTTTCTGATCCAAGGCCTCATGAACACACATTAAATGAAAGACTGCGTTTTGTTTTCCATCGTTGGATAGGCATTGGATCGAAACGCTATGGATCAATGAATAATTTCTTTTGCGCATTTTCTTGTGATCCCTTCGATCTTCAACATATCGGACGGTTGCTGTTGATTGAAAATAAACCATCAGCTGAGATTATGCACACCCGTTAGATCAAGGCCTCATCGGACGGCAAGGACACACTCCGATTTTTGGATCAGCGCCATTCACTCTAAGCCATTAGATCGTGAGTGATTGAGGGCTCCAATTGACTGCGATTTTAGCCTTCTCTCTCTACTATGCTCTTCGACTTTCCATGTCATCATTGTTGTCTCCTCACGACATTTAATCACAACCATTCGAAGAAGAAGATCTAATGGCTTGGATGTAGTTCGACCTCCCTTATCAATCATAGCCTCTTTTTTATATATTTCATAGCCTCTTTTTTAAACATTTTAATGAAAGAAACCACCATTGGTATTGACTATCCCCTTAATTCTTTACAAAATTAACTTTAATCCCTAAAAATTAGGAATCCTTACAACGCCCATGCAGGGTTCACTTTTTCCCCTAATGCATGCATATGCATACAAGCATGCATACGCATACAAGCATGCATACGCATACAAGCATGCATACGCATACAAGCATGCATACGCATACAAGCATGCATACGCATACAAGCATGCATACGCATACAAGCATGCATATGTGTACATGCATACATACATGAATGCATATGCATACAAGAATGCATATGCATACAAGAATGCATATGCATACAAGAATGCATATGCATACATGCATACAAGCATGCATATGTATACATCCATACATACATGCATATGCATACATGCATGCATATGCATACATACATGAATGCATATGCATACAAGAATGAATATGCATACAAGCATGCATACATACATGCATATGCATACATGCATATGCATAGATGCATATGCGTACATGCATATGCATACATGCATACATGCATGCATATGCATACATACATCAATGTATATGCATACAAGAATGCATATGCATACATATGCATACATGCATACATATGCATACATGCATACATGCATACATATGCATACATGCATACATGCATACATATGCATACAAGAATGGATATGCATACAAACATGCGTACATGCATGCATATGCATACGTGCATGAATGCATATGCATACAAGAATGCATATGCATAGATGCATGCATATGCATAGAAGCATGCATATGCATACAAGCATGCATATGCATACATGCATGCATATGCATTCTTGTATGCATATGCATTCATGCACGTATGCATATGCATGCATGTATGCGTGTATACAAGCATGCATATGTATACGTGCATACATACATGCATGCATATGCATACATGCATGCATATGCATACATACATGAATGCATATGCATTGGGAATCGATTCAGGATGAGCAGCAACATACTCTAGATCGATATCATCAACAGAGACATGTGGCGGCCACACATTTAGATACGGTTGGAACGTTGCATTTAGGTAGCGGCACATACAACAGTATGCGCTACCAATTTATAAGTATCATGTTAATTATTGAGTTGGTTGTGTTAAGCACATTATGTATGTTCATCTAACATTTTGCATATTTATGTTAGGAGTTGGCAGGGAGTCGTCCTCCGACGCAAACAAAAGAATCATATGGATATCGACATGGACTACTTGCACTGTTACAAGACTTAGAGGGACGCGGTGCAATCGTCTCATGGGAGAATATTCTTGATTAGGTAAAGTTATATCTTCGTTTTTCGTTTTTAGTTGTTGTTTATAAATGTCATGTTAATTGGTCTTATTTTATACATATGTTTTGTTGCAGGATTGTAGGTGTAAATATTTTGATCAATGCCACAATTTTGTACCACACTTGCATACGGAAATGATGTAACATAATTTTGTATTCGATTCCTATATGGAAGTGTTTTGTCACATTGCCAAAATTTTGTATTACACTCCTATGTGGCAATGATGTACCATAATTTTGTATTCGTTTCCTATATAGAAGTGTTTTGCCACACTTTTGTACATTTTTCATTTATGGAAAATACAACTTTCTGTACATGATTCATTGTTCACTTTTGCTCATATAAGTTTGTTTTGGTTTCCATTAGAGTATATAACACATGTACTCAGTTGGGTAGAGTGTATTGTCTTCTGCTAAACAACATCATGTTGTAGCAAAAGACAACACATTCTGCCCAAAAAAGTTTGCATTGATACGATCGTCAGTATATGCATCGGTAGCTGCAGTATGGATGTCGGTATAGACGTCGGTACACCCAATATGGGGGTTGGTATGCGCATCACTATAAGCATTGGTATTAACGATGCTTATACTGACACCCATACTTGCGTGCATACCGATGCTTTCTTTCTGACGCATATACCCACTCTAACACCGACGTCGCAAAAAAATCAGACCCGTTCATTTTTCGTGATAGCAGCCTCTGTATACTCTCGATATGTTGTATTGATTAAATTATTTCAAATCACTTATCCATCTTTGATTCGCTTCGAGTTCCTTGATCTTTTCTTCTTGGATTTTTAGATTAAATTATTTCAAATCACTTATCCATCTTTGATTCGCTTCGAGTTCCTTGATCTTTTCTTCATTCCCTTTTTCATTGTTTCTCCACGTTCTCATCTTTATAGCATCATGATTACCTATCCTTCATGTATGAAAATTATGCTCCTTGATTCCTTGTTTTCTTACCCTTGTTTTGTGTGGAACCATTAATATCTTCCCTTTTCTTCTCATGATCTTTGGGTGTCCTTAAGCCTTTTCTACTATTCATTCTTAACATATGATGGGATCACCTTCTTTCCTTCATCACTTCCTTCTTTCGTTTTTCTGAAATTTTGCACTCCATTGTGCACTTTTTGTGATACTCGAGTACATTATTGAACGAACGGATTCCATGCTTTCTTACATCCCTACTTCATACCTCAAATCCTTGTGATCTATATTATTATCCTATACAACTTATTTGAAGTTACATCAACGAATTGGTTCAATATATAACAATCCCAATGCCTCTTTATTCCTCTTGTGAGCTTAAAGTATATATATTATATGCTCTTTATTCCTCTTTCAAAAATGAAATTAGACTCTTATATAAATCCACAACGTTTAAAAAATCTTTATTTCGATACTCATACATGGAGAACCCAGCCCTACAAGATAGACTAATTGTTGTTGTTGTTGTTGTTGGTATTGTTCTCTGTTATTGTTTGCAACCTCATTCAAAACTTAGTTAGAGGAAAATTACAAATTTTATGTAAGACTTAAAAAATTATATGAACTATCAAATACGATTATAATCAATTGAAATGAATAACTAGAGAAGAATTTATAATTGAAACAAAAATGGGCAGCAAATTAGCTCACTGCATATAGAAGCAGTTAGCAATGGATAACTATAGACACATATAAATTAAGAAAATGACGAACTGAGCAAGGAGGGAGCTACATGTAGCAACTTCCTTACAATCGATAATAACTTTTAAAGAGAGTAGAGGCCTTGAACATCTAGTGATGACTTGTTTTCATACATATATAAGCTGTGAAAAAGTGCTGCTTCAATTTGAGAGGAATCTATCAGTCACCACTAAAGGTTTTGGTGTACCTATGACTTTGCAAAGTTGTTGAACCTCCATGGTAGCTGAAATTCATGATATGAAGCTTTCCAATGATAGGTCCACTTTTCATTCGTGCCCTTGAGCCTTTATTAACAAATTTCCCATATGTTACATTTATGTTTTCTTCTGACGAAGTTCAATATCTTTTTTATAAGCAACTTGGATCAAAGATGTCATACCTTGAACTCGTTTCTAAAGCCTTGTTGTTTATGTCTTTCATACCTATAACATTATTCCCTACATGCACATCAATTTATCTGAATGCTTCTTGACATAAAGTCATGAATCTAGAGTAGCTTGCTTGCAAATTATTTGAAATTCTATAACTCAAACAACATGCGGCTTATGGAGATCACGGTACTTAGGATTAAATATTACGCTACTAGTCCCATGTAGGATATCCTTCATTTGTCAATTCCAAAATGCATTCCTCACATACAACTAATAATGGGCCATCTCATTAATGATGGTATCTTCATAACCTCGACCACAAGATTGTGAAAATACCGTGAAAACCCATCATCTAGTAGGGGAATCATCTCATTTTTCTCTTGACCTTAAGATGAAAGTATTTGAAATCACTTCGATACTTGCTTTCATACGAAGTAGGATCCATTCTCTCTCTCTCTCTCTCTCAATCAATCTAACATGTGGCACATGTGCTCAAAAATTCCTTAACATTTACATACATCCTTGACCACCAAAAGCTTTCTTGAAAAGTTTCAAATGTTGCAACAAAGACTTTATGGCCTACCCATAAGATCTCATGGATTACACATGAAGATTTCTCAATCCTAAAACTCTCTATGGAATTTTCATCTTTCTCTTAGCATGCCCCAAAATAAAATCATCTTTTAGAAAGGAGTTCAAAGAATTCTTTTTTATGTTCCGAAATTGATTTGCCAACCAGATAATATCTAATTTCTTCCCATTCTCCTTCATAATCCTCTTCTTTGAGTCAATCATACCTACATGTACATGGATCATAACATATCAAGCTTATCCCTCTATCTATTGATTTATCAAAATCATCATCCTATCGGCAATAATATTGAGCTTTGATATATGCAATCTGTAGAGGAGGTACTAGGGTATCCACTTTTAACAAGAGCATGCAACAAGCATTCCAGTACGTCACCTACTCAAGGGAGGTTCTCCTTAGGGAAGTATACCCTTTAACACTTCTGTGAGCAGGTAGATAACAATGATTGCACAGAATTGTAACTTCTCAAATAAAAGATTAAGAACAAATGACAATACTGGGAGACCCAAACCATTCCTTAGTTCGAACGGATGATTACAATATAATCCAAGGAACTGCTACAAATGCTGATGCTCTGGGCTAATTTGCCACTCTAGAACTAAACAAACTCAATACAAGAGTCTCATTCAATCTGTATAATGAACACAACTAGATGTAGACTAGTACTGATCAATACAAAGTATGGAGACTTGCTCTAAGAGAAAGAGCATGAAAATACTATTGAATCACACGGAATGACAAAACCAAGCCACTCTCTTCACACTATAGAGCTATTAGCCCTCCACTAGGGAAGCCCACACTCTGTATCCACACCACAGAGTGACTTCCTACAGTAGGCTTGAAGCCACAAAGTGCAAAGAGAGGACCTCTGTACGTACGTATGTAAATGTGTGTATCTCTCAATGTATATCTGAATGTATCTCTGAATGTATCTCTGAATGTATCTCTGAATGTATCAAATGAATACAAATCCATTGCTTTTATAGGCTTCAATAGGCCAAGAGGGCCTTGCCGATTCCTCACGTCCACTGATCACGCGCCGGTTGATTGCCCAAGATTCGAGGGGTAAATCAAATATTCCACTTGATTTGAATTGGATCCTCAAAAATAGGCAGTCGTCATGAATGGTTGGCGGAAATAGTCATTTCTCCACTTTCACTTTTACCACTTACACCTTTACTGTTGCTTTTGAATGCAAGCTGAGCTCCTCATTTTGTGCCGCCCGTGATATTGGATTGTCCTTGAGAAGCACATCCTTCACCTAATTTTTTTAGTAGCTTTTGATCCTTCATATTAAGTGAGCGGTGTGGGAGGTGAGTTGTGGGGAGTTTGAGAGAGATTATAGGGTTTTTGGAGGGTTGTGGAGGGTTGTGGAGTTGTGTGGAGTTGTGTGGGGTTTGTGGGGTTTGTGGGGTTTGTGGGTTGGGGGGAATAGGGGTGAGTTATGGGAAGTTGTGGTGTTTTTTGGGGTGTGGTCAAAAATTGATCCAAGGTTTCAAAGTTATTATTGCACCACTGAGAAGTACTCGTCAAGACCTTTCTAATGATATATAATACTGTAGGGTTTGGTTAAGAAATGATCCTCCAAATATCCATCCAAACTGTATGAGAGCCTTATGTAAGGTTGTGGAAAAATGTGGGAATTGTGGGAGGTCGCGGGGGAGGGAGAGGGGGAGGTCACGGGGGAGGGAGACGCGGAGGTCGCGGGGGAGGTTGCGGGGGAGGTCGCGGGGGAGGTCGCGGGGGAGGGAGAGGGGGAGGTCGCGGGGGAGGTTGCGGGGGAGGTCGCGGGGGAGGTCGCAGGGGAGGTCGCGGGGGAGGTTGCGGGGGAGGTCGCGGGGGAGGTTGCAGGGGAGGTCGCGGGGGAGGTCGCGGGGGAGGTCGCGGGGGAGGTTGCGGGGGAGGTCGCGGGGGAGGGAGAGGGGGAGGTCGCGGGGGATGTCGCGGGGGATGTCGCGGGGGAGGTCGCGGGGGAGGTTGCGGGGGAGCTCGCGGGGGAGGTCGCGGGGGAGGGAGAGGAGGAGGTCGCAGGGGAGGTCGCGGGGGAGGGAGAGGGGGAGGTCGCGGGGGAGGTCGCGGGGGAGGTTGCGGGGAAGGTCGCGGGGGAGGTTGCGGGGGAGGTCGCGGGGAGGTCACGGGGGAGGGAGAGGGGGAGGTCACGGGCGAGGTCACGGGGGAGGTTGCGGGGGAGGTCGCGGGGGAGGTCGCGGGGGAGGTCGCAGGGGAGGTCGCGGGGGAGGGAGAGGGGGAGGTCGCGGGGGAGGTCGCGGGGGAGGTCGCGGTGGAGGGAGAGGGGGAGGTCGCGGGGGAGGTCGAGGGGGAGGTCGCGGGGGAGGTCGCGGGGGAGGGAGAGGGGGAGGTCGCGGGGGAGGTTGCGGGGGAGGTCGCGGGGGAGGTCGCGGGGGAGGTCGCGGGGGAGGTTGTGAAGAGATGAATAGGTATGTGTTGAAGATGAAGAGGTGTTGCAAAATCTTTGCTCTACACCAGCCAAATGAACTCCAGGAGTAGATGGTGGGCCCTTTTAGCTTGCCAATGGATGTATTAGACACCCTATGTACCTTGGAAGATCACTCTCAAAAAGATAGATCAAAACAGATAAGTTGGAGTTAGCTCAGAGGTGAAAACTTGCTATTCTTGGTTGATACACCTGTCCAGTGTTTTACATAATTCTCTGAGCACAGCAGAAATTAGATTAATTCCTCTTGGGGAAGGCTAGGTAGCTTAAAGAGCTAACTTTAGAGAGTAATCTCATCAAAAATAACAAACCACACACTGAGAATGACTTTTAACAAGTGATGACATCATCCCGATTTTCACGGGCTGCTACAAAAATAGACCAGTGAGTAGAAAAAGTAACATAACTCAAGATGTAAGAATCCAATGATCCTGAAAATTGGTATGCTAATACTAGACAGTAGGCTGAATCCAACAAGTTTTAAAGCACTGACGTTGGATGAGTAACCACTGAGAAATGACTCTGACAAGATGACTGAAAAAATCGGGTACCTGACAGAGAAGTGAAGATGAACATACCCTGTTGACTTCAAATGAACATAACTGAAGATTCCAACATCCAAATGACATGAAAATTTTTTAGCATATAGTAGACTTATAGAGCTAACTTTACCAAGTTAAATCACTGAAAATGATGAATCAAGTGCAGAGAAACAATCTCTGCAAGCTGACTAAGAAAAACTGAAGTAATGGCAGTGAGTAGTACACATCACAAGAACATGGAAAGATGACCTCAAATAATCATAAAAATGAAACTATATTGCTTGTACAATACAATGAATTACTGATACATATGTGTGCTTTGTAATCACACCTTGATATGGCATAAAGCTCAGCTCTTGGAGGTCTTCACATAGGTCTCTCTAACCACGACTAAAATTGCCATCTATTTATAGTTGAGTTTGGGAGGCTAACTTCCGTCAATCACTCTCCAATCAATCAATGATTGATTTGATTCTCTACCTACCACAAATCACGAATTCGTGGCTCCTCTTTCCATTCTTGATCATGTGGGCTCAACCACTCAAGATTCTCTTACTTTTACATTAAGTAAACTCTTCAAAAGTTACAAGAGGTAGTTCACAAGTGAACTTTACATAGTCTTCATTTTGAAGCTTCTTTAATGACTTTGTGAGACTCAAGCCAATACTTAGGCTTGTCATAGACTTGCTCCAACAGCTCCCCCTCAAGCCAAGTATGCTTGAGGTCTTCAGTCTTCCAAGACTACGTGCAAACCTATCATAGCCTTGAATTTGCAAAGCTTTGTACCATCCAATGCTTTGGTTAGAATATTTGCACATTGTTGATGAGTGGACACATATGATATTTGAATCTCTTTGCTTAGAACCTTCTCTCGTACATAGTGATAATGAACTTCAATATGTTTAGTCCTTGCATGAAAAATAGGATTAACAGCCAAATGAATAGAACTCATATTGTCACCAAAAATAGTTGGAGTTCCAAACTCCAATCCAAGATCTTTGAATAATGTCTTCATCCACATAGCTTCTTGTGTAGCTATGGCAAGACCTCTATATTCAGCTTCAGTAGAAGAGAGAGCAACTGTGGGTTGCTTCTTGGATGACCATGAAATAAGCTTTGAACCTGCAAAGGTAAGATAATCTAAAGTGCTCCTTCTATCTTCCTTGGAGCCAGCCCAATCTGCATCAGAAAATAGCTTCAAACCTAAATCAGATACACAAGGATAGTAAAGTCCTTCATTTATGGTTCCTTTGAGATACTTGAGAATCCTTTTGGCAGCATCCATATGTGGTTTCCTTGGTGTGTGCATAAATTGGCTTAGCACACTCACACTGTAACATATATCTACTCTTGTCAATGTGGCATAGTTGAGACTACCCACTAGACTTTGATATGATGTGATGTCCTCTATGAGTTCACCTTCATGTGAGCTCAATTTGTGATTAACCTCCATTGGAGTACCTGCAATCTTACAATCTTGCATCTTGAATTTTGCCAACATGTCCTTAATGTACTTTCTTTGAGTGAGAAACAAACCATGATCTTTGTAGACAACTTCCAAACCTAGGAAGTAGGTAAGTGAACCCAAATCACTTATCTTGAACTCTTCTCTCATCTGATCTTTGATCTTCTTCATACCATCTGCATCATTTCCTGTCAATATAATATCATCTACATATACACATAGGTAGATGACCTCGGAATTACTCTTTTTAATAAAGAGTGAAGGATCTGCTTTGCTTGGTTGAAAGCCTTTGTCCTGCAAGAATGAAACAAGCCTGAAATTCCAAGCTCTTGGAGCTTGCTTGAGACCATACAATGCTTTGTTAAGTTTACACACATAATCAGGATAAACTTGACTCTCAAAACCAGGTGGTTGTGCCATATATACCTCTTCTGTTATCCAACCATTCAAGAATGCATTCTTCACATCTAGTTGAAGTATCTTCCAATTCTTGGAAGAGGCAATACTAAGCAAAACCCTAATAGTAGGCATCTTTGCCACAGGAGAGAATGTCTCCTCATAATCAATTCCCTGAGTTTGTGCAAAGCCTTTTGCTACAAGCCTTGCCTTATACCTGTTAATGGAACCATCAGAATTCTTCTTGAGTTTATAGACCCATCTTGAGCCTATTACCTTCATGGATGAAGTCTTGGGCACCAAATCCCAAGTGTTGTTTTCCTCGAGTGCTTCAATCTCTTCCTTCATTGCATGCTTCCATTCTATTTTTGCTTTGGCCTCTTCAAATGATGATGGCTCCTCTTGGTTTATGTCCTGTGCTATGTAGATAGAATGTTTAGTTACTAATGAGGTGTCAAACCCATACCTTTCTGGTTTTTTCTTTTCCCTCATAGATCTTCTTAGTCCATGATGTGATGATTCTGCCTCATTTCCAAGTTCCTGCAATTTTGCTTTACCTTTAGACTTCCATGCTTTGATCTTTTCCATGTGCGATTCTTCATCATCCTCTGAGGTGTCTTGTTCTTCAAACTTTGGTTGTTCTCTACCAAGCTTTGGAAAATCTTCTTCAAGATTATATGGTAAATTGACCTTCCTGCATGAATCTTCATACCATGAATTGTTCTCATCAAAAACTACATCTCTGCTTACCAAGAATCCTTTGTTGGTAGGGTTATATAACCTGTAGCCCTTTTGATTGTTGTCATATCCAATAAATACACACCTTTCTGCTTTTGGATCCATCTTGCCTCAAACCTGTGAAGGAACATGAGCAAAAGCAATACATCCAAAAACTTTACAATGATCTAAACTTGGTCTTCTTCCATTCCAAGCCTCATATGGAGTCATCCCATCAAGGGATTTTGAAGGCAACCTGTTAATCAAGTAAGTGGCTGTAGATACAGCCTCAGCCCATAAGTAATTAGGTAAATGCTTTTCATTTAACATAGACCTTGCAGCTTCAACAATTGTCCTATTCCTCCTTTCTGCCACTCCATTTTGCTCAGGAGTGTACCTTGTAGTTACCTCTCTTTTGATTCCTCTTTCTTGAAGAAAAGAATCAAACTCATGGGAGAAGTATTCTCCCCCTCCATCTGACCTTAGCCTTTTTAGTAATTTACCTGTTTGATTCTCCACAAGAGCCAAATATCTTTTGAAACATGAAAAAACTTCATCTTTGTGTTTCATAAAGAATAGGATAGTCCATCTGCTGCAATCATCAATAAAGGAAACATAATACCTTGATCCTGATATTGAAGCTTCCTTGCTAGGTCCCCATACATCTGTATGAACCAAGTCCAAGAGATCTCCATGCATATAACCTTTCTTCATGAATGGTAACCTGTGAGACTTTCCAAACTGACATGCACTACACTTATAAATCATATGTTGTTTTGACAAGTTAGGGAGTCCAAGTACACTTTGGTCCCTGCAAATTTGCTTTAATGACCTTTCACCAATATGTGCTAACCTTTTGTGCCATACTTCCAATTCTGTGAGTGTCTGACTACCATAATTAAAGAGAGCAATGTTTCTAGTGTCCTGTAATTCAAATGTGAACAATCTACTTGTCTTTTCACCTTTTGCAATTCTTCTGAATCCTTGACTTGGATCTTCAACAAATGCTCCTGCCTTTGTGAACCTGACTTGCAACCCTTTCTCTACTATCTGCCCAACACTTATCAAATTCTTTGTAATGGTAGGGACATAGAGTACCTTACTGAGTAGGTTGATGTTTCCATCAGGTGCTTTGACATTGCCTATTTTCTCCACAGGATGTTTTGTATCATCTCCTGTTTGTATCTCATGCTTATTCCTTGGATCTTCTAAATCTGATAGGAGTGCCACATTTCCTGCCACATGATTTGAACAACCTGAATCTATGTAGAAAACATGCTCATCAGATTTACCTTGTGGCATAGCCATGTTCATGATCAATAATGAATCCTCTTTGTTTGAGTCCTCTGTGTAGTTATTGTAGTCTCTCCTTCCTTTGTAGCCTCCTTGATAGTTTGAATGATTGTAGTTGTTGTAGTTGCCATGATAATTGTTGAACCTTCCTCTTGAGTAGCCATAACTTCCTCTATTGTATCCTCTGCCTCTTTGATTCCTGGAATTCCTAAAGCAATTTTCAGTTGTATGATTAGTTAATCCACAAATAGAACATGAGTTGGAGTCTTGGGATCTCCCCCTGCCTTGTCTACCTCCTCTTCCTCTACCTCTGCCATGTCTTCCTCTACCTGCATAGTTAGCTTGATATGTCCCTGCTTCATCATCCACTTTCTTTGCCTTTCCTTTGTTCTCTTTAGACTTGCTTTTATCCGTGTATAAAGCTGAAGATTGATTACCTTTAGAGCTTTCTCCATTTTTTATAAGCTTTGCCTCTTGAGTAAGTAATTGTCCAATGAGTGTGTTGAAATCAGGTACATGCATGTCCATGTACAAATCCATAGCTGTGGTGAATGCTTCCCACTTGTCATCTGCCTTCAAGCCATTGATGACCTGCCTTACAATTTGCTCTTCATCTATTACCTCTCCAATGCTTCCCAACTGATCTGCTATGTCCTTGAGCTTTGTGACAAAATCAGTCACATTTTGTTTGGGAGCCTTCTTGAGAGTTGTGAAATCCAGCCATAGTTGATGCTTCCTAGCTTTAGTACTTGAAGAAAAGAAAGCTTCAAGTGCATCCCACACTTCCTGAGATGTCTTACAACTTCTAATGTGAGGCAACAAAAAATCTGAGATAGAGTTGAGGAGATAAGACCTTGCAAGTGCATCCTTGGAGCACCATGTGCTCAATCTTTCTTGCTCTTCTTGTGTTGGTTGACTTTTGTTCCTGAAACTTGGCATAACTTCATCTCCAGCCACATAACCATATAAACTTCTACCTTGGAGATAAGCTTCTATTCTTAATGACCAAGCTGAGTAGTTACCTCTGTCCAATTTGTCAATTGATGAAGGAAATCCATCTGCCATGTTGTCCAACCTTGCTCTGATACCACTGTGAAGAGATGGATAGGTATGTGTTGAAGATGAAGAGGTGTTGCAAAATCTTTGCTCTACACCAGCCAAATGAACTCCAGGAGTAGATGGTGGGCCCTTTTAGCTTGCCAATGGATGTATTAGACACCCTATGTACCTTGGAAGATCACTCTCAAAAAGATAGATCAAAACAGATAAGTTGGAGTTAGCTCAGAGGTGAAAACTTGCTATTCTTGGTTGATACACCTGTCCAGTGTTTTACATAATTCTCTGAGCACAGCAGCAATTAGATTAATTCCTCTTGGGGAAGGCTAGGTAGCTTAAAGAGCTAACTTTAGAGAGTAATCTCATCAAAAATAACAAACCACACACTGAGAATGACGTTTAACAAGTGATGACATCATCCCGATTTTCACGGGCTGCTACAGAAATAGACCAGTGAGTAGAAAAAGTAACATAACTCAAGATGTAAGAATCCAATGATCATGAAAATTTGTATGCTTACTAGACAGTAAGCTGAATCCAACAAGCTTTAAATCACTGAATTTGGATGAGTAACCACTGAGAAATGACTCTGACAAGATGACTGAAAAAATCGGGTACCTGACAGAGAAGTGAAGATGAAAATACCCTGTTGACTTCAAATGAACATAACTGAAGATTCCAACATCCAAATGACATGCAAATTTGTGAGCATATAGTAGATATATAGAGCTAACTTTACCAAGTTAAATCACTGAAAATGATGAACCAAGTGTAGAGAAACAATCTCTGCAAGCTGACTGAGAAAAACTGAAGTAATGGCAGTGAGTAGTACACATCACAAGAACATGGAAAGATGACCTCAAATAATCAAAAAAATGAAACTATATTGCTTGTACACTACAATGACTTACTGATACATATGTGTGCTTTGTAATCACACCTTGATATGGCATAAAGCTCAGCTCTTGGAGGTCGTCACATAGGTCTCTCTAACCACGACTAAAACTGCCATCTATTTATAGTTGAGTTTGGGAGGCTAACTTCCCTCAATCACTCTCCAATCAATCAATGATTGATTTGATTCTCTACCTACCACAAATCACGAATTCGTGGCTCCTCTTTCCATTCTTGATCATGTGGGCTCAACCACTCAAGATTCTCTTACTTTTACATTAAGTAAACTCTTCAAAAGTTACAAGAGGTAGTTCACAAGTGAACTTTACATAGTCTTCATTTTGAAGCTTCTTTAATGACTTTGTGAGAGTCAAGCCAATACTTAGGCTTGTCATAGACTTGCTCCAACAGAGGTTGCGGGGGAGGTCGCGGGGGAGGGAGAGGGGGAGGTCGCGGGGGAGGTCGCGGGGGAGGTTGCAGGGAAGGTCGCGGGGGAGTTCGCGGGGGAGGTCGCGGGGGAGGGAGATGGTGGTGGTGGTGGTGGTGGTGGTGGTGGAGTGGTGGTGGTGGTGGTGGTGGTGGTGGTGTGGTGTGGTGGTGGTGGTGGTGGTGGTGGTGGTGGAGGAAGAGGGGACGATGAAGTTGGAGGGGGTCGGGGTGATGGTGGGGCCGGGGGGTGGTGGGGAAAAGGAGGGGACGATGGAGTTGGAGGGGGTCGGGGTGATGGTGGCGCCGCGGGTGGTGGGGGAAAAAGGGAGGGGACGAAATGCCACGATACAGACCCCCACATCAAGTCTTTGCACCGTCCCGGTGCAATTCCCGAAGCCAAAAACAAGATAGTGAAGGAAGTTCTTCTTTCTTGACTTGACTCAGATAATCCTTCACCCTGGAGAAATAAAAATAAAATAAAAAATAAAAAATAATTTATTTTTTTTTCATACTTTTTTTTTCCATAATAACTACGATCACCAAATGAAAATACAGTAGGTACGGTGAATGATATGCTTCCAATTTACCTTAATGCAGGTACTTCTTCACCCTGGAAATATTGACCAGGGGTATCCTCTTACCCTGCAAATCCTCCAGATGTACTGCTCCATGAGGTAATACCTTTACCACCGTGTAAGGTCCTATCCATTTGGGTGCCAGTTTGGTTGGAATTGCTGGGACATGATGCACTAAAACCATGGATCCTTCCTGTACTTCATTGGACCTCAGATACCTGTCATGCAGTCTTTTGCGCTCTTCTTGTGTTACCTGAAGTTTTTGCATTGCTCCTTCTCTGTATTCTTCTAATGCCACCAATCTCTGAATGGGGGGTTCGATTCCAATGGTTTTGATTCCTATTTCCTTTCTGATAATGAGCTCGAATGGTGCCAATGCCTCTTTCCCATATACTAACTGAAATGGAGTCTCGCCTGTAGTTACACCGATCAGGGCTAGCGGCCAAGAGCTTTGATGATCGAAAGATAATTTGCGAAGCAGTCCAATCAAAATCTTATTGGAACTCTCTGCTTGGCCATTTGCCCTGGGGTAGTAGGCACAAGATTTTTTATGGAAGACTTTTTACCTGTCAAATATAAACTGGAGCAATTGATTTACAAAATGTGTGCCCCTATCACTAGTAATTTCCAGTGGCCAACCAAATCTTGAGAAAATACGTTTATACAAGAATTTGGCAACTGTTAAAGCCGTGCAGTCCACAATAGCTTTAGCCTCTATCCATTTAGTGGCATAACATGTGGCCATCAAAATATACTTTTTACCTCCAGGTTGACCAGTTGGACTAATTGGTCCTATGAAATCAAGACCCCATCGTTCAAATGGAAGCCATCCGGTAGATATGACCAATGGTTGGAAATTCAATCTGGTTGGCGCGGGAGCACACCTCTAGCAGATGTGGCATTCTTTAGCAAACTTGATTGCATCCTTGAAAATGTGAGGCCACCATAGACCTTTGTGGATGATTCTATGAGCCAATTCTTCCCCCCTTAGATGTCCTTCACTGTGTGCAGCCTCTAGCAGAAGATTTACCTCCTCTGGATAGACACACCTTCTCAATATATCATCCTGACAGTATTTATATAAATTTCCATTTATAAGAGAATATGCTTTGGTTTTCAGGAGCAATCTTCTCTTTTCTACAATTGTCAAGTGTTTTGGGACCTAATCCATACCAATAGGACTAGTACCAATAATTAGGATTATAGATTTATTCCTTGAATAATCCATATGTTTCAAAAGTAAAGCATTGATAAGCAGTCTCTTTAGTTTTCTCATTGTTCTACTATGTTTCTCTATCCAGAAGAATTTATTTTCCTTTCTTAATAAATCTTATAATGGGTTTACAACATGACTAAAGTGAAGGATGCAAATTACATACAAGACATAAGCTCCTAAGAATCTTGTCACTTCGCAGACATTGTGACACATCTCAAAAATCCTACTAATAGCATCTACTTTCTGTGGATATGGCCTACAAATGGAATTCATGAAAACTCCTTGATATTCATGAAAACTCCTTGATATTCATTGAAGTCAATGAATACTTACTTTTCAAGATAGGGGTAGATAATATATTCAACCCATTCTGTAAAATTCTTTAGAAAAAATGTCACATCTCCATGATTGTGCAAAAGAGCATTGAGTCACAACAGCATCTATGATGAGAAATTTTCTTGAAACTGCTTCCTCACATTGTTGCAGAAGGAGCCTAGAACTCAAGAAATATAAATTCAGTATAAGAAATACCAAATTAAGGAAAACATGAGCATTGTATGGCATGTAGATAATACCTGAGTGCAATATTGTACACTATTGGATATCTCAACATTGAACTCCCTTAGCATTTTTTTGCCTTCTAGTCTTATATCAAGCATAAATTCCTCCTGCCATGGCATTGCAGCATTCACTCTCACCTGCCCATGTGATCTTTTAAGAAGTTATTTATTTTCCTTTTGTAGCTTCTAAATCTACTTCAAGCTAACATTTTCTACTAACAGCAAACCTTGCTTTCTCTTCTCCTCCCCACATTTTGCTGCATTTCTTGTTTCATGATCATGAGAGACCTAAGGGTGGACCACTTCAATTACAACTGATGACTCAAGTGCTTGTGCTAGAGGTATATTGAGAATATCAAAGAACTTTTGATCATGGTTCTCAATAAACACAATAGATTCGTCAAACTTATATCTGAGCATTGATACAATCACATAATCTTTTGCCATCAATGTCACCCTCTGACAATGAGCTGCACACAAGTAAGCATCATTCATGAAGTCGATGGCAAAGTCTTTTGCACCTTCTTGCAAGCATACAAGAGCTTGCGTTTGCGACTTCGCATTTACAACCACATTTAGAATTTTTGGATATGCCCCAGGATTTAGTGCCTCAAGGGCAGGCTACTTACTTTGTTACTCAAGCTATGCAATGGTTGCAGGGGTGTCAGATGTTAAAAGTATTGCTAGCTATAGGAGAAAAGAGTACCTCAGATACAAAGAAGATTTGACAGAGCCAAGCTCATTTAAAAGGTTGAAGAAGGATTAAATATATATTTTTTTCAAAGCTTTACTCATGAAATGTACATAGATACACATATTTATTGCCCAAAGGGATACAAGATATTGCAAATATGAAGCATGTAGCCTTTTTTATGTAATTGATCGATGTACTAATATTAATCCTTATTGATCCATGATCTGCTTTTCTCTAGTGATAGTCCTATTTATCTGATGATAATATTCTGCATGCGCTCTTTTCTAATTGTCTTCTCAAGACTCAATCATAAAGCTCTTTTCAGGCAGATTTTCCAAATTCAAGCTCATTTAGAAGACTCAAAACAGATGTACATACAAACATATTCTTTTCAAAGCTTATTATATCATGAAATGTACATGCATAGAAATGTTTATTTTTCAAAGAAATAAAAGATATTACAAATATTAAGGCTTCCTTTGGAATGTAATCTTTTTCATTTTGTGATATTGATCCATGATGTTTTTGTTTGGTGATAGTCCTAATCTTTTGATGATAGTGTTTCGCGTTAGCTCCTTTGTAATTGCCTTCTAAAGAACCAATCAAAGAGCTCTTTGAATGAATTACTTTTTGTTCCTCCTCCTTTCGTTGTCCACCTAAAGAAGCTTGTCCTTGCTTGATAATGAGATTTTCTCGTGCCTTGGGTATTCTATATGGCAAGTGTGTCCTGTTTTGCAAAGAATGTACTGTGCACAAGAAGAATATGCTCGAAGAACAAAAGAGTTTCATCAGATGTTTATTTCAATAAAAGAAAACTAAATTGAGTAAATTACCTTTGAAACTCATCAGGTTGAAGAGCTCTTTGGAATACCTTTCTTGTCATTGCATACTCATGACTAATTGAAATGTTGATGTGGAACTTATCACAATGATTTCGGCTAGTGGAAATCTCAATGAGAGTTTTTGGGTTGAGGTTCTCCATGGTCTACTATGAGAAGTGATGCGAAAGTGTATGAAATCATGTGAAAGAGATAAATAGGTCTGCTATGGAAAGTAGAGTAAGAAAGTGCAAAACATCATAAGAACACATTATATAGCTCCGTGAACAAGAGGAAAATTTGAATTTTTAAAAATATCCGATGAGCACAAACTTTGTTGCATAAGATATCACACAAACTTTGAGGCATAAGATATCACACAAACTTTTTATGATTATAACACGAGTTTCTCTCTCTTTGAAATTTTGCATAAGATATGTTTTAAATGACCTTACACAAAATTTTTTTAATGATTTGACAACTTTAATCTAGATTAACTACAACTAATTGAAATCCTTACACAGCCCTTTTTAACTCGTTTTTGTGCTAATGTATTATTGATTAGATATTATGAATTAGCTATTACAAATTAGCTATTATGAACAAGCTATTATGAATTAACTATTAGAAATTAGCTATTACTAATTAGCTATTATGAATTAGCCATTACTAATTAGCTTGTAATAAGTAGCTATTATGTAGTAAGTAGTTCTTGGTTAGTTGTTCTTAAAGGTGCATTGACAACATAGAAATATTCCACTTAAATGCTTGCTTTGCAATGTGCTCATAAATTTCAAGGCCTTTATCTGCACATCCTCACGACGGGACACCTTTCAATAATGTTGTAAACATATATGGACCAGGCTGCAAAAAACTATATTTATTCATATATTTATATAAAACAAGAGATTCTAGGAGGTTTTCCTGCAGAATATTCCATGGGAACGCATCTGAATGTGTGAAAGTATGGAAGACATAAAGATCATGGAACATAGTTTATAGTTGAGTAAGCAATGTGACACAGAAAATCCCAAATGGCCACGTATCTGAAATGGGAATGAACAATTGTTCTGACATTCCATACCAAGGTCTTCTGCTCCAATGAGATCCAACGAGGATGTTGAGTAGGTTATGTTCGGCATCCAACAGTTCTCGCAAGCATAAAGAGACCCTCATAGGATGCATCAACAGATTTTCATGTAGCTAAAATCTCAGTACTAGTGTATGGTTCCATTTCTCTTGCGAGTCAATGATAATAAGACTCTAGTGGTCCCTATCAATGAGTGGAATGTAAAAATAACTTCTCTATTGAAAAGAATGTTATTTATTTCAAAATGAAGATGAATACTTACTTTTCATGATAGGGGTAGATAATATATTCAACCGGTTCTGTAAAATTCTTTAGAAAAATTTTCACATCTCCATGATTGTGCAAAGAGCACTGAGTCACAAGAGTATCTATGATGAAAAATTTTCTTGAAATTGCTTCCTCACATTGTTGCAGAAGGAGCCTAGAATTCAAGAAATATAAATTCAGTATAAAAAATACCAAATTAAGGAAAACATGAGCATTTTATGGCATGTAGATAATACCTGATTGCAATATTGAATACACTATTGGATATCTCAACGTTGAACTCCCTTAGCATTTTTTTGCCTTCTCCTCTTATATCAGGCATAAATTCCTCCTGCCATGGCATTGCAGCATTCACTCTCACCTGCCCATCTGATCTTTTAAGAAGTTATTTATTTTCCTTTTGCAACTTCTAAATCTACTTCAAGATAACATTTTCTACTAACAGCAAACCTTGCTTTCTCTTCTTCTCCTCCTCACAATTTGCTGCATTTCTTGTTTCATGATCATGAGAGACCTAAGGGTGGACCACTTCAATTACAAGTGATCACTCAAGTGCTTGTGCTAGAGGTATATTGAGAATATCAAAGAACTTTTGATCATGGTTCTCAAAAAGCACAATAGATTTGTCAAACTTATATCTGAGTGTTGATACAATCACATAATCTTTTGCCATCAATGTCACCCTTTGACAATGAGCTCCACACACGTAAGCATCATTCATGAAGTCGATGGCAAAGTATTCTACACCTTCTTGCAAGCATAGAAGAGCTTGCATTTGCGACTTCGCATTTACAACCACATTTAGAATTTTTGGATATGCCCCAGGATTTAGTGCCTCAAGGGCAGGCTACTTACTTTGTTACTCAAGTTATGCAATGGTTGCAGGGGTGTCAGATGTTAAAAGTATTGTTGGCTATAGGAGAAAAGAGTACCTCAGATACAAAAAAGATTTGACAGAGCCAAGCTCATTTAAAAGGCTGAAGAAGGAATAAATATATATATTTTTTAAAGCTTTACTCCTGAAATGTACATAGATACACATATTTATTGCCGAAAGGGATACAAGATATTGAAAATATGAAGCATGTAGCTTTTTTTTAAGTAATTGATCGATGTACTAATATTAATCCTTATTGATCCATGATCTACTTTTCTCTAGAGATAGTCCTGTTTATGTGATGATAAAATTTTGCATGCGCTCTTTTCTAATTGTCTTCTCAAGACTCCATCATAAAGCTCTTTGAAGGCAGATTTTCCAAATTCAAGCTCATTTAGAAGACTCAAAACAGATGTACATACAAACATATTCTTTTCAAAGCTTATTATATCATGAAATTTACATGCATAGACATGTTTATTTCTCAAAAAAATAAAAGACATTACAAATATTAAGGCTTCCTTTGGAATGTAATCTTTTTCATTTTGTGATATTGATCCATGATGTTTTTGTCTCGTGATAGTCCTACTCTTTTGATGGTAGTGTTTCGCATTAGCTCCTTTGTAATTGCCTTCTAAAGAACCAATCAAAGAGCTCTTTGAATGACTTACTTTTTGTTCCTCCTCCTTTCCTTGTCCACCTAAAGAAGCTTGTCCTTGCTTGATAATGAGATTTTCCCGTGCCTTGGGTATTCTATAGGGCAAGTGTGTCTTGTTTTGCAAAAAATGTACTGTGCACAAGAAGAATATGCTGGAAGAACAGAAGAGTTTCATCAGATGTTTATTTCAATTAAAGAAAACTAAATTGAGTAAATTACCTTTGAAACTCACCAGGTTGAAGAGCTCTTTGGAATACCTTTCTTGTCATTGCATACTCATGACTAATTGAGATGTTGATGTGGAACTTACCACAATGATTTCGGCTAGTGGAAATCTCAATGAGAGTTTTTGGATTGAGGTTCTCCATGGTCTACTATGAGAAGTGATGCGAAAGTGTCTGAAATCATGTGAAAGAGATAAATAGGCCTGCTATGGAAAGTAGAGTAAGAAAATGCAAAACATCATAAGCACAAATTATAAAGCTCCGTGAACAAGAGGAAAATTCGAATTTTGAATGAATATCCGATGAGCACAAACTTTGTTGCATAAGATATCACACAAACTTCGAGGCATAAGATATCACACAAACTTTTTATGATTAAACCATGAGTTTCGCTCTCTTTGAAATTTTGCATAAGACATGTTTTAAATGAGCTTACACAAAATTTTTTAAATGATTTGAGAACTTTAATCTAGATTAACTACAACTAATTGAAATCCTTACATAGTCCGTTTTAACTCGTTTTTTGTGCTAATGTATTACTGATTAGATATTATAAATTAGCTATTACAAATAAGCTATTATGAATAAGCTATTATGAATTAACTATTACGAATTAGCTATTACTAATTAGCTATTACTAATTAGCTATTACTAACTAGCTATTATGAATTAGCCATTACTAATTAGCTTGTAATAAGTAGCTATTATGAAGTAACTAGTTCTTGGTTAGTTGTTCTTAAAGGTGCATTGACAACATAGAAATGTTCCACTTTAATGCTTGCTTTGCAATGTGCTCATAAATTTGAAGGCCTTTTTCTGCACATCCTCACTACGGGACACCTTTCAATAATGTTGTAAACATATATGACCAGGCTGCAAAAAACTATATTTCTTCATATATTTATATAAAACAAGAGATTCTAGGAAGTTTTCCTGCAGAATATTCCATGGGAACGCATCTGAGTGTGTGAAAGTATGGAAGACATAAAGATCATGGAACATAGTTTATAGTTGAGTAAGCAATGTGACACAGAAAATCCCAATCAAAAGTGAATTTCCAATCCATCTTTACGCAAGTTACCATATGCATCTGACAAGAATGTGTTCAAGAACTTCAACACAACCCAAATGGCCTTGTATCTGAAATGGGAATGAACAATTGTTCTGACATTCCATACCAAGGTCTTCTGCTCCAATGAGATCCAATGAGGATGTTGAGTAGGTTATGTTCGGCATCCAACAGTTCTCGCAAGCATAAAGAGACCCTCATAGGATGCATCAACAGATTTTCATGTAGCTAAAATCTCAGTACTAGTGTATGGTTCCATTTCAACCACTCCCATTGATCAACTGCAATATAATGAAATCAGGTGGTATGGAGCTGCCAACGAGCTCCTCTTAGTTCCCTGCCCGTTTTAGAAAAGGAATAGTTTGATACTCTTTGAACCCCATCCAAAAGTCCGTCAACGATACTTTGTCCTTCTCCTAAAGCGAATTTAGGCCTCGCCTATTTGTGGAAATCGGATCTCGAACCTACATGGTAAGTGGGCAATGGTCATAGAATCCAAGGGATCAGCTATCCCACCCATCATGTTACGCGCTTGGGCTTTGTGACGTCTTCCATTGTAAAATATATGAATGGTGTCCACGACTGAAAAGGCAAAAAAAAGGGACTGATGGTTTCTTTATGGCTTTAGCCACCGTTTTGTCTATAGGCAAGTGACCTCGTGCGCATGTATAAAAGAATTGTAGTGTCAAACCAACCACGTACTCCAAGTCTTCCATTGTAAAATATATGAATGGATATATGTATACGCTTGTGTATGCATGTAAATATATACGTTTAATGACCATCAGTCCGAAGGGAAAAAGACCATCGAACTTTCTTGTTTCGGACTTTTGCATTTGTTTAAATTCCCACAGGTATTCCTTTTTGGGAAAGCTGGACCTTCGAGGATGTGAATCTCTCACAAGTCTCCGCTGCCTTCCGACAACTCTCAAGGATTTGTAACTGTCATTCTCTTGCGAGTCTTCCATTCTTGAGTTTGGATTTGACAGATTGCCGTAGTCTCAAGAGTTTGCAGGTATGCTCAAACTTTCTGTGTTCCTCTGCTTCGTGACTCTTTTCTTAGATTGACATTTGTGTATGCAGGCCTCCCTACCAAAGCTGGTAAAGCTAAAGGCTGCGAAATGCCAGTCGTTGGAGAGAGTCGACCTGGACGCCACCTCCCTGCGAGAGTTGGACTTGCAAGGGTGTCCACGACTGAAAAGGAAAAAAAAAGGGACTGATGGTTTCTTTATGGCTTTAGTCACCGTTTTCTCTATGGGCAAGTGGCCTCGTGCGCATGTATAAAAGAATTGTAGTGTCAAACCAAGCTACCAACCACGTACTCCAAGTCTAATGATATTTGGTTGTGAGAGTGGGTTACATCCACTCTGATCCAAGTATATGACACATTTCGCATATATTACCTGTATCATCGAAACGTGTTTCAGCAACCCAAGATGTTATATCTTTTCTGATAGGGAAGTTCGATCGTTTTCATTTTATATAAGGAAGTTCGATCTTTTTAAGGGAACCATCTAATTTTTCTCTTGGATGTCTAGATTCAAATATTTCAAATCACTTTCATACCTTCTTTCTTGAAAAATAGGATCCATCTTTGATTGTCTTCGAGTTCCTTCACCTCTTCTTCATTCCCATTTTTCATTGTTTCTCCTCTTGTGAGATTAAAGTATATATATTCTCTATTCTCCAAAAAATAGCCCAAAAAATGCATTTGTATATCTTAGCATGCAGCTTTGATCTACGAATAATGAACAATATGAGCATAGTAGAATCCAAAGAATTTGAGGTGTGGGAGGTCAAGTTTCCTTCCTTTTCATGCATTTTTGCGGGTAAGGGACTGCACACCTATGCACTCCACAAACTCATTATGTATGTTTTTGCATAGAGTGCATTTGTATTTCATTAAGAATGTCCTTATTATTTTCTACTTCCTACATTTATTTAGGGAGTACGCTTGCATGTGGATTTCCTTCTATCATCATGGTATTTTCAAATATTAAATAAGAAAGGGGGAAAGTAACTAAGCCCTAAAATTGAAAGTATTATTTTGATATACCTTTTGACTCATCCCCAATCTAGACTGAGATCTTGTCCAATTGTTGAAACAGTTATGACTTTTTATGAGTTATGTTTGTGGCGCGCAAGATCAAGAATGTTTAGGTTGACATAGTTTCTCTTCTTGAAGGAAAGTTACTATAAACTAGCTTGGCAAGGTTAAGTACCAAACTAAAATTGTACTTCTTTGACAAAGTAGAAAAATAATGAGCTTATTCAAGTATTTATGTCTAATCGATGGAAAGGAAAGGATCTTGGGTTCAAACCCCCCCCCCCCCCCCCCCATGGCGAACGTGGCTAGTGTGTGTTGTTGAAATACAACAATCCTAATGCCTCTTTATCCCGCTTGTGAGATTAAAAAATTGACATTCTCTATTTTCCAAAAGACAGCCCAACATTTACATTTGTATATCTTAGCGTACAACTTTGATCTACGAATCATGAACAGTATGAGCATACTAGAATCGAAAGAATTTTAGGTGTGTTGGTCAAGGTTATGTTGGGGGCTGAATCAACACCTCTTTGCAGCTTTGGAAGGTCATATGCCCTCGTGGGTTGTTTTGCATACTCATCTAAAGTCACTATTTTGGCGCTAACTCAAAATCTAAATGCGCAAAAATAGTGAAACTTCCGAAATGAAATTAGACTCTTACAGAAATACATAACATCTAAGAACGCTTGTTTTGGATACTCTGAACCAAGTTCTACAAGATAGACTAGATATTGTTGTTTTTGTCTTCTTATGTGTAGAGACGCAACTTGGTTGTTTGCAACCTCACTCAAAACTCACTTCGAGGACAATCACAAACTTTATATCAGACTTAGAAAATTATATGAGCTATCAAACACAAGTATAATCACCTTAAATGGATATGGAAGAAGGAGTTATAATCGAAACAGTATTGGGTAGGAAACTAGCTCATTGCATATAGAGATAGTTAGCAATGGATAACTACAGAGACGTATAAGCTATCAAAATGATTAACTGAGGAAGGGAGCTACATGTAGCAACTTCATTACACTCTGAAATAAGTTGTAAAGAGATTAGAGGTCATCAATATCTACTGACGACATGTTTTCATACAACTATACACTGTGAAAAGTTGCTCTGTCAATTTAAGAGGAATCTATAAATCATCTCTTAATGTTGTGGTGAGCTATAACTTTGCAAAGTTGTTGATATTTGGTTGTGAGAGTCAGTTAGACCCACTCTGATCCAAGTATATAACACATTTCCCATATATCATGTGTATCATTAAAAAGCGTTTCAGCAACCCAAAATGTTATATCTTTTCTTATAACGAAGTTCGATCTTTTTTTTTTTAAGGAATTTCGATGTTTTTAAGGGAACCATCTGATTTTTCTCTTGGATTTTTAGATTAAATTATTTCAAATCACTTATCCATCTTTGATTCGCGTCGAGTTCCTTCATCTTTTCTTCTTGGATTTTTAGATTAAATTATTTCAAATCACTTATCCATCTCTGATTCGCTTTGAATTCCTTCATCTTTTCTTCATTCCCGTTTTCATTGTTTCTCCTCGTTCTCATCTTTATAGCATCTTGATTACTTATCCTTTATGTATGAAAATTATGCCCCTTGATTACTTGTTTTCCTACCCTTGTTTTGTGTGGAACCATTAATATCTTCCCTTTTCCTCTAATGATCTTTGGGTATCCTTAAGCCTTTTCTACTATTCATTCTTAACATATGATGGAATCACCTTCTTTCCTTCATCACTTGCTTCTTTCGTTTTTCTGTAATTTTGCACTGCATGGTGCACTTTTTGTGATAGTCGAGTACATTATTGAAAGAAAGGATTCCATGCTTTCTGACATCCCTACTTCATATCTCAAATCCTTGTGATCTATATTATTATCCTATACAACTTATTTGAAGTTACGTCAATGAATTGGTTCTATCTATATAACAATCCCAATGCCTCCTTATTCCTCTTGTGAGATTAAAGTATATATATGATGTTTATTCCTCTTTCAAAAATGAAATGAGACTCTTATATAAATCCACAAGATTTAAGAACTCTTGATTTGGATACTCCTACATGGATAACTAAGCTCTACAAGATAGACTAGTTGTTGTTGTTGTTGTTGTTGTTGTTTTTGTTGTTGGTATTGTTTTCTTTTATTGTTTGTAACCTCACTCAACACTTGGGTAGAGCACAATTACAAACTTTATATCAGACTTAATAAATTATATGAACTATCCAATACGAGTATAATCAATTGAAATGGATAACCAAAGAAGAATTTATAATTCAAACAAAATTGGGTAGCAAATTAGCTCACTACAGGTAGAAGCAATTAGCAATGCATAACTATAGAGACATATAAGTAAAAAAAAATGATGAACTAAGCAATAGAGCTACATGTAGCAACTTCCTTACAATCAATAATAACTTGTAAAGAGAGTAAATGACCTGAACATCTAGTGATGACTTGTTTTCATACATCTATAAGCTGTGAAAAAGTGCTGCTTCAATTTAAGAGGAATGTATGAGTCACCACTGAAGGTTTTGGTGTACCTATGACTTTGCAAAGTTGTTGAAGCTCCATGGTAGCTGAAATTCATGATATGAAGCTTTCCAATGATAGGTTCACTTTTCATTCATGCCCTTGAGCCTTTGTTTACAAATTTCCCATATGTTAGGTTTATCTTTTCTTGTCAGGCATTTCAATATCTTTTTTATAAGCAACTTTGATCCAAGATGTCATACCTTGAACTCGTTTCTAAAGCCTTGTTGTGTATGTATTTCATACCTATAACAATATTCCCTACATGCACATATATGCCAATTTATCTAAATTCTTCTTGACGTAAAGTGAATTTAGAGTAGCTTGCTTGTAAATTATCAGAAATTCTATAACTCAAACAACATGCAGCTTATGGAGATCATGGTACTTAGGATTAAGAATCACGGTACTTGTCTCATGTAGGGAATATCCTTCATTTTTACATTCCAAAATGCATTCCTCACATCCAACTAGTAATGGGCATCTCATTCACGATGTATCTTCATAAGCTTGACCATAAGATTGTGAAAATACCCCAAAAACCCATCATCTAACAGGGGAAGCATCTCATTTTTCTCTTGACATTAAGATGCAAGTATTTCAAATCACTTCCAAACTTGATTTCATACGAAGTAGGATCCATTCTCTCTCTCTCTCCACATTGTGTGCTCCATCATTGTGAACAACCCCTTTCCCTCCCTATGCTCATCTTCTTTTGCATCAATTCTCGCCATTGCCAGGTTCACATCCATGATCTCTCTCTCTCTCTCTCTCTCTCTCTCTCTCTCTCTCTCTCTCTCTCTCTCTCTCTCGCTTCTCATGTTGTCTTCTCTACCTCTGTGTGCATGCATGAGCTCTGCAACTATATGTCTGCCTATATCCTCTCTCTCTCTCTAACATACTTGCAAAAGAACACTAGGAAAAAAGAATATTTATATAGACATAAAAACATCCACACACATGCATGACAAATCACTCACTTCACTCACACACTTACACACACATGCACATGCACACAAAAGCATGCACCTTTAGACTTGCCCACCCACATATGCTCTCACACCATTTTAGTTAACATGCACATACACTCATGGGCACATGTAGACAATTGAAACACTCATACATCTCACACACATATTCTTATACTCTCATACTCACTCACACTTAGAAGAAACATCACTCATACATGTATAATGCATAGACAACAAACAATTCATAATTATATTTATTTGAATTCATTTTGTTTTTTTTATTTTGATATACTTTTTACATCTTAATTTCAATAAATAGAGAATTATAGTAATCACACACACACTTACACACACATGCACTTCATTATTTTACATCTTTATTTTGATATACTTCACTCACACACTTACACACACATGCACATGCACACAAAAGCATGCACCTTTAGACTTGCCCACCCACATATGCTCTCACACCATTTTAGTTAACATGCACATACACTCATGGGCACATGTAGACAATTGAAACACTCATACATCTCACACACATATTCTTATACTCTCATACTCACTCACACTTAGAAGAAACATCACTCATACATGTATAATGCATAGACAACAAACAATTCATAATTATATTTATTTGAATTCATTTTGTTTTTTTTATTTTGATATACTTTTTACATCTTAACTTCAATAAATAGAGAAGTTCTATCTTTTTTTTTTATAAGGAATTTCGATGTTTTTAAGGGAACCATCTGATTTTCTCTTGGATTTTTAGATTAAATTATTTCAAATCACTTATCCATCTTTGATTCGCTTCGAGTTCCTTGATCTTTTCTTCTTGGATTTTTAGATTAAATTATTTCAAATCACTTATCCATCTCTGATTCGCTTCGAATTCCTTCATCTTTTCTTCATTCCCGTTTTCATTGTTTCTCCTCGTTCTCATCTTTATAGCATCTTGATTACTTATCCTTTATGTATGAAAATTATGCCCCTTGATTACTTGTTTTACTACCCTTGTTTTGTGTGGAACCATTAATATCTTCCCTTTTCCTCTCATGATCTTTGGGTATCCTTAAGCCTTTTCTACTATTCATTCTTAACATATGATGGAATCACCTTCTTTCCTTCATCACTTCCTTCTTTCGTTTTTCTGTAATTTTGCACTCCATGGTGCACTTTTTGTGATAGTCGAGTACATTATTGAAAGAAAGGATTCCATGCTTTCTTACATCCCTACTTCATATCTCAAATCCTTGTGATCTATATTATTATCATATACAACTTATTTGAAGTTACGTCAATGAATTGGTTCTATCTATATAACAATCCCAATGCCTCCTTATTCCTCTTGTGAGATTAAAGTATATATATGATGTTTATTCCTCTTTCAAAAATGAAATGAGACTCTTATATAAATCCACAAGATTTAAGAACTCTTGATTTGGATACTTCTACATGGATAACTAAGCTCTACAAGATAGACTAGTTGTTATTGTTGTTGTTGTTGTTGTTGTTGTTGTTTTTGTTGTTGGTATTGTTTTCTTTTATTGTTTGTAACCTCACTCAACACTTGGGTAGAGCACAATTACAAACTTTATATCAGACTTAATAAATTATATGAACTATCAAATACGAGTATAATCAATTGAAATGGATAACTAAAGAAGAATTTATAATTGAAACAAAATTGGGCAGAAAATTAGCTCACTACATGTAGAAGCAATTAGCAATGCATAAATATAGAGACATATAAGTAAAAAAAAATGATGAACTAAGCAATAGAGCTACATGTAGCAACTTCCTTACAATCAATAATAACTTTTAAAGAGAGTAAATGACCTGAACATCTAGTGATGACTTGTTTTCATACATCTATAAGCTGTGAAAAAGTGCTGCTTCAATCTAAGAGGAATGTACCAGTCACCACTAAAGGTTTTGGTGTACCTATGACTTTGCAAAGTTGTTGAAGCTCCATGGTAGCTGAAATTCATAATATGAAGCTTTCCAATGATAGGTCCACTTTTCATTCATGCCCTTGAGCCTTTGTTTACAAATTTCCCGTATGTTATGTTTATCTTTTCTTGTCAGGAATTTAAATATCTTTTTTATAAGCAACTTGGATCCAAGATGTCATACCTTGAACTCGTTTCTAAAGCCTTGTTGTGTATGTATTTCATACCTATAACATTATTCCCTACATGCACACATATGCCAATTTATCTAAATTCTTCTTGACGTAAAGTGAATTTAGAGTAGCTTGCTTATAAATTATCCAAAATTCTATAACTCAAACAACATGCGGCTTATGGAGATCATGGTACTTAGGATTAAGAATCACGATACTTGTCTCATGTAGGGAATATCCTTCATTTTTCCATTCCAAAATGTATTCCTCACATCCAACTAATAATGGGCCATCTCATTCACGATGTATCTTCATAAGCTTGACCATAAGATTGTGAAAATACCCCAAAAACCCATCATCTAATAGGGGAAGCATCTCATTTTTCTCTTGACGTTAAGATGCAAGTATTTAAAATCACTTCCAAACTTGATTTCATACGAAGTAGGATCCATTCTCTCTCTCTCTCCACATTGTGTGCTCCATCATTGTGAACAACCCCTGTCCCTCTCTATGCTCATCTTCTTTTGCATCAATTCTTGCCATTGCCAGGTTCACATCCATGATCTCTCTCTCTCTCTCTCTCTCTCTCTCTCTCTCTCTCTCTCTCTCTCTCTCTCCCGCTCCCTCTCTCTCTCTCTCTCTCTCTCTCTTGCTCCTCATGTTGTCTTCTCTACCTCTGTGTGCATGGATGAGCTCTGCAACTATATGTCTGCCTATATCCTCTCTCTCTCTAACATACTTGCAAAAGAACACTAGGAAAAAAGAATATTTATATAGACATACAAACATCCACACACATGCATGACAAATCAGTCACTTCACTCACACACTTACACACGCATGCACATGCACAGAAAAGCATGCAGATTCAGACTTGCCCACCCACATATGCTCTCACACCATTTTAGTTAACATGCACATACACTCATGGGCACATGTAGACAACTGAAACACTCATACATCTCACACACATATGCATATACTCTCATACTCACTCACACTTAGAAGAAACATCACTCATACATGTATAATGCATAGACAACAAACAATTTATAATTATATTTATTTGAATTCATTTTTTTTTATATACTTTTTACATCTTAATTTTAATAAATAGAGAATTATAGTAATCATATTGGTATACACACACACACACGCACACACACACACACACACACACACACACATATATATATATATATATATATATATATATATATATATATATATATATATATATATATATATATATATATATATATATATATATATATATATATATATATATATATATATATATATATATAGTTACACATAAACACATTCACATGAAATACATGCACATACACAGAAACATATCCTTACACTTTCATTGTAATCATACAACACCATGTATATTCACACACATTAACAACACACTTTCATTTAATAGATGCACATTCTACATACTTAGTAATAGACATATATACATTTATAAAATTACACATAGGCATATAGTATATATTTATATTCACATATATGGTTCACATATATAAACATATATAGTGCACATATAGGTCATTAGTAAGAGTTATGTATGGAGGGTTCAAGTGCACATAGTCATTAGGTGTTCCTTGTAGACATAAATTGTTTGCATATCATGAAGAGTTCACATGGTTGTGAAGTATTTTCATAAAAATGATACATGATCATGGAGGGCTTATTTGATCATGAGCATGGACTTCTTCTTCAAGCAAACATGTCTAACATCCATGGCCTTCTTTTCTCATCATAAACAAGTTCATAACATAAACTCATATAGCAGATATCCTTAATCCATGTACACAATTATTCTCATTACTTATCATCCTTTTATGTTCCCTTTATATCACATCTTCTTCTCTTTCTTTGCATGTAGGTATTAAAGAAAAATATTATTCAAATAAAAGTCACATTAAATGCATTTTGAGAGGTTTTACATCATCAATTTTTAAGAAGATTTTAATTTTTTTGAATGTAAGTTAGAGTGGAGAAATCCATTTGACATCCATTCCCACTAAAGCTCCACATTGTCTCAATAGGTCAACCTATAAATTATTGATGAGAGTACCAATTCCGTTTGAAGAACATATTTTTGAATGTTTCCAAATGGTGTATCAAATACTCTTTTGAATGAAAATATAGGTTTTAATAGAAGAAAAAATTAATTACTAAAGCTTGAATGAAAACATTTTCATTCAATGTATGAAATTGAAAACAAGTTTTTGAAAATCCTATAGAAATCATATAGATAGTCATAGTACTCTCCCCTCTATTGACTTTGTTGTTAATTAGTAATGTTTAACTCATATAAATGTTATATCACTTCCTTTCTCAACTGCTTTCCATAAGATGCTACTACATTATTCCTCGACTACATACATCTGCATCATATAGCATACTTAGTAGATCTCAAAAATAGTTTTGAGACCATATTTGAGTCATGAAAACTATTGTTTTTATCTTTTTCCTTTTTCTCTCTTTTTATTTTCTTTATTTTTCTTTGTCTCTTTTTCACTTTGCACCAACCGTTGATGTAATTCTTCTTTCATTTATCATTTTGCTTCCTAAAGTTTTTTGTTGAATGGAGGAAGCCGAACCCCTTCTCAAACCACAACATCTAGAGGCATGCTACAACTAGAATCGAGATCTCACTAGCTAAGTGGTTTTAGAGACTAATGCAATATATCTATATAGAATAAGTTTTACCTCCACTACGAAATGTAAGTCAAGATTTCCCTATTCCATCCTTATAATACCCATAGTGTTCCTAATTCCTATTTCTAATTCATTTCATGAAATACATGGAAAAAAGAACTTTCCAAAAAATTGAAAAATAATCAGAGTAAAGAACTGTTTCACCTCATTTATATTTTTTCTTAGTGTTCATGTCATTCTCTATCCCTTTCATCCCTCTCCAAGAGCTCTTCACCAATTTCATAGTCACTACTTGATCTTCATTCAATTAACTTGATTCTCTTTCTTGCAATCGAGTTTCTCAAAGTAGTTCCATCAAGCTCGCATAAAGCAGACATACTTGTACCATAAACAGAACCACTATTAGATCAAAGTGCATGGACTTCCACATGATTAGTCAAATCCTCCCGTGCAAGCACAATATATCTCATATCATCAATACTTCTAGGCATAGTCATAAGATCAACTACCCACTTATAATGAATACAAGGTAGGTAAGTTGCATGTAAATAGAATGCTCAAGAGTACAAGAAATAAGCAAAATATGCTTTTGGAATGAACTTGACACTCAACAATCGTACCTCCTATTTTTTTAGGTATGTGTAGAGATAAAGCCCGAGATAGAAAAACTATATTTTGCCCAATTTACTGAACCAAATCCTTTGAAAATTTATACACATAAATTAGATACTAATCCCTTCCAATGCATCTTCACACATCCAATTTGGAGCTCGTTAGAGAGAGCAGCAACCTCTGCAAGCTTATTGTTGTTGAAGAAGATGATGCAGAATGAGCAAGACAATGATGGCCACAAGTGTATGTATATTTCTTACATGTAATGTACAAGTGATTTCAAGTCTTTATGTTGACTCTTAAAGTGCTCCACTACTTTTGCAAGTGGATTTGAATTCAGATGAACGTGGGGTGAGTTGTTGGAGGGAATGAATTCACTTTCCTACAATCTAGGAAAAATGAAGATCTAGTTTGATAAACTTTTAGGTGATTGATTGATTCATTGATTACAACCCAACCACCTAAAAGTTTAGCTCTCTTTTTCTCCCTTTACATGTGTAAATCTCTAGACTTTTACAATGGTAAATGATCCATAAAAAATCTTTTAAAAAAACAACAATTGAGCATAGGTTAAAGAATGCTTGAATGGATATTTTGGGATAAAACCATACCTTTCTTGATGTGGATCAAATCCACCTCAAGCATAGTGTAAGCTTGATGTTCTAGCAGCTCCCCCTCAAAGCTAAAGTATGCTTGACTCTTCACTCTCTAATAGGTTGAATACCTTGCATTGTTTTAAATCTACAAAAATTTATTTCATAGCCTTCCTCATCATATATGCTACTTGCTTTTTAGTTAGAACAAAAGAAATATCAATCTCATTGTTCATGAGCTTTTCCATCATGAAGTGCTAATGAACCTCTACATGTTAGGTTCTTGCATGGAAAATAGGGTTTTCTACTAGATGCATGGAACTTACATTATCTCCAAATATGTGAGGTTTCAAATTCACAAGTCCCAAATCAATATACAATGCTTTTAACCATATTGCCTCTTGAGTTTCTATGATCAAACCTCTATACTCTGCTTTAGTTGAGGATAAAGTGATTGTTGGTTGCTCCTTGAAACTCCATGATAGTAGCTTTGAACATGCAAATGCTAAGTAAATAGAGGTATTTCTTCGATCATCCTTAGCTCTTGCTCAATCTGCATCTAAATAGATTTTGGTATCCAAATTAGAAGTGTATGGATACAATATACCTTCATTGATTGTACCTTCGAGATACTTAAGTACTCTCTTAGCTCGATCCATGTGTGGTCTTCTAGGTGAGTGCAAGAATTAACTAAGCACTTCCAGACTATATGAGATTTTTACCCTTTTATGAGTAGCATATATCAGGCTACCTACCAAGCTTTTATAATCTTTAATGTCTTCAATTCTCTCACCTTCATAAACACTCCCCACAACTATCAATGCGCTCTAACTATCAGTGAAGATGGTGGTGGTAGAAGACTAACCAATACCGAAATTAGCCATAAGGCATCTGAGCCACACACACTCGATTGTTGCTGCGAAAGCTCCCCGATACTCAACTACACAACTAGAAGTGGCCACAGTAGGATCCTTATTGCTCAACCAAGATATAAAAAACCCACTAGTGGACACACGAGTGTCATAGCAACCAGCCCAATCTGAGTCAAAAAAAGCATGCAAATTTGGCGGTATTGATCCCCCCTTGGGGTAAAATAACCCAAGTAGTTGAATACCACTCAAGTAGCAAAAAATGTGCTTAACCGCCAGCCAATGCTTGACACCTGGGCAATGCATAAACGTGCTCATGTGTGAGATAGAAAACTGAATATCTCGTCATGTAATGCATAAGTAAATTATGCATCCAAGAACTCGCGAATAGAGAAGATCATCAAATGCATCTCCAGAACGATGAAGACTCAATCGTAAACCTGTCTCCATAGGAGTAGCAGTAGGCTTACAATCATCAAGGCCAAAATATTGCAATAATGTGTCAATATATTTTGTTTGACACAAAGCCTTTCCATCATCAACTTGTATAAACTGAATGCCCAAATAATGATGCAAATACCCTAAATCAGACATCTCAAATGAGGCATGTAAATCAGCCTTAAAATCAGTAGTATGCCTCTCATGAGGAGCAGTGAGTAGCATGTCATCAACATAAACTACAATGATCAGAAGTACATTAGTAGCATGCTTAACATATAAGGTGCTTTCAGTTGGACTGCTCTCAAAACCATGTGCAATCAGATAAGCATGTATCTTTTCATACCAAGCACATGGTGCTTGCTTTAAACCATGTAATGCCTTCTTTAACCTGCACACCTAATTTTCATGCCCTTTCTACATAAAGCCAGGGGGCTGAGAAACATACACTTCTTCATGCAAGTCACCATTCAGAAATGCAGTTTTAATATCTAACTGATGTACATTCCAACCATGATGGGCTTCAAGTGCACAGATGTTCTGCACAGTAGTCATATGGCATATAGGTGCAAAGGTCTCATCCAAATCAATGCCTCTTTCTTGTGCATACCCCTTTGCAACAAGCCTAGCCTTATACATGTCAACTGTTCCATCAAGCTTACACTTCAGCTTGTAAACCCACTTGGTGCCAATGGCATTCTTGCTAGGAGGCAAGTCACATAAAGACCAAGTACCATTCTTCATTATAGCATCATATTCGGATTGCATAACAGCCATCCAGTTTTTTGAATTTTATGCTTCATCAAATGAAACAGGCTCATTCTCATCACATAGATTACATGCAGACATAGCATAGCAATGTGATGCAAAAGAGGCACTATGGGAGCCCGATCGAGTACGATATGACAGATGTGCATGTAATTTGTTGTCACACAAGGTTTGCAGTAGCCATTTTGGCATAGTTCTTGCCTGCTCAATATGAGCTCTCTGATCAATAAGTGCATCATGTAAATTTGCATAAAAAATGGAATGATCTACATTATCACATGAAACCTACGAAGGCTAAGAAGTTGCCTCATTAGGACCAGCACTAGAGTATCCACCTATAAAAAGAGGCCGCAAAGTATCATACATGTCTTTGGAGCTAACATATTTCCCCTTAGTACATGAAAATAATAGCTGAATAGCATCTTCCACAAAAACAATATCACGTCTAACCAGAATGCCTTTAGTATGTGGACAATATAGACAATGTTCTTTACTTTCAGAACTGTATCCAACAAAAATACATTTTATTGCTTTATCATCCAATTTACTGCAATGTTGTTCGGGCACTAATGCATAAGCCAAACAACCAAAAACAAGCTGTCCGAGCGAGTTATGACGGCTGGTGGATCAATTCAATGGTCTCGTTAACGGTGCATATCGGGTGCTTAGAGCAAGTTCACATGAAGTGAAACATATTAGTAATCCAAAATCATCATATCTGTAAGTGCTTTTGAACCCATTGAGTGAACACTTTTTGTATAAGAGGCGTATTCATCATTGAAATATAATAATCAAGTGTAACATTTTAACTTAATGAAGAGTGCATGTACAGTAATAAGTTTACATTGCATAGGATAATATCATTATATGTTATTCAGGTGCCCGTTAGCGTGAGTAAACCTTTAGATGTATCCAAAGCATATCACTCATTAAATCACGCATGTAATGCATCCCAAGTGAAAGTTGACATAGTTTCTATGACGTATTGCGTATCATAATTTGATATGTATTAATATATATGTTTCTTTTCTCAGAATTGAAGTTATTCCATGGCTTAAGTTCATGTAGCAATTCCACTTATTGAACGGTCGACGGGTGAGTGTTGGAGTTCAACACATCAAAGTTCACATACTAAAATTCAATCATGGAACTATCGTCTATATGAACCTTTTCTATCCCTATTTAAATATCTTACTATCTACTGTTTGAATTTAACATTAAAGAAAAGATAATTCGTATGGCGAATTTCATATGACGATTGCTTATCATGATTACATTTATGTTTGAAGGAAGTGAAAGATCCATTCTCGATTACTAAATAGACTGAAAGAAAAGCAGAGTTATGACATCGAGACACTGGAGCTTGAAATGTTTTTGCGATTTTTTCGATAACTTTTTTTTTTTGCAGCATATTGTGCAGTCTGAAGCGAAAGTAAAAACACGTTTTCATTCATTTCAGGAAACTAAATAGAAAAACTTCTTTTAATCATTCTAAGCTCAATCAATTGTCATTCTGAGTCTGTATCATATGACGTGCAGAGTTTACACTTATGAGCCCCATTGGTAGAGCAATATTCAGCTTCTCGATGGTTCAGATCTGCCGACAGTTCGAATATATGAAGGAGGAGAATCAGAGCCACTAAAGTTAGCATATCAGAATTTTGACGTTGTCAGAACAGTATATTATAAAGGATCATGAAGGTCCAGATCTAAATTGTTACATTAACAAGCATAAAGCACTCCGCATATGTCTTTTACATAACATCTAACATGAAGCTGTTAGAGCATCGCTTTTGTCAAACAGATATGATATTCAACATATTGACAAAGAAGATACATATAGTATTAATGCACTTACGAGTTCCACATGTTAAGAGTGAAAGAAAAAAACCCGGAATCATCTTCCTCCTAAATCAATAGCAGAAACTCGATCTGTATAGGTAATCAATCGTAGCATCTTCTTCACTGATGCAACAAATCTGTCAAACGTAACTATGTATGAAATTGGTCAGTTGAAAATCCGAGAGTATTGATAGAAGATACTCTCAGATGATAGTCATTAATTATGAGATGGCTTGGAGCTTCATCATCGTTGAGATCCGTCATCCATGCACACAAGTTTGTCTCTTCAAATAGTCCCACGTCATTCGCTTCAGCAGCTTATAGTCAAATCACAGATGTTGAACTTCAGCACAATCAGCAAAAAAAAATCCTTCAACCATGATGAAGAAGCATACGAACTATTTATAACGTCTTCTTCTTGTCAAATATCTCATCCCGCGCCTTCAGACTTGATAATTAAGTTGTAGTTGCACATCATTCTTCCAAGCATGCTGTTGTCACAAAAGAGAATTGAACTTCACAGAACCAGCACCGTTGTCCAGGAAAATAAAACCTCCACCTGCACATCAACGTCATTTATGATTAGTCTGAGCCGGATGGTTTGATCAGCGTAATCAGAAACAAAACTTTTCAGCATCTATCGTTCCTCATCAAACGTGTAGTGCTCGACGGTCTCTTAGCGATCTTCCCTCCGTCAGCTTCGAAGTGACCGCCCCATCTCCAGTTCTCCCGTGCCTCCATCAGATCTTCTTCTTTTATGAATTGTGAGAAATAAACATGACCTCCTTTCCTTCACCGCTATAGCAGCACTCTCCTTCTCCTCAGACGTTCATGCGCATCAATTAACATTGCGAGCTCCCTCTTTTTAGTGTGTTGCGCCGCCATGCATATGATGCCACCAAACTTGCCTGTCATTCAACCATCAGTTGGACTACCTCTCCTCAGTTATCTCCTATTAGCATGGACGTTCCAAGAAGTGCTAACCATAGAAGAAATTTTGTCCCATAGTAGCTCTCTTCTAGCAATCTTTTAATCCAGTTTCCTAAGGGTTTCACATCAGTATGGTATCTGCGATTCGTGGTTAGCTCATGGTCTGTTCGGTGCTCATTAGGAATAATTTTCATCTTTATGTGGAGGCATATCAATGAATAGAGAGCAAAAGATCCTCCCTCTCCACCATCATTTGATCGCATGACAATGAACGTATACTTGACAAGGGTAGCAAGAACAATGCATAAGTAATGAGAGCAAAAGCTCCAATAATGTCCTCTTTATTTGCAAATTCTTTCGGAAAAATACTTTTATACACATACAAGGTTGAAGTTCCAAAGTCTTCATAAACAACCGCCATACTTTGGAATGCATAGCGAATAGTAGAAAGTGCTAGTACAATCTGATTTTAAATGAAAAATGGTGGCTTTGACTCATCCGAAAGCATACTTCATAGTTCATAGGACTAATATATGCCTTCTTCTTTTTAGCTGGAAGTCGTTTGACATGCCTTCCTTCCACTCATCCTCCTTTTTTTTTCCGGAATTGAATTGTGTTAAAAACCCTCCTTCCTGAACATGCACCCTTTTTCCCACAAATTCCTATTGATCTGCCTCCACGTAAACATCCATATGTTTGTATATAAACAGAAGTTTATACTTACGCTTCCACATGACTTCACATCCTTCTATTTCTACCTGAAAAGAATAGTGAGTGTCAAATGTTTGCATGATCCCCTCGTACTTCATAAGTGAGGAAAAAACCATCATCCTCAAGTATGGCCAATATATGAGTGACTTCATTACCATAACTCCCCAATACAATAAATTACAAAGTGCGTCTCTAAAGAGTCCTATAAAGAGATATAATAATCCATGCTAGATTTTTATTGCTTATAGTTCACCTATGAGAAATTCAAAAGAAAAGTTCTTGATCACTTCTTGTTGATTTCACACCATGCTGCAAACAAATTCGAAAGAGAAATATGGAGATAAAATCTCAATGACAATGCAAATGAGCAAGAGATGGCTTGTGGTCATGCCAAGCCTCATATAGAGTGATAGGCTGCAGTGCTTTAGTGGGACACCTGTTAAGTACATATGATGCACACATGATAGCCTCAAGCTAAAAACCATACACCTCAAAATCTCCATGAGTGACCTGTTCTTTCATTCTACAACTCCATTCTGTTGAGGTATATATGGCAATGTACACTGGTGTTTTATCCCACATTCAAACAAAACTACATTAAAATCAGAAGACATATATTCTCCCCCTCGGTCATAATGGAAGAGCATTCATACGTGAAAGAACTTTGAGAAGCTTGTAGGAGGTAGAAAAGTCAATTGTGAGGCAACGAAGTTTGATGTAACCAACCGGCACAAGGCCAATCCTTGAGTGTTTGGATTTCTACATACCAATGGGAAGAGCATTGGATTTCTATATGTGTTTGGATTTCTACATTCCAATGGGAAGAGCATTCATACGTGAAAGAACTTGGAGAAGCTTGTAGGAGGTAGAAAAGTCAATTGTGAGGCAACGAAGTTTGATGTAACCAACCGGCACAAGACCAATCCTTGAGCTTATGGAGACTCTAATGGAGATTATATGCATGCAATAAGTGCAATAAAATGCATTGTGTACTTTGCAACATCAAGAATAAAGAGTTGATACAGAATAGATAGGTTTGCACATTGACTAGCACAAAAAACTTACTATCTTTGGATGAGATAATCAACTTCAAATGCTCATAGTAGCCAACATGATTACAATTGTACAACATCCTTTTGGAGGCATGATACACATAGACATGAGTGTATAGAATGCTCAAGAGTACAAGAAATAAGCAAAATGTGCTTTTGGAATGAACTTGACACTCAACAATCGTACCTCCTATTTTTTTAGGTATGTATAGAGATAAAGCCCGAGATAGAAAAACTATATTTCGCCCAATTTACTGAACCAAATCCTTTGAAAATTTATACACATAAATTAGATACTAATCCCTTCCAATGCATTCTCACACATCCAATTTGGAGCTCGTTAGAGAGAGCAGCAACCTTTGCAAGCTTATTGTTGTTGAAGAAGATGATGCAGAACAAGCAAGACAATGATGGCCACAAGTGTATGTATATTTCTTACATGTAATATACAAGTGATTTCAAGTCTTTATGTAGACTCTTAAAGTGCTCCACTACTTTTGCAAGTGGATTTGAATTCAGATGAACGTGGGGTGAGTTGTTGGAGGAAATGAATTCACTTTCCTACAATCTAGGAAAAATGAAGATCTAGTTTGATAAACCTTTAGGTGATTGATTGATTCATTGATTACAACCCAACCACCTAAAATCCCTGGAAGTTTAGCTCTCTTTTTCTCCTTTTACATGTGTAAATCTCTAGACTTTTACAATGGTAAATGATCCATAAAAAATCTTTTAAAAAAACAACAATTGAGCATAGGTTAAAGAATGCTTAAATGGATATTTTGGGATAAAACCATACCTTTCTTGATGTGGATCAAATCCACCTCAAGCATAGTGTAAGCTTGATGTTCTAGCAGCTCCCCCTCAAAGCTAAAGTATGCTTGACTCTTCACTCTCTAATAGGTTATATACCTTGCATTGTTTTAAATCTACAAAACTTTATTTCATCAATGGCCTTCCTCATCATATATGCTACTTGCTTTTTAGTTAGAACAAAAGAAATATCAATCTCATTGTTCATGAGCTTTTCCATCATGAAGTGCTAATGAACCTCTACATGTTTGGTTCTTGCATCGAAAATAGGGTTTGCTACTAGATGCATGGAAATTTACATTATCTCCAAATATGTGAGGTTTGAAATTCACAAGTCCCAAATCACTATACAATGCTTTTAACCATATTGCCTCTTGAGTTTCTATGATCAAACCTCTATACTCTGCTTTAGTTGAGGATAAAGTGATTCTAAATAGATTTTGGTATCCAAATTAGAAGTGTATGGATACAATATACCTTCATTGATTGTACCTTCGAGATACTTAAGTAGTCTCTTAGCTCGATCCATGTGTGGTCTTCTAGGTGAGTGCAAGAATTAACTAAGCACTTCCAGACTATATGAGATTTTTACCCTTGTATGAGTAGCATATATCAGGCTACCTACCAAGCTTTTATAATCTTTAATGTCTAAAATTCTCTCACCTTCATAAACACTCCCCACAACTATCAATGCGCTCTAACTATCAGTGAAGATGGTGGTGGTAGAAGACTAACCAATACCCAAATTAGCCATAAGGCATCTGAGCCACACACACTGGATTGTTGCTGTGAAAGCTCCCCGATACTCAACTACACAACTAGAAGTGGCTACAGTAGGATCCTTTTGCTCAACCAAGATATAAAAAAGCCACTAGTGGACACACGAGTGTCATAGCAACCAGCCGAATCTGAGTCAAAAAAAGCATGCAAATTTGGCGGTACTCATCCCCCCTTGGGGTAAAACAACCCAAGTAGTTGAATACAACTCAAGTAGCAAAAGATGTGCTTAATCGCCAGCCAATGCTTGACACCTGGGCAATGCATAAACCTGCTCATGTGTGAGATAGAAAACTGAATATCTCGTCGTGTAATGCATAAGTAAATTATGCATCCAAGAACTTGCGGATAGAGAAGAGCATCAAATGCATCTCTAGCACGATGAAGACTCAATCCTAAACCTGTCTCCATAGGAGTAGCAATAGGCTTACAATCACCAAGGCCAAAATATTGCAATAATGTGTCAATATATTTTGTTTGACACAAAGCCTTTCCATCATCAACTTGTATAGATTGAATGCCCAAATAATGATGCAAATACCTGAAATCAGATATCTCAAATGAGGCATGTAAATCAGCCTTAAAATCATTAGTATGCCTCTCATGAGGAGCAGTGAGTAGCATGTCATCAACATAAACCACAATGATCAGAAGTAGATTAGTAGCATGCTTAACATATAAGGTGCTTTCAGTTGGACTGTTCTCAAAACCATGTGCAATCAGATAAGCATGTATCTTTTCATACCAAGCACATGGTGCTTGCTTTAAACCATGTAATGCCTTCTTTAACCTGCACACCTAATTTTCATGCCCTTTCCACATAAAGCCAGGGGGCTGAGAAACATACACTTCTTCATGCAAGTCACCATTCAGAAATGCAGTTTTAATATTTAACTGATGTACATTCCAACCATGATGGGCTTCAAGTGCACAGATGTTATGCACAGTAGTCATATGGCATATAGGTGCAAAGGTCTCATCCAAATCAATGCCTCTTTCTTGTGCATAACCCTTTGCAACAAGCCTAGCATTATACATGTCAACTGTTCCATCAAGCTTACACTTCAGCTTGTAAACCCACTTGGTGCCAATGGCATTCTTGCCAGGAGGCAAGTCACATAAAGACCAAGTACCATTCTTCATTATAGCATCATACTCAGATTGCATAGTAGCCATCCAGTTTTTTGAATTTTGTGCTTCATCAAATGAAATAGGCTCATTCTGATCACATAGATTACATGCAGACATAGCATAGCAATCTGATGCAAAAGAGGCACTATGGGAGCCCGATCGAGTACGATATGACAGATGTGCATGTAATTTGTTGTCACACAAGGTTTGCAGTAGCCATTTTGGCATAGTTCTTGCCTGCTCAATATGAGCTCTCTGATCAATAAGTGCATCATGTAAATTTGCATAAAAAAAGGAATGATCTACATCATCACATGAAACCTACGAAGGCTAAGAAGTTGCCTCATTAGGACCAACACTAGAGTATCCACCTATAAAAAGAGGCCGCAAAGTATCATACATGTCTTGGAGCTAACAGATTTCTCCTTAGTACATGAAAATAATAGCTGAATAGCATCTTCCACAAAAACAATATCACGTCTAACCAGAATGCGTTTAGTATGTGGACAATATAGACAATGTTCTTTACTTTCAGAACTGTATCCAACAAAAATACATTTTATTGCTTTATCATCCAATTTTCTGCAATGTTGTTCGGGCACTAATGCATAAGCCAAACAACCAAAAACACGCTGTCGGAGCGAGTTATGACGGTTGGTGGATCAATTCAACCGTCTCGTTAACGGTGCATATCGGGTGCTTAGAGCAAGCTCACATAAAGTGAAACATATTAGTAACCCAAAATCATCATATCTGTAAGTGCTTTTGAGCCCATTGAGTGAACACTTTTTGTATAAGAGGCGTATTCATCATTGAAATATAATAATCAAGTGTAACATTTTAACTTAATGAAGAGTGCATGTACCGTAATAAGTTTACATTGCATAGGATAATATCATTATATGTTATTCAGGTGCCCGTTAGCGTGAGTAAACCTTTAGATGTATCCAAAGCATATCACTCATTAAATCACGCATGTAATGCATCCCAAGTGAAAGTTGACATAGTTTCTATGACGTATTGCATATCATAATTTGATATGTATTAACATATATGTTTCTTTTCTCAGAATTGAAGTTAATCCATGGCTTAAGTTCATGTAGCAATTCCACTTATTGAATGGTCGACGGGTGAGTGTTGGAGTTCAACACATCAAAGTTCACATACTAAAATTCAATCATGGAACTATCGTCTATATGAACCTTTTCTATCCCTATTTAAATATCTTACTATCTACTGTTTGAGTGCGCATATGTCTTTTACATAACATCTAACATGAAGCTGTTAGAGCATCGCTTTTGTCAAACAGATATGATATTCAACATATTGACAAAGAAGATACATATAATATTAATGCACTTACGAGTTCCACATGTTAAGAGTGAAAGAAAAATACCCGGAATCATCTTTCTCCTAAATCAATAGCAGAAACTCGATCTGTATAGGTAATCAATGGTAGCATCTTCTTCACTGATGCAACAAATCTGTCAAACGTAACTATGTATGAAATTGGTCAGTTGAAAATCCGAGAGTATTGATAGAACATACTCTCAGATGATAGTCATTAATTATGAGATGGCTTCGAGCTTCTATCATCGTTGAGATCCGTCATCCATGCACACAAGTTTGTCTCTTCAAATAGTCCCACGTCATTCGCTTCAGCAGCTTATAGTCAAATCACAGATGTTGAACTTCAGCACAATCAGCAAGAAAAAATCCTTCAACCATGATGAAGAAGCATACGAACTATATATAACGTCTTCTTCTTGTCAAATATCTCATCCCGCGCCTTCGGACTTGATAATTAAGTTGTAGTTGCACATCATTCTTCCAAGCATGCTGTTGTCACAAAAGAGAATTGAACTTCACAGAACCAGCACCGTTGTCCAGGAAAATAAAACCTCCACCAGGACATCAACGTCATTTATGATTAGTCTGAGCCGGATGGTTTGATCAGCGTAATCAGAAACAAAACTTTTCAGCATCCATCTTTCCTCATCAAAAGTGTAGTGCTCGACGGTCTCTTAGCGATCTTCCCTCCGTCAGCTTCGAAGTGACCGCCCCATCTCCAGTTCTCCCGTGCCTCCATCAGATCTTCTTCTTTTATGAATTGTCAGAAATAAACATGACCTCCTTTCCTTCACCGCTATAGCAGCACTCTCCTTCTCCTCAGACGTTCATGCGCATCAATTAGCAATTAACAATTAGTAAAAGTCCCCCCACCGCCCCCCCCCCCCCCCCCCCCGATGATGAGACATGCTGGGCATATTAAAACATTGTGAACTCCCTCTTTTTAGTGTGTTGCGCCGCCTTGCCTGTCATTCAACCATCAGTTGGACTCCCTCTCCTCAGTTATCTCCTATTAGCATGGACGTTCCAAGAAGTGCTAACCATAGAAGAAATTTTGTCCCATAGTAGCTCTCTTCTAGCAATCTTTTAATCCAGTTTCCTAAGGGTTTCACATCAGTATGGTATCTGCGATTCGTGGTTAGCTCATGGTCTGTTCGGTGCTCATTAGGAATAGTTTTCATCTTTATGTGGAGGCATATCAATGAATAGAGAGCAAAAGATCCTCCCTCTCCACCATCATTTGATCGCATGACAATGAACGTATACTTGACAAGGGTAGCAAGAACAACGCATAAGTAATGAGAGCAAAAGCTCCAATAATGTCCTCTTTATTTGCAAATTCTTTCGGAAAAATACTTTTATACACATACAAGGTTGAAGTTCCAAGGTCTTCATAAACAACCGCCATACTTTGGAATGCATAGCGAATAGTAGCAAGTGCTAGTACAATCTGATTTTAAATGAAAAATGGTGGCTTTGACTCATCCGAAATTATACTTCATAGTTCATAGGTCTAATATATGCCTTCTTCTTTTTAGCTGGAAGTCGTTTGACATGCCTTCCTTCCACTCATCCCCCTTTTTTTTTTCTGAATTGAATTGTGTTAAAAACCCTCCTTCCTGAACATGCACCCTTTTTCCCACAAACTCCTATTGATCTGCCTCCACGTAAACATCTGTATGTTTGTATATAAACAGAAGTTTATACTTGCGCTTCCACATGACTTCACATCCTTCTATTTCTACCTGAAAAGAATAGTGAGTGTCAAATGTTTGCATGATCCCCTCATACTTCATAAGTGAGGAAAAAACCATCATCCTCAAGTATGGCCAATATATGAGTGACTTCATTACCATAACTCCCCAATACAATAAATTACAAAGTGCGTCTCTAAAGAGTCCTATAAAGAGATATAATATTCCATGCTAGATTTTTATTGCTTATAGTCCACCCATGAGAAATTCAAAAGAAAAGATCTTGATCATTTCTTCTTGATTTCACACCATGCTGCAAACAAATTCGAGAGAGAAATATGGAGATAAAATCTCAATGACAATGCAAATGAGCAAGAGATGGCTTGTGGTCATGCCAAGCCTCATATGGAGTGATAGGCTGCAGTGCTTTAGTGGGACACTTGTTAAGTACATATGATGCACACATGATAGCCTCAAGCTAGAAACTATGTGGTAAAGTCTAACTCTTGACCATACACCTCACAATCTCCATGAGTGACCTGTTCTTTCATTCTACAACTCCATTCTGTTGAGGTATATATGGCACTGTACACTGGTGTTTTATCCCACGTTCAACCAAAAATGCATTAAAATCAGAAGACATATATTCTCCCCCTCGATCATAATGGAAGAGCATTCATACGTGAAAGAACTTGGAGAAGCTTGTAGGAGGTAGAAAAGTCAATTGTGAGGCAACGAAGTTTGATGTAACCAATCGGCACAAGACCAATCCTTGAGTGTTTGGATTTCTACATTCCAATGGGAAGAGCATTGGATTTCTATATGTGTTTGGATTTCTACATTCCAATGGAAAGAGCATTCATACGTGAAAGAACTTGGAGAAGCTTGTAGGAGGTAGAAAAGTCAATTGTGAGGCAACGAAGTTTGATGTAACCAACCGGCACAAGACCAATCCTTGAGCTTATGGAGACTCTAATGGAGATTATCTGCATGCAATAAGTGCAATAAAATGCATTGTGTACTTTGCAACATCAAGAATAAAGAGTTGATACAGAATAGATAGGTTTGCACATTGACTAGCACAGAAAACTTAGTATCTTTGGATGAGATAATCAACTTCAAATGCTCATAGTAGCCAACATGATTACAATTGTACAACATCCTTTTGGACGCATGATACACATAGACATGAGTGTGTAGAATGCTCAAGAGTACAAGAAATAAGCAAAATGTGCTTTTGGAATGAACTTGACACTCAACAATCGTACCTCCTATTTTTTTAGGTATGTGTAGAGATAAAGCCCGAGATAGAAAAACTATATTTTGCCCAATTTACTGAACCAAATCATTTGAAAATTTATACACATAAATTAGATACTAATCCCTTCCAATGCATCTTCACACATCCAATTTGGAGCTCGTTAGAGAGAGCAGCAACCTCTACAAGCTTATTGTTGTTGAAGAAGATGATGCAGAACGAGCAAGACAATGATGGCCACAAGTGTATGTATATTTCTTTCATGTAATGTACAAGTGATTTCAAGTCTTTATGTAGACTCTTAAAGTGCTCCACTACTTTTGCAAGTGGATTTGAATTCAGATGAACGTGGGGTGAGTTGTTGGAGGGAATGGATTCACTTTCCTACAATCTAGGAAAAATGAAGATCTAGTTTGATAAACTTTTAGGTGATTGATTGATTGTTTGATTCATTGATTACAACCCAACCACCTAAAATCCCTGGACGTTTAGCTCTCTTTTTCTCCCTTTACGTGTGTAAATCTCTAGACTTTTACAATGGTAAATGATCCATAAAAAAATCTTTTAAAAAAACAATAATTGAGCATAGGTTAAAGAATGCTTGAATGGATATTTTGGGATAAAACCATACCTTTCTTGATGTGGATCAAATCCAACTCAAGCATAGTGTAAGCTTGATGTTCTAGGAGCTCCCCCTCAAAGCTAAAGTATGCTTGACTCTTCACTCTCTAATAGGTTGAATACCTTGCATTGTTTTAAATCTACAAAACTTTATTTCATCAATGGCCTTCCTCATCATATATGCTACTTGCTTTTTAGTTAGAACAAAAGAAATATCAATCTCATTGTTCATGAGCTTTTCCATCATGAAGTGCTAATGAACCTCTACATGTTTGGTTCTTTCATGGAAAATAGGGTTTGCTACTAGATGCATGGAACTTACATTATCTCCAAATATGTGAGGTTTGAAATTCACAAGTCCCAAATCACTATACAATGCTTTGAACCATATTGCCTCTTGAGTTTCTATGATCAAACCTCTATACTCTGCTTTAATTGAGGATAAAGTGATTGTTGGTTGCTTCTTGAAACTCCATGATAGTAGCTTTGAACATGCAAATGCTAAGTAAATAGAGGTATTTCTTCGATCATCCTTAGCTCTTGCTCAATCTGCATCTAAATAGATTTTGGTATCCAAATTAGAAGTGTATGGATACAATATACCTTCATTGATTGTACCTTCGAGATACTTAAGTACTCTCTTAGCTGGATCCATGTGTGGTCTTCTAGGTGAGTGCGAGAATTAACTCAGCACTTCCAGACTATATGAGATTTTTACCCTTGTATGAGTAGCATATAACAGGCTACCTACCAAGCTTTTATAATCTTTAATGTCTTCAATTTTCTCACCTTCATAAACACTCCCCACAACTATCAATGCGCTCTAACTATCAGTGAAGATGGTGGTGGTAGAAGACTAACCAATACCCAAATTAGCCATAAGGCATCTGAGCCACACACACTCGATTGTTGCTGTGAAAGCTCCCCGATACTCAACTACACAACTAGAAGTGGCCACAGTAGGATCCTTCTTGTTCAACCAAGATATAAAAAAGCCACTAGTGGACACATGAGTGTCATAGCAACCAGCCCAATCTGAGTCAAAAAAAGCATGCAAATTTGGCGGTACTCATCCCCCCTTGGGGTAAAACAACCCAAGTAGTTGAATACCACTCAAGTAGCAAAAGATGTGCTTAACCGCCAGCCAATGCTTGACACCTGGGCAATGCATAAACCTGCTCATGTGTGAGATAGAAAACTGAATATCTCGTCGTGTAATGCATAAGTAAATTATGCATCCAAGAACTTGCGGATAGAGAAGAGCATCAAATGCATCTGCAGCACGATGAAGACTCAATCGTAAACGTGTCTCCATAGGAGTAGCAATAGGCTTACAATCATCAAGGCCAAAATGTTGCAATAATGTGTCAATATATTTTGTTTGACACAAAGCCTTTCCATCATCAACTTGTATAAACTGAATGCCCAAATAATGATGCAAATACCCTAAATCAGACATCTCAAATGAGGCATGTACATCAGCCTTAAAATTAGTACTATGCCTCTCATGAGGAGCAGTGAATAGCATGTCATCAACATAAACCACAATGATCAGAAGTACATTAATAGCATGCTTAACATATAAGGTGCTTTCAGTTGGACTGTTCTCAAAACCATGTGCAATCAGATAAGCATGTATCTTTTCATACCAAGCACATGGTGCTTGCTTTAAACCATGTAATGCCTTCTTTAACCTGCACACCTAATTTTCATGCCCTTTCTACATAAAGCCAGGGGGCTGAGAAACATACACTTCTTCATGCAAGTCACCATTCAGAAATGCAGTTTTAATATTTAACTGATGTACATTCCAACCATGATGGGCTTCAAGTGCACAGATGTTCTGCACAGTAGTCATATGGCATATAGGTGCAAAGGTCTCATCCAAATCAATGCCTCTTTCTTGTGCATAACCCTTTGCAACAAGCCTAGCCTTATACATGTCAACTGTTCCATCAAGCTTACACTTCAGCTTGTAAACCCACTTGGTGCCAATGGCATTCTTGCCAGGAGGCAAGTCACATAAAGACCAAGTACCATTCTTCATTATAGCATCATATTCGGATTGCATAGCAGCCATCCAGTTTTTTTAATTTTGTGCTTTATCAAATGAAATAGGCTCATTCTCATCACATAGATTATTGGCCGATATAGCATAGCAATCTGATGCAAAAGAGGCACTATGGGAGCCCGATCGAGTACGATATGACAGATGTGCATGTAATTTGTTGTCACAGAAGGTTTGCAGTAGCCATTTTGGCATAGTTGTTGCCTGCTCAATATGAGCTCTCTGATCAATAAGTGCATCATGTAAATTTGCATAAAAAATGGAATGGTCTACATCATCACATGAAACCTACGAAGGCTAAGAAATTGCCTCATTAGGACAAGCACTAGAGTATCCACCTATAAAAGGAGGCCGCAAAGTATCATACATGTCTTTGGAGCTAACATATTTCTCCTTAGTACATGAAAATAATAGCTGAATAACATCTTCCACAAAAACAATATCACGTCTAACCAGAATGCGTTTAGTATGTGGACAATATAGACAATGTTCTTTACTTTCAGAACTGTATCCAACAAAAATACATTTTATTACTTTATCATCCAATTTTCTGCAATGTTGTTCGGGCACTAATGCATAAGCCAAACAACCAAAAACACGCTGTCCGAGCGAGTTATGACGGCTGGTGGATCAATTCAACGGTCTCGTTAACAGTGCATATCGGGTGCTTAGAGCAAGCTCACATAAAGTGAAACATATTAGTAATCCAAAATCATCATATCTGTAAGTGCTTTTGAACCCATTGAGTGAACACTTTTTGTATAAGAGGCGTATTCATCATTGAAATATAATAATCAAGTGTAACATTTTAACTTAATGAAGAGTGCATGTACAGTAATAAGTTTACATTGCATAGGATAATATCATTATATGTTATTCAGGTGCCCGTTAGCGTGAGTAAACCTTTAGATCTATCCAAAGCATATCACTCATTAAATCACGCATGTAATGCATCCCAAGTGAAAGTTGACATAGTTTCTATGACGTATTGCGTATCATAATTTGATATGTATTAATATATATGTTTCTTTTCTCAGAATTGAAGTTAATCCATGGCTTAAGTTCATGTAGCAATTCCACTTATTGAACGGTCGACGGGTGAGTGTTGGAGTTCAACACATCAAAGTTCACATACTAAAATTCAATCATGGAACTATCGTCTATATGAACCTTTTCTATCCCTATTTAAATATCTTACTATCTACTGTTTGAATTTAACATTAAAGAAAAGATAATTCGTATGGCGAATTTCATATGACGATTGCTTATCATGATTACATTTATGTTTGAAGGAAGTGAAAGATCCATTCTCGATAACTAAATAGACTGAAATAAAAGCAGAGTTATGACATCGAGACACTGGAGCTTGAAATGTTTCTGTGATTTTTTCGATAACTTTTTTTTTTGCAGCATATTGTGCAGTCTGAAGCGAAAGTAAAACACGTTTTCATTCATTTCAGGAAACTAAATAGAAAAACTTCTTTTAATCATTCTAAGCTCAATCAATTGTCATTCAGAGTCTGTATCATATGACGTGCAGAGTTTACACTTATGAGCCCCATTGGTAGAGCAATATTCAGCTTCAAAGCTAAATGTGGAGGGCCTGGTTCAAAGCTAAAAACTCTTTTAAACTCACTAATGAACTTGCCTGATCTCTTCATTTTTATTTGCAGGAGTCTCCATGGTTGGGTTGGCTTGCTTACTGTGAAAAAAACAGCCTGTCAATCAAGCAACACAAATGCCACAAAGCTGGAATTACTACTTGGAACAACTACATGTGTGGAGCTAGGGTAAGGACTGCACAAGAAATCCTTTCTAGCACTAATCTGTCTATGTCTTGCTTGCAGGTAATTCAAAAGCACAGAATGTTGCTGATGGAAAAGAAGGACATGTGGCATAGGAAAACAGTTGATCTGGTGGATGTTGCTAATGTCATCTTCAAACAGTTCAAACATGACAGAGGTTCTGCTGATCAAATCCTGAAGAAGCTCAACTCTAGATGGCAGGTGAATTGGTCTACACACCAGTGGTCTTACAGATTCAAAGCCCTGTGGGCCTTTCCAGATTGCAGCAAACATTCTTTTCTTCAATGGAGGATGTTACACCATGGCCTCTGGACTGGTAATAAAAACAGGAAAATTTATAATAGTGGTGGATCCTGTATACTTTGTGGCCTTGTGGAGGATGTTTCACACCTCTTCCTTGAATGTCATCATGCTAAAAACTTCTGGTCTGCTGTGGAGAAGTATCTGCTAGTGAATGGTCTCCCCAAACTTAGTAAAATGGAAGTTATTCTTGGCTGTTGTAATCACTTGGATATTTTGCTGTGGAATATTTGGAGGGGCTACATTCTTTGGTACATTTGGCTCAGTAGGAATGAGGCTACATATGGTAGCAGAAAAAGGAACTACCTTATCACTTTGCCTGTTATTCTGAAAAATGCTTCTCTGTCCTGTATTAGGAGAATCAGAGATGCTTCTTGTAATAACTATGATGTCTTCAAGATTTTGTCTGAAAATTCTCCCTCTAGATGGAAAAAACTGTTAGCTGAACAGTACTCTTGTAAAAGGCTAGACATGTACTTCTACTTGTAAATTGTCCTCTGGGACAGGTGTCTCCTGCCCAAGGCACTTTGTATATGGCCACCATTAATATAAATTTTCCTTGTTTCTTCAAAAAAAAAAAAAACAAATATTCAGCTTCTCGATGGTTCAGATCTGCCGACAGTTCGAATGGATGAAGGAGGAGAATCAGAGCCACTAAAGTTAGCATATCAGAATTTTGACGTTGTCAGAACAGTATATTATAAAGGATCATGAAGGTCCAGATCTAAATTGTTACATTAACAAGCATAAAGCACTGCGCATATGTCTTTTACATAACATCTAACATGAAGCTGTTAGAGCATCGCTTTTGTCAAACAGATATGATATTCAACATATTGACAAAGAAGATACATATAGTATTAATGCACTTACGAGTTCCACATGTTAAGAGTGAAAGAAAAAAACCCGGAATCATCTTCCTCCTAAATCAATAGCAGAATCTCGATCTGTATAGGTAATCAATGGTAGCATCTTCTTCACTGATGCAACAAATCTGTCAAACGTAACTATGTATGAAATTGGTCAGTTGAAAATCCGAGAGTATTCATAGAAGATACTCTCAGATGATAGTCATTAATTATGAGATGGCTTCGAGCTTCATCATCGTTGAGATCCGTCATCCATGCACACAAGTTTGTCTCTTCAAATAGTCCCACGTCATTCGCTTCAGCAGCTTATAGTCAAATCACAGATGTTGAACTTCAGCACAATCAGCAAAAAAAAATCCTTCAACCATGATGAAGAAGCATACGAACTATATATAACGTCTTCTTCTTGTCAAATATCTCATCCCGCGCCTTCAGACTTGATCATTAAGTTGTAGTTGCACATCATTCTTCCAAGCATGCTGTTGTCACAAAAGAGAATTGAACTTCACAGAACCAGCACCGTTGTCCAGGAAAATAAAACCTCCACCAGCACATCAACGTCATTTATGATTAGTCTGAGCCGGATGGTTTGATCAGCGTAATCAGAAACAAAACTTTTCAGCATCCATCTTTCCTCATCAAACGTGTAGTGCTCGACGGTCTCTTAGCGATCTTCCCTCCGTCAGCTTCGAAGTGACCGCCCCATCTCCAGTTCTCCCGTGCCTCCATCAGATCTTCTTCTTTTATGAATTGTCAGAAATAAACATGACCTCCTTTCCTTCACCGCTATAGCAGCACTGTCCTTCTCCTCAGACGTTCATGCGCATCAATTAACAATTAACAATTAGTAAAAATCCCCCCCCCCCCCCCGATGATGAGACATGCAGGGCATATTAGAACATTGCGAACTCCCTCTTTTTAGTGTGTTGTGCCGCCATGCATATGATGCCACCAAACTTGCCTGTGATTCAACCATCAGTTGGACTCCCTCTCCTCAGTTATCTCCTATTAGCATGGACGTTCCAAGAAGTGCTAACCATAGAAGAAATTTTGTCCCATAGTAGCTCTCTTCTAGCAATCCTTTAATCGAGTTTCCTAAGGGTTTCACATCAGTATGGTATCTGCGATTCCTGGTTAGCTCATGGTCTGTTCGGTGCTCATTAGGAATAGTTTTCATCTTTATGTGGAGGCATATCAATGAATAGAGAGCAAAAGATCCTCCCTCTCCACCATCATTTGATCGCATGACAATGAACGTATACTTGACAAGGGTAGCAAGAACAACGCATAAGTAATGAGAGCAAAAGCTCCAATAATGTCCTCTTTATTTGCAAATTCTTTCGGAAAAATACTTTTATACACATACAAGGTTGAAGTTCCAAGGTCTTCATAAACAACCGCCATACTTTGGAATGCATAGCGAATAGTAGCAAGTGCTAGTACAATCTCATTTTAAATGAAAAATGGTGGCTTTGACTCATCCAAAATTATACTTCATAGTTCATAGGTCTAATATATGCCTTCTTCTTTTTAGCTGGAAGTCGTTTGACATGCCTTCCTTCCACTCATCCCCCTTTTTTTTTCCGGAATTGAATTGTGTTAAAAACCCTCCTTCCTGAACATGCACCCTTTTTCCCACAAACTCCTATTGATCTACCTCCACGTAAACATCCGTATGTTTGTATATAAACAGAAGTTTATACTTGCGCTTCCACATGACTTCACATCCTTCTATTTCTACCTGAAAAGAATAGTGAGTGTCAAATGTTTGCATGATCCCCTCGTACTTCATAAGTGATTGAAAAACCATCATCCTCAAGTATGGCCAATATATGAGTGACTTCATTACCATAACTCCCCAATACAATAAATTACAAAGTGCGTCTCTAAAGAGTCCTATAAAGAGATATAATAATCCATGCTAGATTTTTATTGCTTATAGTCCACCTATGAGAAATTCAAAAGAAAAGATCTTGATCATTTCTTCTTGATTTCACACCATGCTTCAAACAAATTCGAGAGAAAAATATGGAGATAAAATCTCAATGACAATGCAAATTAGCAAGAGATGGCTTGTGGTCATGCCAAGCCTCATATGGAGTGATAGGCTGCAGTGCTTTAGTGGGACACCTGTTAAGTACATATGATGCACACATGATAGCTTCAAGCTAAAAACTATGTGGTAAAGTCTAACTCTTGACCATACACCTCACAATCTCCATGAGTGACCTGTTCTTTCATTCTACAACTCCATTCTCTTGAGGTATATATGGCACTGTACACTGGTGTTTTATCTGACGTTCAAACAAGAATGCATTAAAATCAGAAGACATATATTCTCCCCCTCGATCATAATGAAAGAGCATTCATACGTGAAAGAACTTGGAGAAGCTTGTAGGAGGTAGAAAAGTCAATTGTGAGGCAACGAAGTTTGATGTAACCAACCGGCACAAGACCAATCCTTGAGTCTTTGGATTTCTACATTCCAATGGGAAGAGCATTGGATTTCTATATGTGTTTGGATTTCTACATTCCAATGGGAAGAGCATTCATACGTGAAAGAACTTGGAGAAGCTTGTAGGAGGTAGAAAAGTCAATTGTGATGCAACGAAGTTTGATGTAACCAACCGGCACAAGACCAATCCTTGAGCTTATGGAGACCCTAATGGAGATTATATGCATGCAATAAGTGCAATAAAATGCATTGTGTACTTTGCAACATCAAGAATAAAGAGTTGATACAGAATAGATAGGTTTGCACATTGACTAGCACAAAAAACTTACTATCTTTGGATGAGATAATCAACTTCAAATGCTCATAGTAGCCAACATGATTACAATTGTACAACATCCTTTTGGAGGCATGATAGACATAGACATGAGTGTATAGAATGCTCAAGAGTACAAGAAATAAGCAAAATATGCTTTTGGAATGAACTTGACACTCAACAATCGTACCTCCTATGTTTTTAGGTATGTGTAGAGATAAAGCCCGAGATAGAAAAACTATATTTTGTCCAATTTACTGAACCAAATCCTTTCAAAATTTATACACATAAATTAGATACTAATCCCTTCCAATGCATTCTCACACATCCAATTTGGAGCTCGTTAGAGAGAGCAACAACCTTTGCAAGCTTATTGTTGTTGAATGTAGAGGAGGTACTGGGGTATCCACTTTTATTGAAAGTAGGGAATGATTAAACACAACCAGTACTTCAACTACTCAAGGGGGGTTCTCTTTAGGGAAGTATACCCTTTAACACTTCTGTGAGCAGGTAGGGGTAAATAATTTCACACAGTCGTACATACTCTAGAAATCATCAACAACAAAATGGCCAAGAAGACTATCCACTTCTTGATTCACATAAGATAATTACAAAATTGATCAAAGAGATACTCAAAAGCTCATGCTCAGAGCTTCATGCAGACAAACCCAAATCAATACAAGTGGTGGAGAATTCTTCTAGAAAATAGGGCTTACAATATCATTGCCCTAAATTTTCAAGCCACTCTCTTACGCTATGGTGCTGTGAGCCCTCCACTGGGAAACCCACGCTCTGTATCCACACTACAGAGTGGTTCCTACAGTAGGCTTGAGACCCGTCGTGTAATGCATAAGTAAATTATGCATCCAAGAACTTGCGGATAGAGAAGAGCATCAAATGCATCTCTAGCACGATGAAGACTCAATCATAAACCTGTCTCCATAGGAGTAGCAATAGGCTTACAATCATCAAGGCCAAAATGTTGCAAAATGTGTCAATATATTTTGTTTGACACAAAGCCTTTCCATCATCAACTTGTATAAACTGAATGCCCAAATAATGATGCAAATAGCCTAAAACAGACATCTCAAATGAGGCATGTAAATCAGCCTTAAAATCAGTAGTATGCGTCTCATGAGGAGCAGTGAGTAGCATGTCATCAACATAAACCAGAATGATCAGAAGTACATTAGTAGCATGCTTAACATATAAGGTGCTTTCAGTTGGACTGTTCTCAAAACCATGTGCAATCAGATAAGCATGTATTTTTTCATACCAAGCACATGGTGCTTGCTTTAAACCATGTAATGCCTTCTTTAACCTACACACCTAATTTTCATGCCCTTTCTACATAAAGCGAGGGGGCTGAGAAACATACACTTCTTCATGCAAGTCACCATTCAGAAAATGCAGTTTTAATATTTAACAGATGTACATTCCAACCATGATGGGCTTCAAGTGCACAGATGTTCTGCACAGTAGTCATATGGCATATAGGTGCAAAGGTCTCATCCAAATCAATGCCTCTTTCTTGTGCATAACCCTTTGCAACAAGCCTAGCCTTATACATGTCAACTGTTCCATCAAGCTTACACTTCAACTTGTAAACCCACTTGGTGCCAATGGCATTCTTGCCAGGAGGCAAGTCACATAAAGACCAAGTACCATTCTTCATTATAGCATCATACTCGGATTGCATAGTAGCCATCGAGTTTTTTGAATTTTGTGCTTCATCAAATGAAATAGGCTCATTCTCATCACATAGATTACATGCAGACATAGCATAGCAATCTGATGCAAAAGAGGCACTATGGGAGCCCGATCGAGTACGATATGACAGATGTGCATGTAATTTGTTGTCACACAAGGCTTGCAGTAGCCATTTTGGCATAGTTCTTGCCTGCTCAATATGAGCTCTCTGATCAATAAGTGCATCATGTAAATTTTCATAAAAAATTGAATGATCTACATCATCACATGAAACCTACGAAGCCTAAGAAGTTGCCTCATTAGGACCAGCACTAGAGTATCCACCTATAAAAAGAGGCCGCAAAGTATCATACATGTCTTTGGAGCTAACAGATTTCTCCTTAGTACATGAAAATAATAGCTGAATAGCATCTTCCACAAAAACAATATCACGTCTAACCAGAATGCGTTTAGTATGTGGACAATATAGACAATGTTCTTTACTTTCAGAACTGTATCCAACAAGAATACATTTTATAGCTTTATCATCCAATTTTCTGCAATGTTGTTCGGGCGCTAATGCATAAGCCAAACAACCAAAAACACGCTGTCGGAGCGAGTTATGAGGGCTGGTGGATCAATTCAATGGTCTTGTTAACGGTGCATATCGGGTGCTTAGAGCAAGCTCAAATGAAGTGAAACATATTAGTAATCCAAAATCATCATATCTGTAAGTGCTTTTGAACCCATTGAGTGAACACTTTTTGTATAAGAGGCGTATTCATCATTGAAATATAATAATCAAGTGTAACATTTTAACTTAATGAAGAGTGCATGTACCGTAATAAGTTTACATTGCATAGGATAATATCATTATATGTTATTCAGGTGCCCGTTAGCGTGAGTAAACCTTTAGATGTATCCAAAGCATATCACTCATTAAATCACGCATGTAATGCATCCCAAGTGAAAGTTGACATAGTTTCTATGACGTATTGCGTATCATAATTTGATATGTATTAATATATATGTTTCTTTTCTTAGAATTGAAGTTAATCCATGGCTTAAGTTCATGTAGCAATTCCACTTATTGAACGGTCGACGGGTGAGTGTTGGAGTTCAACACATCAAAGTTCACATACTAAAATTCAATCATGGAACTATCGTCTATATGAACCTTTTCTATCCCTATTTAAATATCTTACTATCTACTGTTTGAATTTAACATTAAAGAAAAGATAATTCGTATGGCGAATTTCATATGACGATTGCTTATCATGATTACATTTATGTTTGTAGGAATTGAAAGGTCCATTCTCGATTACTAAATAGACTGAAAGAAAAGCAGAGTGTAGAGGAGGTACTTGGGTATCCACTTTTATCAAAAGTAGAGAATAAAGGTTAAACACATCCAGTACGTCACCTACTCAAGGGGGTTCTCTTTAGGGAAATATACCCTTTAACATTTCTGTGGGCAGACAGAAGAATTGTAAATACTCTAGAAATATTAATCAACAAATGACTACAGAAGACCATATACTTCTTGATTCGAATCAGATCAATACAAGGTTGGGCAGAGTGATGCTCAATTGAGCAAGCCTAGGGCTAACATGCCACGCTAAAAGTAAATAACCTCAATGCAACAGAGTCTTCCCATCAGCTTTAGGGGCCAATTATATGCAGATTAACCCAGAACAATACAAATGGCAAAGAATTTCTCAAGAGAATAGAGCTTAACAGCAACACTGACTCAGAGAAAAGAAAAATCCAAGCCACTCTCTTACACTATAGTGCTGATAGCCCTCCACTGAGAAGCCTACCCTCTGTATCCACACTACAGAGTAGCTCCTACAATAGGCTTGAAACCACAAAGTACAAGAGAGGTCTTGTGCACGTACGCGTAGCTGAACCAATGTATCTCTAAAATTGTATCCCCAAATGAGCATAAATCCATTGTTTTTATAGGTCCCAATAGGCCAAGAGGGCCTTGCCGATTCCTCACGTCCACTGATCACGCGTCGCTTGATTGCCAAGATTGGAGGGGTAGATCAAATATTCCACTTGATTATGGATCCTCAAAAATAGGCAGTCCTCATGGATGGTTGGCGGCAACACTCATTTCACCGCTTTTACTTTTACCACTTACACCTTTACTGTCACTTTTGAATGCAAGCTGAGATCCTCATTTTGTGCCGCCCGTGATATTTGAATGTCCCTGAGAAGCACATCCTTCACCTAATTTTTGTAGTAGCTTTTGATCCTTCATATTAAGTGAGCGGTGTGGGAGGTGAGTTGTGGGGAGTTTGAAAGAGATTACAGGGTTTTTGGAGGGTTGTGAAGGGTTGTGGGGTTGTGTGGGGTTTCTAGGGTTTGTGGGGTTTGTGGGTTGGGTAGGAATAGGAGTGAGTTATGGGGAGTTGTGGGGGTTTTTGGGGTGTAGTCAAAATTTGATCCCATATTTCAAAGTTATTGTTTCACCATTGGCAAGTAATCGTCGAGAGCTTTCCAACGATATATAACACTATAGGGTTTGGTTGAGAAATGATCCTCCAAATGTCCATCCAAACTATATGAGAGCCTTATGTAAGGTCGTCGAAAAATATGGGATTTGAGGGGTTTGTGGGGTGGTGTGGAGTGGTGAAGGTCGCGGGGGAGGTCGAGGGGGAGGGAGAGGGGGAGGTCGTGGGGGAGGTCGCGGGGGAGGGAGAGGGGAAGGTTGCAGGGGAGGTCGCGGGGGAGGTTGCGTGGGAGGTCGCGGGGGAGGTTGCAGGGGAGGTCGCGGGGGAGGTTGCGAGGGAGGTCGTGGGGGAGGTCGCGGGGGAGGTCGCGGGGGAGGTCCCGGGGGAGGTTGCGGGGGAGGCCGCGGGGGAGGTCGCGGGGGAGGTCGCGGGGGAGGTCGCGGGGGAGGTAGAGGGGGAGGTCGCGGGGGAGGTCGCGGGGGAGGTTGCGGGGGAGGGGCGGGGGTGGCTGAGGGGGAACTAGTGGGGCTGGGGGTGGTGTTAGGCCGCAGGGGAACCAGTGGGGGTGAGTGGAGGGGATAGATGGTGGGGGGATAGTGGTGGAGGCGGGGGTGGCTGAGGGAGAGGATGAGGGGGTGGCTGGAGGGGGGCTAGGCGGGGGTGGCTGAGGGGGAACTAGTGGGGGTGGGGGTGGTGTTAGGCCGCGGGGGAACCAGTGGGGGTGAGTGGAGGGGATAGATGGCGGGGGGGATAGTGGTGGAGGCGGGGATGGCTGAGGGAGAGGATGAGGGGGTGGTTGGAGGGGGGCTAGGCGGGGGTGGCTGAGGGGGAACTAGTGGGGGTGGGGGTGGTGTTAGGCCGTGGGGGAACCAGTGGGGGTGAGTGGAGGGGATAGATGGCGGGGGGATAGTGGTGGAGGCGGGGGTGGCTGAGGGAGAGGATGAGGGGGTGGCTGGAGGGGGGCTAGGCGGGGGTGGCTGAGGGGGAACTAGTGGGGGTGGGGGTGGTGTTAGGCCGTGGGGGAACCAGTGGGGGTGAGCGGAGGGGATAGATGCCACAAAGAGAAGGGGGAGGTCGCGGGGGAGGTTGCGGGGGAGGGAGAGGGGGAGGTCGCGGGGGAGGGAGAGGGGGAGGTCGCGGGGGAGGTCGCGGGGGAGGTTGCGGGGGAGGTCGCGGGGGAGGTTGCGGGGGAGGTCGCGGGGGAGGTTGCGGGGGAGGTCGCGGGGAAGGTCGCGGGGGAGGTCGCGGGGGAGGGAGAGGGGGAGGTCGCGGGGGAGGTCGCGGGGGAGGGAGAGGGGGAGGTCGCGGGGGAGGGAGATGGTGGTGATGGTGGTGGTGGTGGTGGTGGAGTGGTGGTGGTAGTGGTGGTGGTGTGGTGTTGTGGTGGTGGTGGTGGTGGTGGAGGAAGAGGGGACGATGGAGTTAGAGGGGGTCAGGGTGATGGGGGAAAGAGGAGGGGACGGAGGGGGTCGGGGTGATGGTGGGGCCGGGGGTTGGTGGGGGAAAAAAGAAGGGGACAAAATGCCGCGATACAGACCCCCACATCAAGTCTCTGCACCGTCCCGGTGCAATTCCGAAAGCCGAAAACAAGATAGTGAAGGAAGTTCTTCTTTCTTGACTTGACTCAGATAATCCTTCACCCTGGAAAAATAAAAATAATAATTATTATATATATATATATATATATATATATATATATATATATATATATATATATATATATATATATATATATATATATATATATATATATATATATATTTTTTTTTTTTTTTTTTTTTTTTTTTTTTCACACACTTTTTTTTCCTTTTTTCATACTTTTTTTTTTATATTTTAATAAGTGCAATCACCAAATGAAATATAGTAGGTACGGTGAATGATATGCTTCCAATCTACCTTAATTCAGGTACTTCTTCACCCTGGAAATATTGACCAGGGGTATCCTCTTATCCTGCAAATCCTCTAGATGTACTGCTCCATGAGGTAATACCTTTACCACCGTGTAAGGTCCTATCCATTTGGGTGCGAGTTTGGTTGGAATTGCTTGGATCTGATGCACTAAAACCATGGATCCTTCCTATACTTCATTGGACCTCAGATACCTGTCATGCAGTCTTTTGCGCTCTTCTTGTGTTACCTGAAGTTTTTGCATTGCTCCTTCTCTGTATTCTTCTAATGCCACCAATCTCTGAATGGGGGGTTCAATTCCAATGGTTTTGATTTTTATTTCCTTTCTGATAATGAACTCGAATGGTGCCAATGCCTCGTTCCCATATACTAACCGAAATGGAGTCTCGCCTGTAGTTACCCTTTTCGTGGTTCTGAAAGCCCAGATTGCACCGATCAGTGCTAGTGGCCAGGAGCTTTGATGATCGAAAGATAATTTGCGAAGCAATCCAATCAAAATCTTATTGGAGCTTTCTGCTTGGCCATTTGCCCTTGGGTAGTAGGCACAAGATTTTTTATGGAAGATTTTGTACTTGTCAAATATAAACTGGAGCAATTGATTTACAAAATGTGTGCCCCTATCACTAGTTATTTCCAGTGGGCAACCAAATCTTGAGAAAATAGGTTTATACAAAAATTTAGCCACTGTTAAAGCCGTGCAGTCCACAGTAGCTTTAGCCTCTATCCATTTAGTGGCATAGCATGTGGCCATCAAAATATACTTTTTTCCTCCAGGTTGACCAGTTGGACTAATTGGTCCTATGAAATCAAGACCGCATCGTTCAAATGGGAGCCATCCTGTAGATATGACCAATGGTTGGAAATTCAATCTGGTTGGCGCGGGAGCACACCTCTGGCAGATGTGGCATTCTTTAGAAAACTTCATTGCATCCTTGAAAATATGAGGCCACCATAAACCTTTGTGGATGATTCTATGAGCCAACTCTTCCCCCTTTAGATGTCCTTCATTATGTGCAGCCTCTAGCAGAAGATTTACCTCCTCTGGATAGACACACCTTCTCAATATATCATCTTGACAGTATTTATATAAATTTTCATTTATAAGAGAATATGCTTTGGTTTTAAGGAGCAATCTTCTCTTTTCTATAGGTGTCAAGTGTTCTGGGATCTTTCCAGTAGTCAGAACATGGAGAATTTCATCATACCAACCAGTCCGGATTGCTACTAGAAAAAGATTGCTATCTAGTTTTGTAATCTCTGCTTTTACCGCCTCTGCATACTTCGGATTGAGTCGATATGGCCTACTTCTTACACGCGCAGCTCCCTCAACCAAGGGTATCCGATGTAATCCAAGCTCTTCTGGTATTCCTGTTAGATCTTTGTAGGACCATGCGAAGACACTTTTGTAAGTAAAGAGCAAAGAAGTAACCTTCTGTAGTAAATTAGGATAATGCCACAACCAGGATGCCAAATGGACTACTTGAGGGTTCTCTTCATCCCCTAAATTTACTTCTTGAACCAATGTTTCAGGACTGGCCTTGTTTGATAAATCATCTCCACTATATGCAGGAGTGGAGTTTAATTTATATTCTGCAACATGTTCTTCCATCCATCCTTGAGGTATATCTGAGAAAGGAAGATCTTCTCTGCCCTTAGGTTCAAAATCTTCTACCTCTGATACTTTTATCTAGGTTGCTTCCTCAAGGCTTGTGCTTTCCTGCAATTACTCATTCTCCAACACCTTGTGGTCTTCATTGCCCTTTCCTGTAATTACCTTATCTGCAACTTCTTCCTCAATTTCATTAATCTCCACTGTGCAACACTCTGCACTTCCCATCATCCAATTTAACAATGTATCCTCTTCTTGGGGTAGAGAGGGCATTACCTGAGTGTCCACAGTATATCCATTAGTTTTTCCTGAGTCGAATCCTTCTTCCAAATGTAGTTGCAGTTGGCTATTGGTATTTGTTGAAATCCATAGTTTATTTTTTCCCCAATCTTGCAAAGCTTTTGCTTGTCTCAGCCAAGGTCTCCCCAGGAGTAGAGGGTAAGAAGTCTCCTGTGGAAGTGCAATAACAACAAAATCTAGAACAAAATGGAAGCCCTCTACTACCATCAGTACCTTCTCAATAATGCCCAGTGGCGCAACCCGATGTTGATTTGCCAATGTAACCGTGAATGGTGCCAACTTGGTGGGGTTCAATTTCAGCTTCTTCATTGTAAAATCTGGCATTAAATTGATACCAGAGCCTCCATCTATGATCACACCTGTGAGAGCTTCATCCTTTATACAAACAGATAATCTTGAGCTTTGGTAGTCTGCTAAGGGTCCAGGGGGAAAATCGACCATGAAACCATCTATACTAGGTGATTGGACCAAGTGAGCAGAGTGTATAATCTTCAGTAAGTAACTTCTTATTTTTGAATCCATCCTTATAAGTTCATATAGACTAATCTTGTGATGAATACCTTTCAAGATCTGTTCAATGTTTACCTCCTGAGTGGTCCTTCAATTTCTGCTTGGTCCTTCCATCCAGACTCCTTTTCTCCCTCTTTATCCTGAAATCCTTGTTGTTCATCTCTCTGGGTTGCAGCTGCTTGCCTAGCTCTAGTCATCATGGGCATTGCAGAGGATGAAACAGCATAAGTCTGAGTGGTTTTTCCTTCTTCATGTGAAGAGACTGCAATCATGTGAATTGGAGCAGGACGACCTCTTGGGCAATCTTTGGTATAATGATCCTTGGCCTCTGGACAATGTTGACAAGGAGGTGCATCTTCTGGGAGGGAACACCTATTTTGCATGTGGCCATATTCACCACAACGATAGCACATCAAGGGTCTATTATATCTAGGCTTTGCAGGCCTATTCTCCTCTCTATTAGATGTATTTGAAGTACTAGCATAGTATGAATCCAAAGTTTGAGGGTTACCTCTTTGCTGTGTACCCTTGAGGTAATAGCAATCTCTGGCTTCATGACCATCTTTTCCACAAAATTGACAGCTTACCTTAATAGGGCAATTAGCATTGGAATGTCCATTGTTGTTACAGATTGTACACCAAATTTGTCTCCTTATATCCTGAGTGGTCTTCAAATCTTCTAACTCTCGGCGAAGTTGAGCTACTTCATCATCAGTGCGACGCAGTGGTGGCAAGACCTTCTCTTCTTGTTGATTTTGTTGCATCTTCAATGCTTCCAGTTCCCTCCTTAGTTGCTCAATAGGATCTAGATCTGCAGCATACTTTTGTTGTGTATCCCCTTCAAAATGTTTCCTTGCTTCTTCAATGCGTGATGCCGCTGCAACAAAATCATTGAGGGTCGCATCCAATCTAAGAGATTCACGAAGCTTCTGCTGAGATGACCTAGGCAGAGCCTTTTCGATCCACTTTTTAACCAAAAAGTCACCTGGAGCATGTGGCAGACGTGCAACAAGTGCTTTTGTTCTAGTGTGAAGTTCATGAAAGGATTCACCTAGTCTTAGCTTCAAATTCTCTAGCTGATCTAGAGCTCTTTCCGAGGAATCACTTGGTCGGAATGTCTGTGAGAACGCCGCCTTCAAAGCCTCCCATGTAGTGAAATGGCCATCTCCATATTGACTATACCATTTATCTGCAAGACCCTCCAATGTGGATGGAAAGAGTGCCAGCATTGCATCCTCTCTATTTTGCAAACCTCGTCCACGGCATAAAGAGATGAATCTTCTCACATGATCATCAGCATCCTCATAGGCTTGTCCCTTGAAGGTAGGGAATTTGATATTTACTCTGGAGAGTAAATGAGAGAGATCCTCCATTTGTACTGGTGTTTCTTCGGACGTATCTGAGGAGAAGTCTAGAGTTCTCCTATACCCCTCTTTTGACAATGCTGTCGCACCCAAATCAATAGATAAATTTAGGGAGGGCAGAGGGGAGGTAGACTCAGTAGTCGTGGTTACGGCTAACTTGTTAAGGCTCCTCCGAACACGAAGAGACTCCTTATCTCCCCGTGTATGGGTCATGTACCTACTTGCAAATGTAATAGGGCAAAAATACCTCTCACAGAAATGCAAAGGTCCCACCGGGCGTGCCAAACTGTAGAGGAGGTACTGGGGTATCCACTTTTATCAAAAGTAGAGAATAAAGGTTAAACACATCCAGTACGTCGCCTACTCAAGGGGGTTGTCTTTAGGGAAATATACCCTTTAACATTTCTGTGAGCAGACAGAAGAATTGTACATACTCTAGAAATATTAATCAACAAATGACTACAGAAGACCATATACTTCTTGATTCGAATCAGATGATTACAAGGTTGGGCAGAGTGATGCTCAATTGAGCAAGCCTAGGGCTAACATGCCACCCTAAAAGTAAATAACCTCAATGCAACAGAGTCTTCCCATCAGCTTAAGGGGCCAATTATATGCAGATTAACCCAGAACAATACAAATGGCAAAGAATTTCTCAAGAGAATAGAGCTTAACAGCAACACTGACTCACAGAAAAGAAAAATCCAAGCCACTCTCTTACACTATAGTGCTCATAGCCCTCCACTGAGAAGCCTACCGTCTGTATCCACACTACAGAGTAGCTCCTACAATAGGCTTGAAAGCACAAAGTGCAAGAGAGGTCTTATGCACGTACGCGTAGCTGAACCAATGTATCTCTAAAATTGTACCCCCAAATGAGCATAAATCCATTGTTTTTATAGGTCCCAATAGGCCAAGAGGGCCTTGCCGATTCCTCACGTCCACTGATCACACGTCGCTTGATTGCCAAGATTGGAGGGGTAGATCAAATATTCCACTTGATTTGAATTGGATCCTCAAAAATAGGCAGTCGTCATGAATGGTTGGCGGCAACACTCATTTCACCGCTTTTACTTTTACCACTTACACCTTTACTGTCACTTTTGAATGCAAGCTGAGATCCTCATCTTGTGCTGCCCGTGATATTTGAATATCCCTGAGAAGCACATCCTTCACCTAATTTTTGTAGTAGCTTTTGATCCTTCATATTAAGTGAGCGGTGTGGGAGGTGAGTTGTGGGGAGTTTGAAAGAGATTACAGGGTTTTTGGAGGGTTGTGGAGGGTTGTGGGGTTGTGTGGGGTTTCTGGGGTTTGTGGAGTTTGTGGGTTGGGTAGGAATAGGAGTGAGTTATGGGGAGTTGTGCGGGTTTTTGGGGTGTAGTCAAAATTTGATCCAATATTTCAAAGTTATTGTTTCACCATTGGCAAGTACTCGTCGAGAGCTTTCCAACGATATACAACAGTATAGGGTTTGGTTGAGAAATGATCCTCCAAATGTCCATCCAAACTATATGAGAGCCTTATGTAAGGTCGTGGAAAAATGTGGGATTTGAGGGGTTTGTGGGGTGGTGTGGAGTGGTGGAGGTCGCGGGGGAGGGAGAGGGGGAGGTCGTGGGGGAGGTTGCGGGGAGAGGGGGAGGTTGCGGGGGAGGTCGCGGGGGAGGTTGCGTGGGAGGTCGCGGGGAGGTTGCGGGGGAGGTTGCGGGGGAGGTCGCGGGGGAGGTCGCGGGGGAGGTTGCGGGGGAGGTCGCGGGGGAGGCCGCGGGGGAGGTCGCGGGGGAGGTTGCGGGGGAGGTCGCGGGGGAGGTAGAGGGGGAGGTCGCGGGGGAGGTCGCGGGGGAGGTTGCGGGGGAGGGGCGGGGGTGGCTGAGGGGGAACTAGTGGGGGTGGGGGTGGTGTTAGGCCGTGGGGGAACCAGTGGGGGTGAGTGGAGGGGATAGATGGCGGGGGGATAGTGGTGGAGGCGGGGGTGGCTGAGGGAGAGGATGAGGGGGTGGCTGGAGGGGGGCTAGGCGGGGGTGGCTGAGGGGGAACTAGTGGGGATGGGGGTGGTGTTAGGCCGCGGGGGAACCAGTGGGGGTGAGTGGAGGGGATAGATGGCGGGGGGGATAGTGGTGGAGGCGGGGGTGGCTGAGGGAGAGGATGAGGGGGTGGCTGGAGGGGGGCTAGGCGGGGGTGGCTGAGGGGGAACTAGTGGGGGTGGGGGTGGTGTTAGGCCGTGGGGGAACCAGTGGGGGTGAGTGGAGGGGATAGATGGCGGGGGGATAGTGGTGGAGGCGGGGGTGGCTGAGGGAGAGGATGAGGGGGTGGCTAGAGGGGGGTAGGCGGGGTGGCTGAGGGGGAACTAGTGGGGGTGGGGGTGGTGTTAGGCCGCGGGGGAACCAGTGGGGGTGAGCGGAGGGGATAGATGCCACAAAGAGAAGGGGGAGGTCGCGGGGGAGGTTGCGGGGGAGGGAGAGGGGGAGGTTGCGGGGGAGGGAGAGGGGGAGGTCGCGGGGGAGGTTGCGGGGGAGGTCACGGGGGAGGTTGCGGGGGAGGTCACGGAGGTTGCAGGGGAGGTCGCGGGGGAGGTTGCGAGGGAGGTTGCGGGGGAGGTTGCGGGGGAGGTCGCGGGGAAGGACGCGGGGGAGGGAGAGGGGGAGGGAGAGGGGGAGGTCGCGGGGGAGGGGGAGGGGGAGGTCGCGGGGGAGGTCGCGGTGGAGGGAGATGGTGGTGATGGTGGTGGTGGTGGTGGTGGTGGAGTGGTGGTGGTGGTGGTGGTGTGGTGTGGTGGTGGTGGTGGTGGTGGTGGTGGTGGTGGAAGAGGGGACGATGGAGTTGGAGGGGGTCAGGGTGATGGGGGAAAGAGGAGGGGACGGAGGGGGTCGGGGTGATGGTGGGGCCGGGGGTTGGTGGGGGAAAAAAGGAGGGGACGAAATGCCGCGATACACAGAGTTATGACATCGAGACACTGGAGCTTGAAATGTTTCTGTGATTTTTTCGATAACTTTTTTTTTTGGCAGCACATTGTGCAGTCTGAAGCGAAAGTAAAAACACGTTTTCATTCATTTCAGGAAACTAAATAGAAAAACTTCTTTTAATCATTCTAAGCTCAATCAATTGTCATTCTGAGTCTGTATCATATGACGTGCAGAGTTTACACTTATGAGCCCCATTGGTAGAGCAATATTCAGCTTCTCGATGGTTCAGATCTGCCGACAGTTCGATTGGATGAAGGAGGAGAATCAGAGCCACTAAAGTTAGCATATCAGAATTTTGACGTTGTCAGAACAGTATATTATAAAGGATCATGAAGGTCCAGATCTAAATTGTTACATTAACAAGCATAAAGCACTGCGCATATGTCTTTTACATAACATCTAACATGAAGCTGTTAGAGCATCGCTTTTGTCAAACAGATATGATATTGAACATATTGACAAAGAAGATACATATAGTATTAATGCACTTACGAGTTCCACATGTTAAGAGTGAAAGAAAAAAACCCGGAATCATCTTCCTCCTAAATCAATAGCAGAAACTCGATCTGTATAGGTAATCAATGGTAGCATCTTCTTCACTGATGCAACAAATCTGTCAAACGTAACTATGTATGAAATTGGTCAGTTGAAATTCCGAGAGCATTGATAGAAGATACTCTCAGATGATAGTCATTAATTATGAGATGTCTTCGAGCTTCATCATCGTTGAGATCCGTCATCCATGCACACAAGTTTGTCTCTTCAAATAGTCCCACGTGATTCGCTTCAGCAGCTTATAGTCAAATCACAGATGTTGAACTTCAGCACAACCAGCAAAAAAAAATCCTTCAACCATGATGAAGAAGCATACGAACTATATATAACGTCTTCTTCTTGTCAAATATCTCATCTCGCGCCTTCAGACTTGATAATTAAGTTGTAGTTGCACACCATTCTTCCAAGCATGCTGTTGTCACAAAAGAGAATTGAACTTCACAGAACCAGCACCGTTGTCCAGGAAAATAAAACCTCCACCAGCACATCAACGTCATTTATGATTAGTCTGAGCCGGATGGTTTGATCAGCGTAATCAGAAACAAAACTTTTCAGCATCCATCTTTCCTCATCAAACGTGTAGTGCTCGACGGTCTCTTAGCGATCTTCCCTCCGTCAGCTTCGAAGTGACCGCCCCATCTCCAGTTCTCCCGTGCCTCCATCAGATCTTCTTCTTTTATGAATTGTCAGAAATAAACATGACCTCCTTTCCTTCACCGCTATAACAGCACTCTCCTTCTCCTCAGACGTTCATGCGCATCAATTAACAATTAACAATTAGTAAAAATCCCCCCCCCCCCCCCCCCCCCCCCCCCCCCCCGATGATGAGACATGCTGGGCATATTAAAACATTGCGAACTCCCTCTTTTTAGTGTGTTGCGCCGCCATGCATATGATGCCACCAAACTTGCCTGTCATTCAACCATCAGTTGGACTCCCTCTCCTCAGTTATCTCCTATTAGCATGGACGTTCCAAGAAGTGCTAACCATAGAAGAAATTTTGTCCCATAGTAGCTCTCTTCTAGCAATCTTTTAATCCAGTTTCCTAAGGCTTTCACATCAGTATGGTATCTTCGATTCGTGGTTAGCTCATGGTCTGTTCGGTGCTCATTAGGAATAGTTTTCATCTTTATGTGGAGGCATATCAATGAATAGAGAGCAAAAGATCTTCCCTCTCCACCATCATTTGATCGCATGACAATGAACGTATACTTGACAAGGGTAGCAAGAACAACGCATAAGTAATGAGAGCAAAAGCTCCAATAATGTCCTCTTTATTTGCAAATTCTTTCGAAAAAATACTTTTATACACATACAAGGTTGAAGTTCCAAGGTCTTCATAAACAACCGCCATACTTTGGAATGCATAGCGAATAGTAGCAAGTGCTAGTAAAATCTGATTTTAAATGAAAAATGGTGGCTTTGACTCATCCGAAATTATGCTTCATAGTTCACAGGTCTAATATATGCCTTCTTCTTTTTAGCTGGAAGTCGTTTGACATGCCTTCCTTCCACTCATCCCCCTTTTTTTTTGCGGAATTGAATTGTGTTAAAAACCCTCCTTCCTGAACATGCACCCTTTTTCCCACAAACTCATATTGATCTGCCTCCACGTAAACATCCGTATGTTTGTATATAAACAGAAGTTTATACTTGCGCTTCCACATGACTTCACATCCTTCTATTTCTACTTGAAAATAATAGTGAGTGTCAAATGTTTGCATGATCCCCTCGTACTTCATAAGTGAGGAAAAAACCATCATCCTCAAGTATGGCCAATATATGAGTGACTTCATTACCATAACTCCCCAATACAATAAATTACAAAGTGCGTCTCTAAAGAGTCCTATAAAGAGATATAATAATCTATGCTAGATTTTTATTGCTTATAGTCCACCTATGAGAAATTCAAAAGAGAAGATCTTGATCATTTCTTCTTGATTTCACACCATGCTGCAAACAAATTCGAGAGAGAAATATGGAGATAAAATCTCAATGACAATGCAAATGAGCTAGAGATGGCTTGTGGTCATGCCAAGCCTCATATGGAGTGAAAGGCTGCAGTGCTTTAGTGGGGCACCTGTTAAGTACATATGATGCACACATGATAGCCTCAAGCTAGAAACTATGTGGTAAAGTCTAACTCTTGACCATACACCTCACAATCTCCATGAGTGACCTGTTCTTTCATTCTACAACTCCATTCTGTTGAGGTATATATGGCACTGTACACTGGTGTTTTATCCCACGTTCAACCAAAAATGCATTAAAATCAGAAGACATATATTCTCCCCCTCGATCATAATGGAAGAGCATTCATACGTGAAAGAACTTGGAGAAGCTTGTAGGAGGTAGAAAAGTCAATTGTGAGGCAACGAAGTTTGATGTAACCAACCGGCACAAGACCAATCCTTGAGTGTTTGGATTTCTACATTCCAATGGGAAGAGCATTGAATTTCTATATGTGTTTGGATTTCTACATTCCGATGGGAAGAGCATTCATACGTGAAAGAACTTGGAGAAGCTTGTAGGAGGTAGAAAAGTCAATTGTGAGGCAACGAAGCTTGATGTAACCAACCAGCACAAGACCAATCCTTGAGCTTATGGAGACTCTAATGGAGATTATATGCATGCAATAAGTGCAATAAAATGCATTGTGTACTTTGCAACATCAAGAATAAAGAGTTGATACAGAATAGATAGGTTTGCACATTGACTAGCACAAAAAACTTACTATCTTTGGATGAGATAATCAACTTCAAATGCTCATAGTAGCCAACATGATTACAATTGTACAACATCCTTTTGGAGGCATGATACACATAGACATGAGTGTATATAATGCTCAAGAGTACAAGAAATAAGAAGAATATGCTTTTGGAATGAACTTGACACTCAACAATCGTACCTCCTATTTTTTTAGGTATGTGTAGAGATAAAGCCCGAGATAGAAAAACTATATATTGCCCAATTTACTGAACCAAATCCTTTGAAAATTTATACACATAAATTAGATACTAATCCCTTCCAATGCATCTTCACACATCCAATTTGGAGCTCGTTAGAGAGAGCAGCAACCTCAACATACGAAATACATCACTATTTCAGCCATGGTCGGTGGCTAAAATACCTTGATGCAGAAAATTGATTGTATCTCACAAAGTTGAATGGAACTGCCTAGATGAGTTCTACTAAATCTGTAGCAGACTTCAAGATGCTTATACTGGTGAAGAGAAACTAGTATAGAAATTTGACACAAAAAGAGGAAATAGCCTGCATAAGCACCATGATAGTGCATTCGAAGGTCGAAACGAGCTCAGATCGAGATTTCCGCACTACATAGCAAAGCTGTTTTGATCTTAGAAACAGACTGAGTATGCTCACCAAAATCCATGCAAATTTGAGACTACAACCGGAGATGTCTCAATGATGCCCTAGATGTAGCAGAGACCTACTTTGATACCAATTGTAGGAGTTAGATATCTACGGAAGCACGTGAACAGCACAAGGAAGAAGAAGAAGCTTGGAGGACAACACACAATACTGAATGTATTGTTAGAGAATGTACAAAGATAAGTATACCATTAGGGCAATAGGCTTATATACGAGCCGAGGGAAGAAACCTCCTTAAGAGAGAAGAAAGTGCCCCGGTAGTCCTAGATTGTTCACACACATCACTACCTAAATATATCAACAAGGTAAAGCTTCCTCTCTACATTCAAGATGTTCTAATGACAGTCAAAGTCCTAGTGTGTAAAGACGAGAATCTTATCGAACCTATTGTCCTAGGTCAAGACTGGATCTACACTCATGTAGTCAACGTGAACCTATGAAGCGGACTTCTTCAGGTTTGGGTGAATCAAAATCGCCTCACGATTCAGCTAGAAAATAATGCACTCATGACACTAGGAAAGGCACCAAGTCCTGGTCCTTTCAGGTGTACACTTGAAGATAAAGATGTTGTTCTTTTCCAAAACTTTGTAATGTAGAAGGAGAAGATTCTTAGCAAATAATTTAGGAATATGGTGGAACTATCTTCTTTTCCAAAGGTGATCGAGACAAAGCAACCAAAGGAGCCTAAGCAGAAGAAGAAGCAGATGGTCTATGCTCAGAGTCAATGGAAAGAGCAAAGCAAGAGGACTCAAAAGGTGAAGCAGATCTGGGTACGCAAGAGTGAACAACCCTATGCTTAGGTGACAGAACCCCATTGAAACAATGCACCAACTAATGAGTCAAGGACTACAATGAAGGAGCACAAAACGGATCAACCAAAACGGACCATTCCTATTTGGGTCCCAAAGCGGTCAATGAAGGCTGATCCACATATGAGCCAAATTTGATGCCCAAGACCTGCTTACATGCTCAAACACCTTTGCATAAGCTCAGAAGTCTGAGTCATCCCTCACAATCACTCATATCACACATTTTAGGACACACATCGACAATCAACACCTCCACAATTGAAGTCATACCTAAGACTTTATGGAAATGGGTATCCAAAAAGTCCTAGATCTAAGGAGATATATGTTAGAAATGTGTAAAGGTCATTGGCCCCGGAAGACATCATCACACACTAAGAGTTTGGAGAGCAAAACCCAGTATCAAACCACCCGACACTAGTATGTAACTCCATTCGCACCAGAATAGATGCACTCTTAGTACAATGCACATCTCGAGTATGCATCTAGAGAATAATCACTAACCTAGTAACCACCACACATGGACATCACAAACACTGTAAACACTAACCTTTAGCCACTTCTGATATCATGTTGATACTGTAGAGGGAACACCATAATATCATGTTTCCTATGCAATGATAATATGCTTCTCTTCTTCGAGTAGATAAACATCAAGGACTACGAGACATATTATGGCTGACATAGTAGACACTAGTTCGTGGGCAGGGACAAGTCAAGTCAGAGCTAGCATGGAGAATTTGCCCATTGAAGTGCCATCGATTGGACAACCTGTAAAGTTGCACAACCTCCAGCAAATACCAATCCCCCACCCACTTAGAGGACTTACAGAGAGGGTTAGCAGACATTCACACTAGTTTAATGGGATGCCCAGTGTCGAAAGGATTTCCTCACTTGAGTTATCATATGGAAAATTAAAAATATTTTGATTTAAAGTCGGTTAATTGATATCTCTCTCACATAATTTTTAATGCATTGGTTTAAAATGATTAACCTTTTCTCTGGGTACCTGCAGGAAAAAGAAGAAAATAAATTCAGAATGAAACAATAATTGATTCTTATTTTAACCCTTCATTTTATATCTTCTATATGTTTATAAATGATGTATGCCTTAGCTTACCAGTATTGTTATGATTATATGTATACTCATAATAAACTCAATGTGAGTTATTAACTCTTTGTATGGTTTAAAAATATGATCCACTATGAAAAATATAGGTAGGGTATCAATTTCTTATTTTAACGAGTAACATCTATTTTAAAATAAGTTAAAAACTTAGAATCTCTCAAGTCTTACATTAAAATCTTTGTATGAATCGTGTGTATATGTATCTGTTTGCATGGAAATAATGACAAAAACTCAAACGTGCAATTTTTATTGTGCATGAGTTGACATGTGGCTATTGCAAAAAGAAATGCACGCATATATGAATATATATATATATATATATATCTCAATTCGTTGCATTTTCTCTAATGATATTTTTCAGGTATAAATGTTTTCTTTATCTTCCTCATCTCATCCTCACTTGTTTTCATTGTTGTGCATAATACATAGAGAGAGAAAGAGAGAGAGAGAGAGAGAGAGAGAGTGAGGCGGTAAAAATGGACGTGTGGTGTTGCTAACAGAGAGAAAAAGAAGGGCATGTTTTCTTCTTCCTATTTGAGGATCCACCATCCATGTTCTTTCTCATGGGTCTCTGTGTTCTAGAGCAGCGGAACTCTCCATTCATTCTATAGCGATCATGAATGACTAGAGAATGGAGGAAGAGTGTGTTCTACATAGTTTTGAAGAGCATTACTCAGTGATTCGTCTGATCGCTGGTGTTGATGCCACTGGTTTGAAGTTCTCTCATTCCTCCATTCATGCTCTTGTAAACTTCTAGAAAACTCCTGTTGCTCAATGGAGAAAAGAGGAAGGGAGAGTACGAGGAGGAGATTTCACCATATCTCCTCCCTCTGCTCCTTCTCTCTTCGACAATATTTTTGGCAACGCTTTATCTTCCTCCTCACGCTTTGGTGCTTACTTCTGTCTTCTCCTTTGCTTATTGTGTGTGATGTGAATCGAAGAAGGTGTGTGTGGCCTCCGTTAGACATTCAGAGACATGTATGAACTTGTGCGCGAAATCCAACAATATTGGGGAGAGAGAGGAAGAGAGTCTGTTTGTTTGCCTTTCTGGACAACTAAGAGAATGCTAGATATGCATGACTTGCAGCAGAAAGAGGGAGCCTTGTTCTTTGCTTCCTGAACTTCTACAAGCATCGGTGTGCATTTGCGTACAAGGTCTGAAAGAAATGCAGATCTAAAAAAAGGAGAGGGGAGAGAAGGAGCTTTTTTCTTTTCCTTCCCTCTGAGCTTCTGTGGAAGGTTCCAAGCATCTCCATCTTTTTTATGAAATCATCCTTTCGGCTGTAAGATTATGCATGTAGAATCTTTCGATTGTATGTGTGCTAGGATATAGAGAGAAAAAGAATTCTATGGCATCTTCACCATATGGATATGTATCAACTGAGCTCGATTGTTTTTATCAAATAACTTTAGGACCTATCAAGCATACAGTACTGGCACAACACAAATATTACATAGCCCCATTTCATAATCGATAGTTATCCTATTAATGTTTAGTGCATATGCATTACTGATATGTGTCTCCCTCTAGTCCAACACGATTGATGTAGCATTCTAAGCTTTTGCAGGTTGTGTAGTCATGGTGTTCAACAGAGAGAACTAAGTTTCACTAAATATTAATTAATGGTGTTGAGCTCCGGGGCTACGAAGGCAAATGATATGAAATTGCTAAGCATGTTGTTGCATCATGCTCCTCGATCTTGATTATCAATGGTCCCTCGTAGGCGAGTTATCCAAGCGATTCCCCCGCATACTAAGCTGCATGCTTTATTTGAATGAAGATGTCTTCTATGATATGTTAATACATGTACACAGAGTCATAGATCTTTTCTCCTTCCCCCCAAACGGCTGCAAGCATGCAATATGTAGAAGAGAGTGCTATGAGGTAAAAGCACTTAGAACTCAATGAGAGAGAGAGTAATTTTGAAAGGAAAGGATTCTGGAACATTGGGTATACTTAGAACATTAATCATCTATTGCACATAAGACATGACTGAACATTTTGGAAAATTTATCCCTTTGTGATCTATAGCTAGCAAGATGTCTTTTGTGGACCTCTGTACTACCTATGCTGCACTCTTTAAAGCTTTGCTGATGCGTTTCCAAATAGAATTCCATCGGTCTCTAGCTGGAGCAAAGCCATTTTTGATTAAGCGGAGTAACACAAATTATTCGGATGTGTTCATATTTTGCTTTGCATAAGTGTGAGCCTGCGATTGTTTTCTATTTTTTGTATGTTGATCAGAGAAGAGGAAGAGATTTCCTTCATTCTTCCTCATGGAGGTTTTTCTCATGATGGTAACAAAGGCTTTTGAAGGGATGAAGCGTAGCCTTGAAGGCTAACCTCTGCGAGAGAGAGAGAGAGGATGAATGGGTGACTGTATGGACATTCGACTTATTCACCAAAGAGTATGGGCAATAAATTTCTAATGGGCAATCCACTTAGATTGAATGTAAGTCGATCAAAGGTCTAAATTAAGTGGCCCATCCAAGTTATGAATGACTCTTCAGTCGATCAAGCAAGGATTCAACTGCCAGACGATCACGTAGATAGGGTAGTCCTTATGTGTAGGAGAGAGAGAGAGAGAGAGAGAGAGAGAGAGAGAGAGAGAGAGAGAGAGAGTTCGGCACTATGGATGCACATGGTCGCAAAGGATGGAGGATGGTTAATCTTGCATAAAGAAGATAGAGGAGGGGCTGCACTGATATGGAGGATACATATCATTAGGCGAGGGAGGAAGATTATAGTAAGATTATATTAGCGCTAAAGGTAGATCATATTTTTATGTGTTTGATCGCCGGAGGCAGATAGTCAGACTGAGAGAAGGAAAAGAAATGCTTCAGCTGAACGTGAGTAGAGAGAAAGGGAAGAGACATTAATGAGATGAGGTGGCAATGTATCGCTTTTAAATGTTATACCTATAATTATTATTCCTGATCGTATCGATTCTTGTTTTGTGTTCCACTTTGAACGTGAGGATAATTTATCATGTTTAGCGTGTGGCAAAAGAGGTAGAGTTAGATTCTGAGATCTGCAAGCATTTGTCATCCTCCAACTATCTAACTTGTGTATCTCTATCTCCATTTGCGGCCGAGATTTCATTGTTTGTGATGAGCTAACTCCAACATATCTATTGAAGACATGCATCAAATGCACGCAATAGCTCTAATTAAATACTTTTCTATATTGGACCTATATCATGAACTGCCAAAAACTTCTAAAATTCTCTGCATGCCTTTCTGCGATGTTTTCATATGATGATTGTTTATAGAGGAGCTGATGAATGAAAATTGACAAAAATATCCTTCAATTTGCATAAATGATGTGAGAATGCAAATGGTTATTGGATGCATGTATGCATAATTATGCATGATCATGTATGTCCACAAATATGCATCAACGATGTAAACAAGTGCATGATTGCATGTATATTTAAGCTTGAGTTTACAAGTTCATAGATGTATGAGTATGCATGAGAGCATGTATGCATTAGAATTAGATGCATAAATTAGATGTATGTGCTTAAATGTGAGTGCATATGCATATTGGAGTGAGCACGAGCATGAATATAGATGAGAATAAATATATGCATAATGTGATAGACATGCATGTGATATGTATGCATGTATATGTGTGAACATATGTATGTATGTTAATAAGTATGTATGTATGCATGAATGAATGTATATATGCATGTGCATGAGTGTGAGACATATATGCATGTGTAATATGGATGTGAAATGAATGCGTAAGTGCATGTATGTATGTGTGTTATACATGTTTGTGCATGTACATGTAAGTGAGCATGTATGCATGTGTAGTGTGCATATGTATGCATGAATTTATGTATGGTATATGTTTTGCATGTATGCATGTGTGTTTATGCATGTGCATATGAGTATGCATGTATGCATGGTAGTATGAATATATGTATGCATATATATGTGACTTATATCTATGCATATATATGTAAGTAGCATGCATGTGCATGTGATGTGAGTGCATATGTGTATTCATGTAAGCGTGAAAGAGTTATGCATGATTGTATGGATGCAATGAAAGTGTTATGCATGATTGTATGCATGCAAGTATGAATGTATGATAGAATTAGAATGTATGCAGAAGTGTATGTATGCATGTGCATATCTATTTGAGTATGATGTGCACAAATGCATATGCATGTAAGTTAGTAAGTGAGAAGTGTATGTGTGCATGTGCATATATGATAGTGTTAGGAAAATGTGCATGTGTGCAAGAATGATGTTTACATATGCATGTAAGTTAGAAAGTTAGGTGTGCATGTGTGCATGAGAGAAATGCATGTGCATATGTAATGTAAATAGGTATGCATATGTAAAGTATATGTATGTGTATAAAGTTGATGCATGTATGCAAGTGGATGTGTGCATGTATGTTAGTATTTGTAGTATGAATGTGTATGAATGTATAGTTAATATATGCACATGAAGTTTGATATATGTTTGTAAGTATGCATGTGTGCATGTGTACATATAGACCATGTGCATATGCAATGTAAGTATGCATGAATACATACACATAAGTGTATGATTTTAACAAGTAAGAGTTTGATGCATATATGCATGTAAGGTGTATTTGCATGTATGCATGTGAGAGTGCATGTCCATATTTAAGCTAGTACATGTCCATATGAGTAAATGCATAAATACATAAATATATATGAAGTAGATAGGTAAAAATATGTGCATATACCTATTAGAGTGCATGTCCATATTTAAGCTAGTACATGTCCATATGAGTAAATGCATAAATACATAAATATATATGAAGTAGATAGGTAAAAATATGTGCATATACCTATTTAAAGTAGATGTGCATAGGAGTTAAATAAGTATGTGTTTACTTATGCATAAAAACATATTTAGATAAATAAATGAGTGTTTTATGTTAAATCAAAGCATACTTATGTTTTTTCTCTAATGTTATTTTTTTAGATCATTGTGAAGAGAACTTGATGAGAATTGAAGAAGATTGCACGAGATTACGAGATTGAAGTTGCTTATGATATTTAGAAATATAAATTTGTATAGGAATATTTTCTGAGAGTTGTATTAGAACTTATTATAAAAATTTGCATAGGCCTAGAATTTAACCTAAAAGTTTTTCATATTTTCTCTTTACGATCTAATTAAGTTTTATATATTCTGCTTTCATATGTCTAAGAATTTAGCATCAACAAGCGGAGCTGTTATTGAAAATAAAGAATTGGATAACTCTTTTGTTTTGGGAACGCTTCTACCATCACCTATTGAAAGTATGATTAGTAACAAAAGTGAAGAAATAGAAATAATTAAAGACCAAATAGTTGATGAGACTTTATGTACAGTAGAATATGATCGTAACGTATCTAGGGTTTTGCCTTTACTTTCAATAGTTTTACTGGAACCTGAGATAAAGAAGATTTGTTTCCACCTAACTTAAAAAGAAATACTAATTCAAAAGAGAACAAAAATATGGTAGTTGATATAATTAAAAATAGAATAACTAGTGAAGAGTTAGTTTTTGCTTCATATTTAGATGTTTTAGCTAGGTATAGGAACGCACTTCCATATGGTCCATAGTGTTCTACTTTTCATGAATACAAATATTGTTTCCACAAGTAAAACTCAAAATATAAAGAAAATAGATAACTCTTTCATTCTAAGTACACTTTTACCTAGTCCATTAGAAATACTTCTACACAAATCAACAAATGCAAAGATAATATAGAAGAAGTAGAAAAAAAAAGATCATATTATAAGGGAAACTTTATACTCTTCACCTGACGATTATAGACTGTCTAGATTTAAAACTTTTTGTTCAATTGCTTTTCCTGAATTTGATGATAAAGAGATCTTATTTCCACCTTTCCCTAAAGGGAAAAATCAATCTGTAAACAACGAGGTAGCTATTATTAAAAATTATATTATTGAAGAGAGTTCTAATCGAATTTGTAAAGAGGAATTGATTTTTGCAGCATATCAAAATGCTAGGAATATACTTTCATATGAATCTTAGTTCTTAAATTAAACTTAAATAGATTATAAAACTCTAGCTTTTATCACCCAAAAACTGAGAACTCAACCAAAATCCTAAAGCATACTAAGAAATACATTGCGTGTAGTCACATAGTTAGGTTAGCGTGAATCTGTTGGATGAGCGTTTGCCTCCCTTCACACCCCTCTATGACAACATTGGTGAACCCGACATGAAACATGACGATAGTGTGCTTAGGGTTTGCATTGTATTTTTAGTTTTTATTTAAATACTTAACTTTATCTTCTTCCTGTATGCAGGAAAGTGAAGAAAGAAGCTACAATGAAACGTGAAGATTTTGTTGCTTACTCTTTCCTTGGGTGTTAAGGACTGGTCTTATGACCTGAGCACCTCCACGGGAAGAAGGATATCTAACTGAAGGAGCTTCGTCACTTCACTCCGCCCCCATCAACATACAAGAAGATCAAGACTTTTTCACATTCACTTTTAGCTATGTACTTAGGATTTATTAAAAAAGTTTGTAATTAAAATATATCACATGCACTTTAGAACCTCGAAAACAAGCATACTTTAAGTAATGTGTGTTTTTCAAATTCCTTTGTTCATTCACATCATTAAAAAAGAAGGTTGTTTTCATTTGTACTAGAAGTTAGACACTTTCATACTTGCATTGAAAGAGCATTGAAAAGTTAGGAAAGATAGTTTTTGTTTAAAGCATTCAAACATCTTCATATTAGGAAAGTTTTATAGAAATATTATTTTAACAACACCAAAAGAAAGATTTTATTTTTGTAAACAGAAAGATTTTTTGTTTTCTTTGTTTCATTGTACAAAAATAATTTTATAGGATAAAAAGGGTTTTAGATTTAGGTTCTTTTGATTTAGAGTTGTTGCTTTTATTTCTTTCTTGTTTTATAAAAAATTAATCAAAGAAAATATTAGTAAGGAAATTAATATTAATTTATGTTAAAAAACAAAAAGATCTAAATCATGGAAATATGATTTATAAAAATTATCTACTTTATTAGAGAAACCTTTAGAATTAAATATTCAAAGGTTTAAAAATTAAGTTCTAAAAAGTTCTAAAAAATTAAAAACTTATAAAGTAAAAGAGAAATCTACATATAAATTTAGAAGATCAAGTCAAAGAGATAAGTAAAAATTTAGGATTAAGAAATCAAAAATATTTAAGAAAAACCTAGGGTTAGGTAAAGCCAACATTCCTGGCTTTATCAACTAGCGATATGTTTAGGCAGTTTAGGGAATAATTAGACCCTGCCATTAGAGATCCTCTACTCCATTCAAAGCGTTATCAAGAATGCAAAATGGAGGAGATGTTCAAAAATATGATGATTGAGAAGCAAGCAACATGCACGGTCCAAGCCATTTTAAGAGAAAAAGGCAAATTTACCTGCCTAAACATTACAAAGTATGTGGATGCATTTGAGGAACAAGTGCAAATCCAAGGTTTACCTGATGATGTCTGCCAAATATTTGTGCTGTGTTGTTTCTAGTTCAATTCTAGAAAGTATACAAGAGCACGCCAATAAACCTTGGGAAGAATTTAGAAAAGAATTACATAAGATGTTCTATCTTGAGGACTTTAGTCAGCACAATCGGGAAGGTTTTTTGCGATGGATAAACTTTGTAAAGAGCAATGAGACGTTTAGCTCAGCTCCCTAAAGAGGATATAAATGCTTTAAATCCAGATCTCGTTTTACATTTCCTCAAGATACTAAGTCCTGAGGATCGGGCTGAGGTTGAGAGACGTATAGAAGAGCCAAGAAAAAGATGTGGCTTGACTTACAACTAGGAAAAAGTAAAAAGAGAAATAGAGGTTGTTTGTGAAATGAAGCAAAGCCAAACAGTTTTGTATGCTATACCTAATGCTTCTCAGCCTAGGGAAACAATTGTTGCAAGGCAAACTGACATGCCAATGCCTACGACTATGGCTAACAATACTATTGCCCCTAAAGCTCCAATAGAATTTCAACTAGATATTCTATGTAAGCAGATGGAGAATGTTATGAATATGCAGGCATCTCTTTCAAAAGAGGTTGCCCAATTGAATAACAAAGTATACTCCATGAGCTTTAATGATCCTAGGGCTAGCAGTAGTGGTATAGGGCAAGCATCACCCATACAACTATGCCACAATACATTCCTCCTCAACCAGTTTTCCAACCAGCTCCATAGTTTCTTGCTTAGTCACCCTTTCAAAGAAATAATGAGAGAAAAGGAACTGGCCGAAAGTGATGTGTATGGTGTGATAGTGAGGAGCATGCAACTTATGCATGTGATGAATTAAAAAGCGTGAAGGAAAATCAATTAGTTGGAGATTTATAGAAGACTGTGTGACTATAGGTCACGTCCACCTTTATGTGTCAATTGGGGCAAAGAAGGAATGAAAAAGCTATATCAAAACTTAACAATCTATAATGCAACTACCAGTACCTCAGCTGTTAGATTATAGAGCGAGCCGATGATAGGTCTCTTTCTACACTGTATCGCGGCATTTCTCTCTCTCTCTCTTTTTCTTCCCCTCCACTCACTCCCACCTCCGCCCTCCACTCATCTTCCCCAACCCCAACCCCAACCCCGCTCAACCCCAACCCCAACCCCGCTCAACTCCAACCCCAACCCCAACCCCACTCAACCCCAACCCCAAACCCAACCCCGCCCAACCCCAACCCCGCTCAACCCCAACCCCAACCCCGCTCGACCCCAACCCCAACCCCAACCCCGCTCAACCCCAACCCCGCTCAACCCCAACCCCAACCCCAACCCCGCTCAATCCCAACCCCAATCCTGCCCAACCCCAACCCCGCTCAACCCCAACCCCAACCCCGCTCAACCCCAACCCCAACCCCGCTCAACCCCAACCCCAACCCCAACCCCGCTCAACCCCAACCCCAACCCCGCTCAACCCCAACCCCAACCCCAACCCCACTCAACCCCAACCCCAACCCCAACCCCGCTCAACCCCAACCCCGCTCAACCCCAACCCCAACCCCGCTCAACCCCAACCCCAACCCCGCTCAACCCCAACCCCAACCCCGCTCAACCCCAACCCCAACCCCGCTCAACCCCAACCCCACTCAACCCCAACCCCAACCCCACTCAACCCCAACCCCAACCCCAACCCCAAGCCCGCTCAACCCCAACCCCGCTCAACCCCAACCCCAACCCCAACCCTGCTCAACCCCAACCCCAACCTCGCTCAACCCCAACCCCAACCCCGCTCAACCCCAACCCCAACCCCAACCCCGCTCAACCCCAATCCCGCTCAACCCCAACCCCAACCCTGCTCAACCCCAACCCCAACCCCAACCCCGCTCAACCCCAACCCCAACCCCGCTCAACCCCAACCCCAACCCCAACCCCACTCAACCCCAACCCCAACCCCAACCCCGCTCAACCCCAACCCCGCTCAACCCCAACCCCGCTCAACCCCAACCCCAACCCCAACCCCAAACCCCGCTCAACCCCAACCCCAACCCCAACCCCAACCCCAACCCCGCTTAACCCCAACCCCAACCTCGCTCAACCCCAACCCCAACCCCAACCCCGCTCAACCCCAACCCCAACCCCAACCCCGCTCAACCCCAAGGCTAACCCCGCTCAACCCCAACCCCAACCCCGCTCAACCCCAACCCCAACCCCAACCCCGCTCAACCCCAACCCCGCTCAACCCCAACCCCAACCCCGCTCAACCCCAACCCCAACCCCGCTCAACCCCAACCCCAAGCCTGCTCAACCCCAACCCCGCTCAACCCCAACCCCAACCCCGCTCAACCCCAACCCCAACCCCAACCCCGCTCAACCCCAACCCCAACCCCGCTCAACCCCAACCCCAACCCCAACCCCACTCAACCCCAACCCCAACCCCGCTCAACCCCAACCCCAACCCCAACCCCGCTCAACCCCAACCCCAACCCCGCTCAACCCCAACCCCAACCCCGCTCAACCCCAACCCCAACCCCAACCCCAAACCCCGCTCAACCCCAACCCCAACCCCAACCCCGCTCAACCCCAACCCCAACCCCGCTCAACCCCAACCCCAACACCGACCCTGCTCAACCCCAACCCCAACCCCGACCCCGCTCAACCCCAACCCCAACCCCGCTCAACCCCAACCCCGCTCAACCCCAACCCCAACCCCAACCCCGCTCAACCCCAACCCCAACCCCAACCCTGACCCCGCTCAACCCCAACCCCAACCCCAACCCCAAACCCCGCTCAACCCCAACCCCAACCCCAACCCCGCTCAACCCCAACGCCAACCCCGCTCAACCCCAACCCCAACCCCACTCAACCCCAACCCCAACCCCGCTCAACCCCAACCCCAACCCCGCTCAACCCCAACCCCGCTCAACCCCAACCCCAACCCCGCTCAACCCCAACCCCAACCCTGCTCAACCCCAACCCCAACCCCGCTCAACCCCAACCCCGCTCAACCCCAACCCCAACCCCGCTCAACCCCAACCCCAACCCCGCTCAACCCCAACCCCAACCCCAACCCCGCTCAACCCCGCTCAACCCCAACCCCAACCCCACTCAACCCCAACCCCAACCCCAACCCCACTCAACCCCAACCCCGCTCAACCCCAACCCCAACCCCAACCCCAAACCCCGCTCAACCCCAACCCCAACCCCAAGCCCGCTCAACCCCAACCCCAACCCCAACCCCGCTCAACCCCAACCCCAACCCCGCTCAACCCCAACCCCAACCCCAACCCCGCTCAACCCCAACCCTAACCCCGCTCAACCCCAACCCCAACCCCGCTCAACCCCAACCCCAACCCCAACCCCGCTCAACCCCAACCCCGCTCAACCCCAACCCCGCTCAACCCCAACCCCAACCCCGCTCAACCCCAACCCCGCTCAACCCCAACCCCGCTCAACCCCAACCCCAACCCCGCTCAACCCCAACCCCAACCCCAACCCCGCTCAACCCCAACCCCAACCCCGCTCAACCCCAACCCCGCTCAACCCCAACCCCAACCCCAACCCCGCTCAACCCCAACCCCATCCCCGCTCAACCCCAACCCCAACCCCGCTCAACCCCAACCCCGCTCAACCCCAACCCCAACCCCAACCCCAAACCCCGCTCAACCCCAACCCCAACCCCAACCCCGCTCAACCCCAACCCCAACCCCAACCCCGCTCAACCCCAACCCCAACCCCGCTCAACCCCAACCCCGCTCAACCCCAACCCCAACCCCACTCAACCCCAACCCCAACCCCAACCCCAACCCCAACCCCGCTCAACCCCAACCCCAACCCCAACCCCGCTCAACCCCAACCCCGCTCGACCCCGCCCAACCCCAACCCAGCCCAACCCCAACCCCAACCCCGCTCAACCCCAACCCCAACCCCAACCCCGCTCAACCCCAACCCCAACCCCAACCCCGCTCAACCCCAACCCTAACCCCAACCTATCCATGGCGCTCGTCAACTTTTTTCGACATAGGAGGCAAGATAAGCTGGACAAAGTTCATGTAATTTTGGATGGATATTTGGAGGGTCATTTCTTATCCAAACCCTACAGTGTTATATATCGTTGGAAAGCTCTCGACGAGTACTTTCCAATGGTGAAACAATAACTTTGAAATATTGGATCAAATTTTGACTACACCCCAAAAACCTCCACAACTCTCCATAACTTACTCCTATTCCTACCCAACCCACAAACCCCACAAACCCCACACAACTCCACAACCCTCCACAACCCTTCAAAACCCTGTAATCTCTCTCAAACTCCCCACAACTCACCTCCCACAGCGCTCACTTTATATGAAGGATCAAAAGCTACTACAAAAATTAGGTGAAGGATGCGCTTCTCAGGGACATTCAAATATCACGGGCGGCACAAAATGAGGATCTCAGCTTGCATTCAAAAGTGACAATAAAGGTGTAAGTGGTAAAAGTAAAAGTGGTGCAATGAGTGTTGCCACCAACGATTCATGACGACTGCCTATTTTTGAGGATTCAATTCAAATCAAGGGAATATTTGACCTACCCCCTAATTTTGGGAGATCAACCGACGCGTGATTAGTGGACGTGAAGATTCAGCAAGGCTCTCTTGGCCTATTGAGGCCTATAAAAACAAGGGATTTGTGCTCATTGGGGTACACACACACACACATTGGGGTACAATTTTAGAGTTACATTGGTTCGCGTACGTACGTGCAAAAGTCTTCTCTTGCACTTTGTGGTTTCAAGCCTATTGTAGGAGCTACTTTGTAGTGTGGATACAGAGGGTAGGCTCCTGAGTGAGTGCTATGAGCACTATAGTGTAAGAGAGTGCCTAGGATTTTCTTTCTTTTCTGTGAGTCAGTATCGGTGTTAAGCTCTATTCTCTTGAGCAAAATGAAAAATATTTTAGAAAATCACGATTAATTTTAAGTGATGAAAAAATTGAATGCATAATTGAACTCTCAAAAAGTTCTACTTTATTAGAAGAACTAGAAAGTGTTTCTGAAGAAAAATTAGAATCAAATCTGATTATTCTTAACTCTATTCAAGAATATGAGATTATTAGTGAATTCATCCTAGAACCCGATGTTAAAATAGAAACCAAATACAAAACTGTGGAAAAGAAAATAAAGCATGTAGCTCAACCCTTACCCAAAGATAGTCATGATAAATTTCGACGAGTATCAGATGACCCTATACTTCTAGATCGATCTAAGATAGGTCATACATTTACAGAGGAGAGTAAGAAATATATTAAATTTGGAGATGAATTTCTTTCTCAAATAGAACAAGATCAGTTTACAAAGATGATTGTTCATCATGGTAAAGCATTTTCTTTATTCCCCCATGACATAGGATGTGCAGACCCAAAGTTAGTAGCTCCGATGATTATTTTCACTATACCACATATTCCATGGAATCTTCATCTGATACCAGTTCCAAAGGCTCATTTACCTGAGTTGATGACACTCTTAAAGGAAAAGATTTTCATGAGAATCTAGGAATCATCCTCAGCACCATACTCCAATATATGGTTCACCGTACGAAAAGAGTAGGAAGCTACTGCTTTATTCAGGATCTATAGCCTGTGACTAAAGTCACTATTAGGAATGTAGGAACGGGTCCCATTGTAGATGAGTTTGCTGAGACATTTGCCGGTCATTCCATCTATTCAATGGGAGACTTGTATTTAGGGTATGATCAGTTTTAATTCGCTATTGATAGTCAAGATGTGACCACAATGAAGACTCCTTTGGGTTTAGTATGCATGTGTACTTTGCCACAAGGGGTGACGAATTCTATGGCATACATGATGAATGCTAAGAATCTGGTCTTACATGACTTTATCCCAAAAGTGACGATGCCTTTTATTGATGACATTCCAATAAAAGGGTATGTGGAAAAAGAAAAAGATGAAAGTTTAGATTCATGAGGTTATTTCTGATTGTGAAAAGATATTTGAAAGATTTGAAGAGGTTGGACTAACTTTCTCCCTAGAGAAATCTGCTTTTGGTGTTAATGAAGTGCTGATAGTTGGGCATTTATGTGGTCATTACGATCGCAGACCTTATCCTGCAAAAGTTGATGCCATTAGTAGAATTTCTGAGCGATGTCGCAATGTTAGTGAAGTAAGGAGATTCTTAGGTCCATGTGTTTTCCATGTCATGTGGATCCCTCACTTTGCTCATGTACCAAACCCACTTTATTATTTATTAAGAAAAAGAAAGAAATTCTTTTGGACTAATGACCATTCTAGAACGATGAGACGTCTAAAGCAATTTCTTATCAATGCTCTTATTTTGAAATGTATTGACTATACAAGAAATAAGCTTGTAATCCTAACCATTGACACTAGTCCTATTGGTATAGGCTGGGTCATTGGGCAGGATGATGAGGAGGAGCAAAGATACGTAGTTCGTTTTGGAGCAAAGATCTTACATGATACTCAAAGGAATTACCCTCAAATTAAAAGAGAATTATGGGGATTAGTTACAGCTTTAAAAACAGATAAAGAATACTTTATAGGAGCTATTGTAATAGTAAAGACTGATTGTCTTCTGTTAATAGGTTTAATAGCTAATTTTTCATCTCCAGATATAGCTATGTTGCAATGGATAACCTTTATTAACTTTATTCACCCTGCTTTTGTACATATTTCCGATAAACATAACATCGTTGCTAATATGCTCTCAAGAGCAAAATTCAACAATGATAGTGAAGCAATAGATAATCATATAAATTTAAGAAATTATGAAACATCTACCTATACATATGAAAGATTTAGAGAAGATGATTATGAAGGAGAATGGCGAGATATAGGGTACTATTTGAGTTCGTTTCAGCCTCTTCCAAGCTCATCTTCAAATCGATTCTGGAACATCAGAAAAAGTCTTTCGACTTCTTCTTGAAAGATGGATATCTTTGGAGACATGCTAGAGGAAAGGTAAGAAACCCGCAAAGAGTTCTAGGCTTAATAATGTTTCAAGTACAAGTTATTCAAGAAATGAATGAAAGCCTTTGGGCTGGTCATAAAGGGTTTGTAGCTATATATGAAAAGATTAGGGAAAGCTATCGGTGGCCAAGGATGTATGTAACTATTAAAGAATTTGTGAGCACTTGTATTATGTGCCAATTACATTCCTGTGTCAAGCATAGAGATCCTTTGCACCTGACCTATCCACCTTGTATTCATTACAAGTGGGTAGTTCACCTTGTGACCATGCCTAAAAGCAATAGTGGTATGAGATATATCATTCTTGCACGAGAAGATTTGACAAACCACGTCGAGGTTAGAGCACTTCGTTCAAATACTACTTATAATGTATGAATATTCCTTTTAAAAGAAGTATTATCCACATTTGGATATGTAGAGAAAGTAATTGCAGATCCAGGTGAGCTAGATGCTAAAGAGGCAAGAGAATTCTTTACAGATCATGGAATTTGATTGTCTCTTACGACTGCCTATAATCCAGAAGCAAATGGTAAAATAGAAAGAGGGCATCCTTCCATGGTGAAGGCTATTTTGAAAGCTTCTCGTGGACATATTGGACAATGGCCAAAATATCTCCCATTTGCTCTTTGGGTTGATAGGATGATGTACATGACATCAACTGGTTTTATGCTGGCTGAACTCATGTACTGTCAGAAGCTGATATTTTTCGTACATACTGAGATAATTAACTAGATGAATTTAGATTGGAAAGATAATGTTTCAAGCGAGGAATTATTAGCGCGTAGGATTACACAACTAAAATAAGGTAACAAAAATAAAAAAGAAGCAATTAAAAAATTAAAACCATCACGATTGAAAAATAAAATATACTTTGATAAGAAACATCGACTAAGGCTAAAACCAATAGAGAGTGGTGATTGGGTGCTTGTATATGATAGTACTGTCAAGATTCAATATGATGCATGCCATAAACTAACAAAATGTTGGTTCGGACCTTATGCTGTTGTTTTGGTTTTTGAGACAAGTACTTATAAATTATGAGAATTTGATGGTACCGTGTTAAGAAATTTGATTGCAGGAAAAAGAATAAAGTTGTTTAAAAGAAGAGAAAGTAGTAAGTTCGAGTTGGACGAAGACTTTGTGGAGGATGAAGATGAAGAATAACCAGGTGACTTAATTCTAATTATTTGTATTATTTATTTTTCTGTTCATGCATTTCATAAATAGGGTTTTATTTGTTTGTGATTTAAAGAGGAAATTTCTTAAAATTATGTAAATAATGAATGAGAAATTAAAGTAGGAATATGTATATAGGTTGAAAGTCTGATTTAGGGAACTTGTAATGCGTTGTGAAGATAGGAGAGAGGAACACTTGAACTGCAACCTTTAATAAAAGGGAAATTTACTTTATACTAGTAGACTTCTTCACTTTCTAAACCCGTTTAGTAAATGAGATCCTAATTCTCGTTGTAGCATATTTCTAGATCCTCTGCTCTGATTAGAGGTTAAGCAATACATTAATGGCTACTGCAAGATGAAAAATGAGACCATCAAGCAATACATTAATGGCTACTGCAAGATGAAAAAAAGAAGAAAAGAAAAAAGAAAGAGTACAAAAGAAAAAGAGCAAAGAAAAATATGATTCAGTTGTGGTCTCCAAACCACTTCTGAAATACTATGTGGGCTATATGAGGTGGAGGTTTGTTGTAGAAGAATTAGTTAAATGTACCTTATAGCAGACGTCTAAGAAATAAAAGAAAGCATACTTATATAAATTAAATTTTACTTAAGAACAGGGTTAATGGAATGGTAAGTACCTCAATTATCTAAATAACCTTTATAGGATTTTCTAAGTTTATATTTTTGACTATATGCATTGACCGAAATGATTTCTAATTCTCATTTATGTACTTTTAGGAATTTTCTTTATTATCAAAAACATAATTAGAAATTGAAAGCATTTCTTATAATATTATTTAGAGTTAAATTATAGATTTTACCAAAGAATTTGATGAGTGCTTTCCATTGAACTGTAGGTTGGCCCATTGAGGACGATGTGCAGGTTTGGTGGGGGTAGATGTCGGAAGGATTGGTCACTTGATTGATCATATGGAAAATTCAAAATATTTTGATTTAAAGACGGCGATCTTGATTATCAATGGTCCCTCGTAGGCGATTTGTCCAAGCGATTCCCCAGCATACTAAGCAGCATGCTTTATTTGAATGAAGAGTTCTTCTATGATACGTTAATACATGTACACAGGGTCAAATATCTTTTCTCCTTCCCCCCAAACGGTTGCAAGCGTGCAATATGTAGAAGAGAGTGTTGTAAGGCAGAAGCAGTTAGAACTCAATGAGAGAGAGAGAGAGAGTAATTTTGAAAGGTAGGGATGTTGGAACATCAGGTATACTTAGAAGATTAATCATCTATTCCACATAAGTCATGACTGAACATTTTGGAAAATTTATCCCTTTGTGATCTATAGCTAGCAAGATGTCTTTTGTGGGCGGTTGTACTACCTATGTTGCACTCTCTAAAGCTTTGCTGATGCGTTTCCAAATAGAATTCCATCGGTCTTTAGATGGAGCGAAACCAATTTTGATTAAGCAGAGTAACACAAATTAATCGGTTGTGTTCATATTTTGCTTTGCATAAGTGTTAGGGGAGGATAACCCGAGGGGCATACGATTGTTTTCTATGTTTTGTAGGTTGATCAGATAAGAGGAAGAGATTTCCTTCCTTCCTTATCATCGAGGTTTTTCTCGTGGTAGTAACAAAGGCTTTTGAAGGGATTTAGCGCAGCCTTGAAGGCTAACCGCTGAGAGAGAGAGAGAGAGAAAGAGAGGATCAATGGGTGACTGAATGGCCATTTGACTTATTCACCAAAGAGTATGGGCAATGAAATGCTAATGGTAGTCCACTAAGATTGCATGTAAGTCGATCAAAGGTCTAAATTAATTGTCCATGGTAAATAAGTAGCCCATCCAAGTTATGAATGACTCTTAAGTCGACCAAGCAAGGGTTCGGTTGCCGGACGATCACGCACATAGGGTTGTCCTTATGTGCAGAAGAGAGAGAGAGAGAGAGAGAGAGAGAGAGAGAGAGAGAGTTAGGCACTATAGATGCACGCGTTCGCAAAGGCTGGCGGATGGTTAATCTTTCATAAAGAAGATAGAGGAGGGGCTACACTGATATGGAGGATACATATCATTAGGCGAGGGAGGAAGATTATAGTAGATCATACTTTGACGTGTCTGATTGCGAGAGGCAGATAGTCAGACTGAGAGAAGGAAAAGAAATCCTTGAGCCAAACGTGAGTAGAGAGAAAGGGAAGAGACATTAATGAGATGAGTTGGCAATGTTTCGCTTTTAAATGTTATATTTATAGTTATTATTCCTCATCGTATCGATTCTTGTTTTCTGTTCCACTTTGAACGTGAGGATAATTTATCATGTTTAGCATGTGGCAAAAGAGGTAGAGTTAGGTGCTGAGATTTGCAATCATTTGTCATCCTCCAACTATCTAACTTGTGTACCCCTATCTCCAATTGCGGCCCAGATTTCATTGTTCTTGATGAGCTAACTGCAACATATCTATTGAATACATGCATCAAATGCACGCAATAGCTCTAATTAAATACTTTTCTAATATTAGACCTATATCATTATCTGCCAAAAACTTCTGAAATTCTCTACATGCCTTTGTGTGATGCTTCGATATGATGATTGTTTATAGAGGAGTTGATGAATGAAAATTGACAAGAATATCTTTCAATTTGCATAAATGATGTGAGAATGCAAATGGTTATTGGATGCATGTATGCATAAATATGCATGATCATGAATGTATGTGCATAAATATGCATCAACGGTGTAAACAAGTGCATGATTGCATGTATATTTAAGCTTGACTTTACAAGTTCATAGATGTATGAGTATGCATAAGAGCATGTATGCATTATAATAAAATGCATAAGTTACATGTATGTGCTTAAATGTGAGTGCATATGCATATTGGAGTGTGCACGAGCATGAATATAGATGAGAATAAATATATGCATAATGTGATAGACATGTATGCATGCGATATGTATGCATGTATATGTGTGAACATATGTATGTATATTAATAAGTGTGTATCTATGCATGAATGAATGTATATATGCATGTTCATGAGTGTGAGACATATATGCATGTGTAATATGTATGTGAAATGAATGCATAAGTGCATGTATGTATGTGTGTTATACATGTATTTGCATGTACATGTAAGTGAGCATGTATGCATGTGTAGTGTGCATACGTATGCATGAATTTATGTATGATACATGTTTTGCATGTATGAATGTGTGCTTATGCATGTGCATATGAGCATGCATGTAGTCATGAGTGTATGCATGTTAGTATGAATATGTGTATGCATATATATGTGAGTAGCATGTATGCATGTGTGTATGCATGTAGGCATGAAAGAGTTATGCATGATTGTATGCATGCAAGTATGAATGTATGATAGAACTAGAATGTATGCATAAGTGTATGTATGCATGTGCATATGTATTTGAGTATGATGTGCACAAATGCATATGCATGTAAATTAAGAAGTGGGAAGTGCATGTGTGCATGTGCATATATGATAGTGTTAGGAAAATGTGCATGTGTGCAAGAATGATGTTTACATATGCATGTAAGTTAGAAAGTTAGGTGTGCATGTGTGCATGAGAGAAATGCATGTGCATATGTAATGTAAATAGGTATGCATATGTAAACTATATGTATGCGTACAAAGTTCAAGCATGTATGCAAGTGGATGTGTGCATGTATGTTAGTATTTGTAGTATGAATGTGTATGAATGTCTAGTTAATATATGCATATGAAGTCTGATATATGTTAGTATGCCTGTGTGCATGTGTACATCTAGAGCATGTGCATATGCAATGTAGGTATGCATAAATGCATATACATAAGTGTATGATTTTAACAAGTAAGCGGTTGATGCATATATGCATGTAAGGTGTATTTGCATGTATGCATGTGAGAGTGCATGTCCATATTTAAGTTAGTACCTGTGCATATGAGTAAATGCATAAATACATACATATATATGAAGTAGATAGGTAAAAATATGTGCATATACCTATTTAAAGTTGATGTGTGTGGGAGTTAAATAAGTATGCATTTACTTATGCATAAAAACATATTGAGATTAATAAATGAGTGTTTTATGTTAATTAAAAGCATACTTGTGTTTTTTCTCTAATGATAGTTTTTCAGATCATTGTGAAGAGAACTTGATGAGAATTGAAGAAGATTGGGCCAGATTAGAGATTGAAGCTCCTCATGCTATTTAGAAATATAAATTTGTATAGGAATATTTTCTGAGAGTTGTATTAGGCCTAGAATTGAACCTAAAAGTTTTTCATATTTTCACTTTATGATTTAATTAAGTTTTATATATTCCACTTTCATATGTCTAAGAATTTAGCATCAACAAGCGGATCAGTTATTGAAAATAAAGAATTAGATAACTCTTTTGTTTTGGGAATGCTTCTACCATCACCTATTGAAAGTACGATAAGTAACGAAACTGAAGAAATAGAAATAGTTAAAGACCAAATAGTTGATGAGACTTTACGTACGGTAGAATAGGATCGTAATGTATCTAGGGTTTTTCCTTTAATTTCAATAGTTTTACCGAAACCTGAGAATAAAGAAGATTTGTTTCCACCCAACTTAAAAAGAAATACTAATTCAAAACAAAATGAAAACGTGGTAGTTGAAATAATTAAAAATAGAATAACTATTGAAGAGTTCGTTTTTCCTTCATATTTAGACGTTTTAGCTAGGTATAGGAACACACTTCCATACGTCCATAGTGTTATACTTTTCATGAACACAAATATTGCTTCCACAAGTAAAACTCCAAATATAAAGAAAATAGATAATTCTTTCATTCCAAATACACTTTTACCTACTCCATTAGGAAATACTTTTACACAAATCAACAAGAGCAAAGATAATATAGAAGAAGTAGAAAAAATAAAAGATCATATTATAATCAAAACTTTATACTGTTCACCTGACGATTATAGAGTGCCTAGATTTAAAACTTTTTGTTCAATTGCTTTTCTTAAATCAGACTAGAAAGAGATCTTATTTCCACCTTCCCCTAAAAGGAAAAATCAATCTGAAAACAACGAGGTAGCTATTATTAAAAAATTGTATTATTGAAGACAATTATAATCGAATTTCTGAAGAGGAATTGATTTTTGCAGCATATCAAAACACTACGATTATACTTTCATATGAATCTTAGTTCTTAAATTAAAATTAAATAGATTATAAAACTCTAGCTTTTATAACCCAACAACTGAGAACTCAACCCAAATCTTGAAGCATACTAAAAAACACCCTGTGTGTAGTCACACGGTTAGGTTAGCGTGAATATGTTGGATGAACGTTTGCCTCCCTTCACACCCCTCTACGACATCGGGTGACCTGGGGATGCTTCCTACATTTGGGAGTCCAAGTACTAATTCAGCAATGTGTGCGGATGCTTCCATTTCTTTTCCAAAGAATTCGAGACTCTCCAGAACACCCGAGAGTTACAAGTGATTTGGCAATGCATAGGCCTAGCTGAACATTTTAAGGCACCCTTGCCAAAACCAGATTTCCAATGTTGTTATTATCTAGCATCTATCCTAAAGGCTAGTGGAATAAAAGATCGACTAGGTACCTTTGTTTTCCCCTCTCTCTCACCCAACAATGGAATGGAAAAGTATGAGCTCTTTGTAGTAAGAGATGCACACAACATTCATGGCACTATGTCACCTCAGAAAAAAGATGCTCTAGTACCGGACAACATGAAGGATAGAAAGATCTTGAAGCTCAAAGATATGGCCACATTAACACCTAATGTTTCTATTATGTTACGACTATGCATGCAACATTTTGCATTTCCAAGATAGGATCGATTCACACAACCCCACAAGAGAATCTGGTTCTGTCTCTATCTGCCTAAGATAGGATCATTGACTATTAAGATTCCTATATGGATCATAGAGTAGTTGTATGAAGCCATTAAAAGCTGGTTTAGGAAACCCATCTTGAATGGATGTTGTGCTATCATGTGCATAATACACAGGTGTCTAGCATACAATGTGCCCATCGGGTGTGCACTAACTTGGTCTCAATTATAGTTGTTCAAAGGATTCAAAACTTCGAGTCATCATTCCAAGAGAATGATAGGGACCCTCCTGTGTGTCGAGACAAGGGAAGTTATTACTACCCCAAAGGTCTCACCAAGGGGAGAAGGAAAAGTGCCTCCTTTCAGCATTAGAATTCTAGGATTGGAGTGTAAAGGCACATCACAAGCTGCTCCAACTGCTTCTCCTATTCCCCCAGAATTTGAATTTAGTACACAGGCAGACATAGAAGGAATGCGCACCTTTGACTTTAAATCATTTTTGTAGACCACACAACTATCCGATGTAGAATTCTTCTCTAATGTAGAAGGACCTGGCACCTCCACACAAAGGAGTGGAAAATCAACAAAAGGTCATCATGTCCATTGGGCAGATGATAAGCAGCCAACACTATCTCAATAGCTAGAAAGGCGATGTGCCTGAGTCAAGTTTGGACTAAAACTTACTTTTTGGCCATCCATGACTAAAGCAAGCCAGAGACCTACAAGATTGACCTTCTTATGAACTACACTTTGAATGTAATCATGTGAAATACACTATGACCCTTCATGAGATTAAATAATGTGAAACTCATGTTAGGGTCTATGTTGCTGAACAATTCCATATATTGGATGGTCTTTAAAATGATGAGGAAACGACCTTCCTCTCTTCTAAAGAGGATTTACTTTCCTTAGGAATAGTGAATCTACAATGTGTATTGGACCATTTTTTCCCTAATTGTTGTGTTGCTCAACCCACTATGATAGAGACTAAAATATTACCAGACAATCTACTTGATTGAACAGACTTACCGAAACATCTGCATTAGGAGATGGATGATATCTCTTGCAAACAAGTTTATATCCTGGAAGATCAATTAATTATGTGTAACCTAGGAGATGATTCAAATCCATGACCTATTAAGATTAGAGCAGTCTTTGGAGGAATATTTTATAAAGGATCTACTCATGTTATTAATCGAGTTTATTGATGTATTTCCATGGGATTATAAAGATATGAAAGGCTTAGATCCTAGGATATATCAACACAAAGTGGTGGTAAAATCAGATGCCTACCCAGCTAAGCAACAGAATTATTGAATGAACCTGCACTATGCTAAAAAATTCAAAGAGGGATTAGATCATTTACTCAAAGTTGGATTTATAGTTCTAATTGAACACACAGAGTGGATCTCTCCAATTCTAATTGTCCCTAAGAAGAATAAACAACTGTGCATCTATGTTGACTACTAGAAATCGAATGCTACCACTATTTCTGACCCCTTTTCTCTACTATTCTTGGATAGTATGCTTGATGAAGTTTTCCATAGAGAAATGGTGAAAGTAGATGATTCATCCCCTTCTATTCACATGGTTGAACCTAGCTCTTCGCTTGTTCCATGGAATCTTGTAGAGTCATATTACAATACCCTCATGACTTGTCTGACTTTTGGTGGCCTTGTAGAGTTGGTGGTTCCATATCATTGGAGGCCAATTGTAGCATTTTGACCCTTTGGGAGCTTGGATTTGATTTGTCCAAATGCATGGTGTCCTCAATCTTGGCATTCTCTGATTCTACAACTACTCATGGTCAATTTTCGGTGGAGTCGATGCATAAAAAGGTCCTACAGAGTGGTCTATGGTGGTCGACTATGCAACGCGATGTGTATGATTATGCCCATCAATTTCATCCTTGCCAATGTTGTGGTCAACCCCTATCATGCAATTACTTCGTTAATTTGTAGCCAATTCTTCCTCTAGAACTGTTCCAAAAATGAAGCTTGGACTTCATTGGCCCAATTACTCCTCTGGTGACCCTTAATAAAAGTCGTTACATTTTGACATGCATCCAGTATGCCACATGCTAGGATGAGGTTTGGACGGTCCATTCTACTCGTGCTATGATAGTCGCTAAGTGCTTAACTCATGATCGTTTTCCACAATTTGGTCTTCCCCTTGAAATTAGATGAGACAGAGGCACTCATTTTGCAAATGAATTAGCTTATGCCTTGACTCACTCCTTTGATATTACACATATATTTAGTACTTTGTATTACCCCCATGAAAATGTTCTTGCTAAAAGCACAAACAAAAGCTTGCTAACATTACCAAAGAAGTTAATTGCTAATTTTCCTAATCACTGGGATTAGCTCTTGCTTGCCATTCTGTGGACTTGTAGAACTATGTACAAAGTCAGTATGAACTATACTCCATTTAAATCACCCTACTATTGAAGCAATTGTTCTCATGGAAGTGGTTGTGCCTAGCTTTGTGTTGCCATTAAACAGAAATTATTACCAACTAAGTCACGTTTTACTCAAATTGATTATTTGCACGCATTTAATGAAGAAAGGTTTGAAATTTTTTTGTTGATGCAAGGTATATAGTTGAGACAAGCCGGGATGCATGGTCGCTTTTTATGGAATCCAGTTTTTGAAGTTGGCCAACTCATACTATTCTACAGCTCCAAGTCCGATTACATTGTAGGAAAATTCAAAGTCCAATGGTTTAGTCCTTATCAGATCCTGGCACAAGTGGGTCTTGCAACTTTTTGGTTGCAAAAACTTCTGAAAGTATTAAAAATCCGGTCAATGGGTCAAAACGTCACCCTTTTTTGTCACCTTCCACATGCTCAATCATTTTTTCGCCACCCATATTTGCATGGTTTACATGATCATTATGGTGTAATCCTCCTTGAATTGTGTTCATGAATGTGATCATCCTCTTCTTCCATTATGATGACATGCTACTCTCTTTTTTTAAAATCTCTTTGTTTCATGATCACTGGTTAGTGCTTTTTGTGTGTCTGTGCTCTCTGTGTCTACTTGCTATTTTTTATGTGCATTGTACCTATGGAAGACCTATGTACCTTTGACCCTCTCGGTAATAGTCTTTGAAAAGATAAATGCATTTTTGATCCCCCGATGCTTTGAATGGTTGTACCTTTTGCACTATGGAGCTGTTGCTGCACACCGTACTATGGAAAGCATTATCTGCTCCATAGTTATTGATACCACCTCATCAGCTTCCTAAACTGTGCCACTTAGCAGACAAGAGCTCCACATGACCCTCATGGAATTGGGTCAAACATTTTTCTCGCCCACTAATGCTTTGGCTTCCATCCCATCCATCTCTCGAGTGGCCAAGGAATAATTGTTCCCTAGCCATAGCTCTAATGATTATGCCATCAGTTGTTGACTACAACAGGAAAAATATCCTCAATTTTTTTGCTCTTGCATTGAACCTTCAACATCGATCATACGACATCTTTTGGTGGTTTTATTATGTCGTAGACTCTGCTTCCTAAGGACCAATCAATTGTTAGGTCATCCTATTCAATTACATTCATAAAAAATGCTAGAATATAGTTTGGTAGTTAGATAACAACCACTATCCCAAGCCTCGCTTTGTGTATCTACTTCTGCCTTTTACTCCAGCAACTTTTCGATCACCCCTATGTTGTGTTGATCCCATGATGACTTGCAAAACTAGCATTGCCCATAGATGAGGAAGATGACAGAATGAATATACCTCTACACCAACCTCTAGTGCGTCTGTGTTAGTCAAAGCCCACTAATCATTGCTTGTTGCTTGAGCCCATCACTCTCACCTCCTACCTCTACATCTCTCTCTCTCTCTCTCTCTCTCTCTCTCTCTCTCTCTCTCTCTCTCTCTCTCTCTCGCTCTCTCTCTCTCTCTCCCCTCCATGCCAATTTTTGTAGCATGAAATCCATCAATTTCTATCATAGTGGCACCGCTGTTTCTCTCTCTCTCTCTCTCTGAGTATTCTTATCAGCGCTACAAATCACAAAAATAATGCAATTTGCATCAAAGGCACAACAAGAAATTTGAAGACCTGGCTATTGGACTATCTGAGTGCCTCGATTCACCTTCATAAACGAATTTAGTAGTTTATAGTTTGGCATATACACCTTGGACTTCATTGTTGAGCCTCGAGCATCCCCGATGCAACATACCCCATCATCAGAAGATGAAAGAAAATGGTGCTCGGAGATAAGCGTGGGACTAAATGCAAATGCTATCACAACACCAATATGGCCTCAAAGAACACTCATAGAGAGTCCATCAGGTAGATGCCATACATGAATAATACAATCATTTGATGTTGATGGTACCAAAGAATTGTCAATGCTCATAGATAGCTTAGTAATATCACCCTCCTACCCGCAACAACTACAATGGCAAAAGCGAATTTCATCTCTCCAAATTCTTCCCCTTTAATTGCTTTTCGGGTGTTCCTAATGATGCATTTTTCCATGATTAGGCAAAGAACTCCCCCTCTCTATGTGAGATTCTCTTGCACGAGTAGCTTCTTTTCCTTCTCTCTCTCTCTCTGTAACTCTCTTTAGTGCATCTGCATCATCCACAAATTCTCCTATATGTGTGTGAGAACTCATTCAGGGCAAGAGGAACACATTCTTTCTTCTTCCTCTCTCTCTCTCACTCTTTCTTTGTCTCTCTTTCTCTCTCTCTTCCATGCAACATTGGAGTCCCCTCCTCCTCTTCTGAGATGTGCACACACCCCCTTCCTACAGCTGCCTCCATCTGAGAATGACAACAGAGCCCCTCTTCTCTTGTTGAGAACTATCACCTATTCGAGAGCCAAAACTGAGCATAGACTTCCAAGCACAATGTAGCATCAACTACATCATGTGCAAGAAAAACCACCACACAAATGAGTGCCAATTGTGATCTATCACCTTTGTCAAGTATCATCTCTATGAGCAGGTCGTCAATAGTGGAAGTCAGAGTAGCACTTTTGCCACTCTCTCTTCATAATTCTGGTCAATATTTGATGAGGCCTTCTTATGAAGAGGGCTTCTTCATAGCAGAATGAGACTCTCTCTCTTTTACATACATGTAAGAACATTATAGTTAGGACATGCACAGTTACATCAGAGAACCATTTAGTTAGGACATGCACAGTTACATCAGAGAACCATTTATTTGGAATCTCTGTCTGTATAGCTCTCTTTTACATCAGAGAACATTATAGTTAGAACATGCACAGTTACATCAGAGAACCATTTAGTTAGGACATGCACAGTTACATCAGAGAACCATTTATTTGGAATCTCTGTCTGTATAGCTCTCTTTTACATCAGAGAACATTATAGTTAGAACATGCACAGTTACATCAGAGAACCATTTATTTGGAATCTCTATCTGTATAGCTCATATAATCAATACTCTACTTTGTGGTCTATTTGCTCTCTTAAAACTCTTAGCTAAGTGAAATAAAGAGAATTAAATCTCACAAGTAGAGAATAGCCAAACATGAATAACTCTCCATAAAAAAAGTACAAATGTTTGCAGAATAACATGATCTATGTAAGAGTCTTCCACCTTTCTTTCACCTTTCTTCTTTCTCAACGTATGAAATCATCGAAAATAAAATCATGAAAGAAGCGAATTTCTTTCCCTATCTAACACCATCTATGCATATGCATATATTAATTTGAGGTCATGGAAAAGGATTCAACACTGTGTTCTAGAGCATACAATACAACATGACTGAAATGAGTGAACAAGAAAAGACAAGGAGCATACCTGGAGAGAAAATCCACAAGTAAAACCAAATGAGCATGCGGGCATCAATTTAAAGGTTTCTCCTAGGACCTCCCTTTAAAATCTTCTAACCTCCCTATTAATTCTTTCTATTTCCAGAATCATCTTGCATGTTCTTTTTTTCTATTTTTGGAAAATCCCATCTTTTATTTCTATTTTTGATCTTTCTCTTTTTTATTTTCCAATTTTTTGTTTCTATTTTGGTATGTTTTTCTTTTTCTCTTTTTACTTTTCTTCGACTAAGGTTTGGTTTCACACCTTATGTACAAAATTAAATAAATTAAAGGATTAGACTTAGTGTAAATGGAAAAACTCAGATTCCAACCTAGGATTTTAATCAAGGAAAGTTAGGGTTTACCTATGAATAAGGTCAAGCACATCCACAAAAGGTTTTATTTATATTTATGGCTTAAACTCCTAGGGTTTTGAAGGGTAAAACCTAGGGTTTCATGGGTCAAAATTGGATTTTCTAAGGGTCAAACCGTGGATTTCAGGGGTTTAGAGTTAGGTTAATGAACTATGTACAAATATACAGGTCTAATCTACAGACATAACATGGTTTTTCACCTCATAATCAATCAAATCAATCAAAACATGGATAGATTTATAGCTCTTTTCCAGTCGAAACATGATAGCAAACCTCGAAAATCAATGAAATGAAAAAATAAAAGCTTGAGCTATACTTCCATGAGGTAAAACTCTTTTTAATTTTTATGGTTTTTTTCAAAAATTGAAACATGATCTCACACACTCGATGCAATTTTATAAAGATTAGTAAAAATGTTAGATAAATTAAGCAGATCCAAGCTTCACAAACATCATAATACATTTCTGCTTCCGTAATCAATCGAGCAATCATATGAATAAATCATAGGCTTTGTAGATCTTCCATTCGTTCAAGTCGTTCAAATCCAACAACTTATCCTAAGTACTAGCATATACTAAGCTCTACTAACACAGTTTGTAGAAATCTGCCATGATTCCTCTGCTTATCCCATACTATCCAACTCTCCATCAAATCTTTTCTTTTATTTTACTTTTTTATTTTTCTTTTTCGTTTTCTTTTTTCTTTTCTTTTATTTTTCACTTGATCTTAGCTCATCACTTTCTTTTTATTTTTATTTTTCACAAGTCATCCTATGCCAAAATGGGGTGCGACTCATGGACTTGTCCACCGGGCCAAGTTTACCCCACGTGTTTGTCAACCTAACATAGCATACGACACACAACATCAACCCTACATGCAATCAATGTTAGCTCATGGCTCTGGCCACCCGGACAGAGTGAATCCACCCGCCTATTGATCCATACAGACACATGATAATAGATAGGCTAGGCCTATGACAAACCTATCGTTAGCTTGTGGCCTTGATCACCCAAACAAGGTCGTTCCACCTGCCTACTAGCCCATCGCAGTGCACTAACAACATGCACACACATATACTGTTGGCTCTAGTATGAAAGTTTTCTTTGAATATTGATCCATCTAAAGATAGAATCTCGTAAGAAATAAATTATAGGACCCAAAGAATCCAACTCACTAAGCATTCAAATCTATCAATATATACACACACTCCATCTAAGTATGCCATCCCACTCCCAAGCTTTCACTCCCAAAAGTCTCTAGTCCACTGACTAATTCTATTCATATAATCTCTAGTCATTCATGCTTCATGCAAAACCATAACATATGATTTTTATCTTGTTCCCTACTTAATTTTTCTAAATGTCTACATATCTTTATCACACACAAAAATGCAATGCATATATTCTTTTCAAAAAGAAAACATAATTTAAAATTGGAAATATTTCACCTAATCAATTTGGTTCATCTTCATCATTGTTTAATCTAGCTTTTCTTCAATATCCTTGATTTATTGTTCTTCATCAGCATCAATATCAGTATCATCAACATCCTCCAGTAGTTCCTGCTCAATCTCATAATTTGCATCATTTCTTTTCTTGAAAAACTTTATCATCTTTCTTGCAATCAAAGACTTCAATAGAGTACCATCTAATTTATGAAGTGCATACTACTGGAGACCTCTAAATCTTCAAAGGCTTGATCTATACTGATCTAAGAACACTCTATATCAGTCATAGACCAAACTTTACACAAACTTGATTTACAAAATCATTTACTATCACTTCTTTTAGTGAAATTTCTTCTTCTTCAAGAAGCCTGCTTCAAAATTTAACTTCATTACCTATACATAACTTCAAATTTCTTCAATCTAATGATGAACATATCTACACACTACCTTTACGCAATCATATCAATCATTAGACCTTCACGAGAATCATTAAAACTCTGATTTGATTATTAAGATCAAAGATATGTCAGAAACTATCTTCCTTAACAAGTGACTTTGACATAGTCAACTTCTAAGGTTGATTTCTCATAGCACAAGTCCCATTTTGCTAAATGCTTTTAGCCATAGCTTATTGATTTATATTTGTCCTTTTTTTGTATAGCATTTCTACTAAGGTCCAATGTTCTAGAATAAATATGATATGAAATACGAATGGGGTGTGAAGAAATTGGATACAAAATAATGAGCTTGAGGGTTGTTCAAAATAGAGACCTAGCCAATTACATCATATATAATGATAAGCTCATAAAAATAAAGACAAGGATTTAAGGCCTCAATTAAATAGGAACAATTGGAAGTTGTAGCCTTTGTGTGAATTTTCAATAAAAAGGTTTTGAATGATGTTAGCATTATGTATGCTTTTGTGTCATTATCATGTTCTACTTTGCAAACACTTGCATTGCATAACTATGGTGAGTTCGAGATGATAGGGTACAAGCATATATGGAGGATTTCATATTCTGTCATGATTATCATCTCTTTGTGGGGATTGAGCAAAGCCATTAAGGCCCAAATTCATTCTAGTAAATATGATCACCATACATGCAATTTTGACATGAGAAAACATCGTCCGAGTTGTTGCAGATTTATAAATGCTCAAAGAGAGAGAGAGAGAGAGAGAGAGTGAGAGAATTTTATTTCGTTTTTTATTTTGAGTACTACGTTTTTTAATCAGTTTTATAAGATCAACATTAAAATGATTAAGAAGATGATTTTATTTTTTGAGTATGTTCTAAGGTACTAATGATTTTCATCCTGGCTCCATAGATTTTCCTTGCACGTATCTCCTTGAATGCTCTCATACATACAGTAGTTAAGCATCGCTAAAGTTTCTGACCTTCAAGATCTTCCCTCCTACCATGGTAAGGGGATGGATGGGAAGTTCTAGATATCTTCTAGATAAGGCATCAATAACATCGTCTGCTAGTCAAGACACACTTCTATCCAAGCTGATAAATGCCCAATCATCTATGATTCCATCTTCAACAAAGCATGCATCATTCATGTTCCATGAGACAAACCTGGGAATAAGCTCTCTCTCTCTCTCTCTCTCTCTCTCTCTCTCTCTCTCTTTTAACGATATCACCAAACAAGGAAAAAGATGTTAGTATCAATAAAATATTTTACATATGTTAAATGTGTCTCGTGTGTGTAGGATTCTCAAATTTCTCTATGTACGACCGTGTAATGTGGCCCTATATTAATGCATACTTGGGAAATGCATGAACTAACTGGTGCAAAAGACAAGGTTATGCCAAAGGCACATGGTTGTCGCACATCAAGGGTTCTAATCTAACTTGGGGATGTTGATGCAAGCTATACTTAGAGGTTTCCATTGGACCTCAAGATGACAACTAATCATCCCTCCTTAAAGCGCTCCATTTTAAAACCATGTTGGGCTGTGTAGAGATCACTGTGGGCTTCTTCAACTTCAGATAGGTTTCTTAATTTATGTATCACACATGGTTGGTTCTTCGGTTCTCTGGGGGCTACTAGTGCTTTTGGCTTCTATATCCATACCATCGTTGTTGGTCTTTTGACTCTTGTTGAAGAGATGTGTTGGTTTGCTTTTGGTATTGTGCTTGGCTTGGACCCTTGTGTCTCCTAGGCTTCTTTTTGTTGAGACTTTTCTTGTGAAATATGGCATAGGTGTTTGTGCATGTAAGAGTGCCTTGGGTACCCATATTTGTAAGCACCCTTGTTGAGCGATAGCTAGTTTCTTAGGCACCCAAATGTGTACCTTAGTGTGGTCGGCCTTCCTTGATTGGCTCGATAACCCCATTTGGACTACTCTTTCAGATGGAGGTCTTCGTTCTTTTGCTACTTGCAGCCTTGGATGTCTATGCTACTTCTCGGATAATGAATTTGAGTGTCCTAGTTTGATTGGTTGCTCTCCTTTTCGTACCCACATCTGCTTCACGCTTCGAGCTACTTTCTTCTTGAAATCTGTTTGTCAAGTTGATATAGCAGTTGTCTTGTATGATTTCTCTTGCTTGTGTGGTTGAGCTACTATAGATGGCTGAGACTTCATACAGGAAGGAAGTCTCAACGGGTCGAAGAGATATTGTACATTGATGTTTTATCCCATGTTCCACCAAAAATGCATTAGATTCAGAAGACATGTATTCCCCCTTCGATCAAAACGGCGAGTGCCCATTTTACATGCTAACAGATTTTCAACCAAAATCAAAAACTGTTTGAAGAACATAAATACTTCGGACTTTTCTTTTAGTGGATACATATAAACATTTCAGATTTTTGTAGGCCTAGCAAACTAGCAAAATTCAGATGACCAAAACATGCATGCGAAAGCTTTGCATCTTACATAGCCTAAGAATCTTGAACTGCATATGGTGAATCATTCACATATTTTGCATAATCTATGATCTTATATAGCCCATGAAATATAATGCCAGAAGAAATCGTGACATTACCATTTAACAGATCAGGAATTGTACATTTGCCATTAATAAATTTGACAACCAAGCTGATCTTGGCTAATCCAAAAATTGATTACAATTTTTCTTGATCCCTGACACAAATAAAGAATCCAACAATATAAAAGAACTATCACGAGTAGTAGAAAAAATGATCTTACCAACTCCCATGATAGGATAAGAGGCATTTTTAGTGCATGTGACATTATTCCCTATAGGGGAAGGCTCAAGTGAAGTGAAGAAACTATGCTGCGAGGTGATATGTTTGGTTGCCCCACTATCAAAGTACCAAATATCTGAGTCTACTATAGACATACATTGTTCATGAGAACATGGGTTGCAAACAGTAGCACATGGTCATTCTTTGTTCTACACAAGATTAGTAGACTCAATTTTGGGTCTGGAGGCCCTTACAATAACCATTCTAACCTCTTCTTCTCTATGTCTTTTGTAGCCAGTTTTGGATAAACTTTTATGACATGATCATTTCCTTTACAAGACTTGCAATTTTCTCATCGTCTCTATTATCCTTCTTTGATTGTGGAAAACTAGCAGATTTTTGTGTACTAGTCGATGAGCTCCATTTACCTTTGCCCTTCTCAGTAGCCAGGAAAGCTTGATCTGCACCATGCATAATGGACTTGCTCTGCATAGACTGGTCTTCCTACAATAAAACAGAGACTAACTCCTCAAATGTTAAGGCATCTTGATTGTCATTCCTCATTAATCAAAGAGTCGAAGAAAAACTCTAATATGAATCTGGAAGACCATTCAAAAGAGTCTGCACAAGTGAAGTCTTAGGCAAAACTTCATCAACAAAAATCAACTACTCCTTCAAATCTTTGATCTTTGTCAAAAACCTATCCATAGAATCTCGTTCATTCATGTGCTCACTCTCCAACTGTTTTTGAAGGTAAGCAACAAGAGCATCATTCTGTGCCTGGTATAAAGTGGTAAGTGTATCCAAAGCATCCTTTGCTATTCTACATGAGTGAATGTAAGGAATAATGGCACGTTCAATAGACGAGGCTATCGATGCATGTGTGTGAGCATATCTATCATCCTAATGAAGTTGCTAAGCAGTAGGTGCAGCAAGAACCATAGCATGAACAAGGACTTGAAGAATATCACCATCTTCAATGCCATCTATATCACCTTCACTAATTGTATTTGCAGGTGTAATAGGGTGTTTTTCAACACCGTGTATAATATTCCAGTCATTTTGCAACCAATACATGATGCACCATATAAACCCATAATGGGTAATTGGTACCATCCAACTTATCCTCAATAGCCAACATAAGAAATACATCAGTGCGTTGAGCTATGGCCAGTGAGTAAAGTATCTTGATACAGAAAAATGATTGCGTCTCAAAAAGTTTACTCGGACTACCCTGTCGAGTTTTGCTAAACATGTCAGAGACTTCAAGGCGCTTATACTAACAAACCAAAACCTATATATATCTTTGGCACAAAAAGATTAAATTACCTACATAGGCACTATGATAGTGCATTCGGGGGTCAAAACAAGCTCAGATCATGATTTCAACACCATAGAACAATGCTATTTTGGACTCCTAATCAAGCTGAGTATGCTCACCAATTTTCATGTGATTTTGAGACTATGACTAGAGAGGTGTCGATGATGCCCTTGATGAGGCGACAATCTACTTTCATACCAAGTGTTGGGGTTTGTGGCATGCGAGAACACATGAACTACAAAAAGAAGAAAAATAAGCTTCGAGCACAACACAAAATACTAAATGTATTACCAAGAGAATGTACAAAGATAAGTGACCCATTAGGTTTATAGGCATATATACAAGCCGAGGAAAAAAAACTCCTAAAAAGGGAAAAGCATGCCCCACCAGTCCTAGTGTGTTCACACACATCACTACCAAAATATATGAACATCACTTATCTTTTTATATTCGCTTGGTAATACACTCTGTGTTGCACTCTTAGTTTCTACTTCTTCCTTTTGTTATTTGTGTGTTTTCACAATCCTAAGACTCCAACATTTGGGAGGTGTAGGTTTTGTTGAAAACATGAAATATGAGATCTTTCTTATTTCATTTAGGACTTGTTATTTTATTTTTTCAATTTCCTACTATTCAGAGCTCTTTCCTTTCCTAGATGTAGCTTTTATAGGCTTTCATCTTTACGGAGTTTCATCTATCATATTCCCCCATCCACGTGGTGCTCTTGCTAATATCTCTCTCTCTCTCTCATCATCCATAAAGGGCAATGCTCAAGCTATCTCATATGGATGCCACTTGGTACTCATGTGAGTATCATACTTAACAAGTGTAAGAGGGGGTTCTCACGTCTAACTCATACTAATGGTGATACTCCATGTATTATTTCCTTCCCCTTGGTTCCATTTTTTGTCCTCAGGAATGGTATTGGAAGGTCTAATAAAAAGATAAAACTAATAGAAACACCACACCCACTATATCCCCATGTGTCAAAAAACATGGTCATATCTCCGTGTTGTTTCCCCATATCCTTCCCCTTCAAAGGAATCTTGGGAAGGTAATCTAAAATTGCGAAATTGTCTCTTAAGGGTGCTAACCCGCTCCCATGTGGCATTATCTTCTAAACTATCTTTCCACTTTACTAAAAACTCTTTATATAAGTGACTTCTTATCCGTTTCTCTCTAGTGCGTAGTATACTTTTAGGCTCATGTGGAAAAAATTGAACAGAAATAGGCTCTACTACCTCACTATCTCGAATGAGGTTGTGAGATTCACCCAACCTTTTCTTAAGCTGGATAACATGAAAAGTTTAATAGATTTGACTATTATCTAGAAGTTGGAGCTATTTAACCATCTTTCCTATTCTCTTAAGTATTTGGAAGGGTCCACAATACCTAGGAGAAAGCTTTGGACAAGGTCCCATCTTCATGGTTTCAAATCTAGATGGAACTCTAAGATAGATCTGATCACCTACCTCAAAATTATATCTCTCCTTTGAGGGTTTGCATAAGCTCTAGCCCTATCCTCAGCTCTCCTAATGCGCTCCTTAGCAAGCCTAACCATATTATTCATCTCTTCCAAGAAGTCCTTTGCAGCTTGAAGTTTCTCATTCTGCAATCCTACTACATAGGGAGCTCTTGGCTAAAACCCATACATAAGCATAATGGATATGCCCAGTGGAAGAGTGCTTGACACTATTATATGCAAACTCTACTATCGGTAAGTACTCTTCCCAATTAGTTTGCCTTTCATTCACATATGCTTGAAGCATATCCTCCAAGATCTAGATACCCCTCTCTGTTTGCCCATCTAACTATGGATGCTCAACCGTAGTCATGCTAAGTTTTGTATCCAGCCTTTTGAAGAAATCTCTCCAAAAATGTCTAGTCAACTTCCTATCTTGATCAGAAGCTATGTCTAAAGGAAGACCATATAACCAGTATACTTTCTCTACAAAAAGTTTAGCCAACTCAGTTGTCTTCACTCTAGTGTGTGTTTGAATAAATGTAGCCATTTTGGTTAACCTATCCACAATTACCCAGATCGAGTCGTGCCCTCTTTGTGTCTTAGGTAATCCGACTTTAAAGTCCATGGAGACACTCTCCCACTTCCCATTAGGAATATCCAATGCATGGAGTAGTCCTCCAATCCTCAACATTTCAGCTTTATTGACCTGGCATTTAGTGCACTTAAGCACATGCATCCTTATGAGGTCCAGGCCAGTAGATTTACCTTTTAACAAGATCATAAGTCTTGTTAAGTCTTGGGTGTCGCCCACTAGGTGTGTCATGACACTCATACAAAATATGTCGTCTCATCTCAGAATCTCTAGGCATACACACCTTACCTTTATATAATATATATCCATCATGGACACTGTAATTCTTCCACTTGAATCCTTCTTGAGTACCCATCGATACTCCGTCCTCATTGGAAACCCCTGTACCACGATCCCCATTCTTTATGGCTTCCCCAATCTCGGAATATGCAGGATCAAGCCTACATATCCCTCTAATCGACTGAAGTAGCTCACTAGTGATCTTAGTAAAACTTAGTCAATTGAGCATAGGGATGCGGCTAAGTGAATCAACCACTACATTCAACTTATACCTAAGCTCATAATCAAACTCTTGAAGGGTCTCTACCCATCAAGCCCTATGACCTTTAAGGTTTGTTTGAGTAGAGAGCCACTTAATGCTCTCTTGATCAAACACTATCGTGACTTTGATACCATATAGATAATGATGCCACTTCTTCAAAGCATGGACAATTGCATACAACTCCTTCTCATAGAAGGAGTAATTCTTTTGAGCCAATTCTAGTATCTTACTCTCAAAAGCTACTACTTGACCATCGTGAGTTAAAATAGCTCCTATAGCAAAATCACACGTGTCCGTCTCAACCGCAAAGGGTTTATTGGGATCTGCATGTAAAAGTGGAGCTATAGCAATTGCTACTTTCAATCTCTCCATACTTTTCTTATGTTTGTCTCCCCAATGAAAGGGTTTCTCTTTCCCTTTAAGCTCTTTCATCATGGGGAAAACAATTTTGGCATAACTCTTAATGAATCTTCGATAGAAACATGATAAAACTAGGAAGATCTACAGCTCTTCCAGGTTCCTTGGATGTGGCCATTGCATACTAGCCCTTACTTTTTTAGGATCCATCTGGATTCGATTCTTGGAGGCTATATGCCCAAGGTATCTAACCTCTCTTTTGAAAAATTCACACTTTGACTCCTTAGCAAAGAGTGAATTTTCCCTTAGCACTTGAAATGTCTTTCCTAAGTGTTCCAAGTGCTCTTGTTTTGATGCATTATAGATCAGAATGTCATCCACGAAGTCTACTACAAAGTGTCCTAGAAAGTGGCAAGAGCGTGGGTAAGACCAAAAGGCATCACCGAAAAATCATAGGCATCACCAAAAAATCATACACTATTCATGAGCTTCATGAAAGTGGCAAGAGCATGGGTAAGACCAAAAGGCATCACCAAAAAATCATAGTGCCCATATCTAGTCCTGAATGTAGTCTTAGGGACATCCTCTGCCCTAATCCTTATCTGATGATATCATGATCTAAGGTCAAACTTGGTAAAATACCTAGATTGATGTAGCTGATCAAATAGGTCTTTCAATATAGGAATTGGAAACATATTTTTTAGTTACCTTATTAAGTGATCTATAATCTATACATAATCTCATAGAGTTGTCTTTCTTCTTAGCTAGGAGCATTGGTGATGCCCAAGGTGAGTTACTAGGTCTAATGAAGCCCTTCTCTAAGTAATCTTGTGGCTACCTCCCAACCTCCTTGTGCTGAGAAACACTAAGTCTATAAGGTGGCTTACAAATAAGGTTAGTGTTAGTAACTACCTTAATAGCATGGTCAATGTCACCTCTCTTAGGTGGTAGCCCTCTAGGTAAGTCAGTGGGAAAAACGTCTCTAAACTCAAACATAAGATCTTTAAAACATTTAACCACACACTCTTGCAAGAAAGAATAATATAAATCCCTATCCATATTTACATTCCTAGCATGAAAATATACATGAGATGAATTGTCTCTACGATGCTCAAAGTCATGACTATACAATAAAAAGATCTCCTATACATGTTGAAAATGACAAAGACTATACAACTCTAAAGATGAAATGAGAGGTGCACTAGGTACATCTCTCTCTCTTCCTCTTTACAAAATTTACTTCCATTTCTTCAAACTCAAGTGTGTTGTTTTGATTGTTGTGTTTAAGCGTGTCTCCCAGCCCCCATGGACAGTCTCTTCCTAACACAAGATTTGCCCTCTCCATATTCATAATTTGAAAGTCCATGTGATCTATATAGTCCTGCATCTTGACTTCCAAATTGGATACCATATTATCCCATATCCTCTTGTCTTCTCTGTGCATCATAGATACCATGTATTTTTGTGCACTTGGTTGCTAGGGAATCTTTAGTTTCTTGACCAAAGCATAGTTTATGAAGTTATGAGTGGTATAGTCATCTATCATGACTCACACCCTAGTCCCGTATACACTACCATGAATTTTAACCAAGTCATGTGGTCCAAACTCGGATGATCACAAAGACTCAGTCAAACAAAAAGTGTGCTCTACATCCGTGTGCATCACCTCCACTCCCTTACAACTACAACTACCATGAATAGGAAGCGTCTACACTAGGTGGACTGCCGTTTTGTCCTTTTGACGGGTTGTACCACTCTTTGGCCCTCTCTTCTTTTCTTCCCCCTTCTTGAGTGGACAATTGCACTCTGAATGGCTAGGACGCAAACACCTAAAGCACATGTTCTCTCTTTTGGACTTCTCAAACTACTCTCTAGGTAGCCTAGCGCCTTGTGATCTTTGGTTTTTAATGAAAATTTTGTTTTTCCCCGATGGCAATTTCTTCTTCAACTTAGTTGTGCTAAGAGGTTTGAGAGGCTGATCCACCTCCATAGGAGTATATTGAGGACAACTACGGTCCTCATAGATCTGGGAATACTTGATCGTCTCCTCGAATGTCTTAGGTGCATTTCTTCTTACCTCTCTCTTGATGGCCTTATCTAAGCCTCTAACAAACCCTCTAGTTTTTTGGAAATCATCTAGGCCTTTAAGTTTCAAAATGATCTCCTTATAATGGGATATTTAGACCGTCAAAGGCCTACCTCTCTGGATGATCCTATCCCACTCATCCGAGTTCCTCTCCTCATTCTCAGGAAGAAACTCTTTTAGGAAAAAAGTTTCAAACTGAGCCCAATCTGTAGGGATAAAATTTGCCCCCTTGAGACTCATGCACCACTTATAAGCATGGGGGCCAAGCGAGAGACTTGCCTCTAGCACACGATACTCAGGTGGGGTGCCCTTCATTTCATGCAAATCATGCCACTTTTGTCAAAAAGTGTAAATTGCATCCTTGTTTCTATCTCGATCATCCCCCGTAAGTGTAGGTGGCTTTAAGTCTTTTAGGAGGGGAGCTTCGCTAGAGCTCTCTCCTTTGTGCTTACTAGGAAAAGAAGGATCTTTCCTAGTCATCTCTTGGAGGAAGAATAGGAGTTTCTCTTTCCTTCCTAGCTAGGAAAGAGCCGACATGTGTCTCAAGTGATAACATTTGAGACTTACGCTGCTGAATGAGAGATGTGATGCTACCTATATATCTCTCTAATCTATGGGTCTATTCCTTTAATTCTACAAATCGGTCATGAGTGACAAACTCATCCAAAAGTTCCTCATAGGTATATTCTTCTTGTTGAGGCTCTTTTTCCTCTAGTTTTTCCTCTTCATCTTGCCCAATTTCCACCTCTTCCATCCTAAGTTCAGGATCCTCTAGTTGTTCTTTAGATAGAGAAGTGCGGTCTACTAATTGTTTCCCTTTCAACTCCATGTTTCACTCCCCCCCCCTATTTTCTAACTAGAGTATGTGAAAATAATGGAAGTAAACTTTAAATATGCAAGAAAAAAAGAAATATAACACAAGAGCACTTCCCTAGTACAAAATGAAGCTACGGAAGAAAAATCCAAGCGTGCATGTGCTTGAGAATCTCTACCATCCCAATGCGTTTTCTCTATAGTAGGTGGAGCAGAAACTACAGCACGAATATGAATCTGTAGAATATCATCATCTTCAACACCATTTCCATCAGCTCCTGTACGTGTATTTGTAGTAATTGTATTTGTAGTAATTGTATTTGCAGGTGTAATAGGACATCTTTTGCCACCTTGCACAATGTTCCATAGTCCTTTTGAAACCAATACATGTCGCATTATATAATCCCATAATGGGTAGTTGGTACCATCCAACTTATCAAAAGTGCCACCATGTGGAATACATCACTACTTTCAGCCATCGCTGGTGACTAAAATACCTTGATGCAAAAAATTTGACTATATCTCAAAAAGTTGAACAGAACTACCCAGACGAATTTTGTTAAACTTTTAGTAGACTTTGAGACACTTATATTGGCGAACAAAAACTGGTATATACCTTTGACAGAAAAAGATGAAATAGCCTGCACAAGCACTACCATAGTGTGTTCGGAGGTGATTCTGAGACTGCACGCGGAGAGGAGACGACGAGTCCCTATATGAAGTGATGACTTGCTCTGATACCAATTGTTGGAGTTAGATGTCTATGGTAGCACATGAACAACACAAGGAAGAAGAAGAATCTTGGAGCACAACACACAATACTGAGTGTATTACGACTAGAATGTACAAAGATAAGTAGCCCATTAGGGCAATAGGCGTATATACAAGTCGGGGGAAAAAACCTCCTAAAGAGGGAAAAAAGTACCCTAGCGGTCCTAGTGTGTTCACACACATCACTACCTAAATATATCAACAACTATCTACTCCTCTTCTATTTCTTCCCCAGTACTCCGAAGTTGATGAACTACATCCTCTATCTTGGTCACATAGACAACTACACTTTTCTTTGATTGCTTCTTCAAGGTTGTGAACTCCATCCAAAGCTAGTTCTTTTTGGCCCTTGTATTTGACGAGAAGTATGAAGATATTACTTCCCATATTTCTTGGGAATTCTTACAGTTCCTAATATGAGGTAACAAAAAATTAGATATTGAATCGAGTATTAAGACCTATCTAGAGCATCTTTTGCACACCAAGAAGCTACTCTTTCTTGCTCTTCTCTTGTAGGTTGTTTTCGACTTCTAAAGTTTGGTATTTCTTCATCTCCATATGTGTATACATACAAGCTTCTTCCTTGGAGGTAAGCCTTCATCCTTAGGGACCAAGCTAGATGATTGCCCCTGTCCAATTTTTCAATAAATGATGGAAATCCATCTCCCATTTTACCTTGATGTTGCTCTGATACCACTGTTGGAGGAGATGGTGGACACCTTCTAGAGATGAGATGGTGCTACAAATTTCTACTTCACAGCAGCAAAAACTAAGTTGAAAATTGCAAAGTAGACCTCTTGAGATTTCCAAGAAGCACAAATAATAACCCAAGTACTTTGGAAGATGATCCTCAAATCATTGGGTCAAAACAGATAACTTTTAGTTTCATTGTGAACCAAAAAACTTGCTCTTTTGGTCATCACATCTGCTCAGATAAATGAATAGTACTCCTTCCTTGGTAACAATTGGACAAAATCCTTCTTGGGATATCTAATTTACTATGATAGCTAATGTTCACAAGTTATTTCACTCAAAATGATAAACTATGCTGAGAGAATGATGCTTTGAAAGTCTAGTGTGTATCCCTTCTTTTTAGGGAGTTAGCAGTATGAAAATCAGAGAGTAATGTTTTGAACATACCTCGAAAATGGCTGAGGCAATCAACATGAAACTTTGTAGCAAGAAAATAGACAGTGTAATCAATCTATATCAACTTAAATCACTCAAAAGGATTCAGTACACACTAAGGAATGGATCAGAGAAGCTCACTATTCTAAGTAGTATGTAACAGAGGAAAAGAGATGAGACATGAGATGATTATATGTATTAATGCACATAAACTACATTGGCATTGGCAATGAATCATTTCAAAATGTGAGGGCAACAGAAAATCTATAATGTGAGCTCAATGTGCCACATAAATTCCTCTGAAATCTCTACTATCTCATGCTCGTTTTCACGTGACTAGATAGCCCTCTTTTATAGCCTTTTGTTGGAGTGAAGATTCAAGTTTGAATTTGAATGTTTACCTAGACATGTTCCAAATTTTTAGGACCTGACTTGCCAAAAATCCTCACCAGATAATGTGTGGAAGTATTCTCTTATGAACTCATGATTGGAAGTGATTCCACATATGTACTAAGGAGTAAAAATCAATCTTTTACAAGAGATCATTCATGTGCTAATACCTGAATGAACATCCGAACTTTAGAATAAGTAATCAAGTATTTAGGCTTGGAGTTATTGCACCAACAAAAGAGAGTGTGAGACTCAAGATATTACATGGAGGATATGGTTGAACCACACTCTAAGAGGGAGTGTCAAGGAGTAATCCTCAACATTGGCTTTCGGGGAAGGTGATTCTCCCATTGAAGTCATCGCCAATGGGTCAGGAGTCCAATTCCCCTTAGATACAATATAGTGATTCATATTTCGTTTTGCATAAACTTCCTTGATGTTAGGTAGTATAATAAAAGGGTAGAAAATAACTTTTCAATCAAATTGAAGTAATGAGTACTTGCTTGATGCTTCTTCCTCTGAATGTTTTGTTCTATCTACTTCTCTCTCCTCCTCATCTTCACTCTTTTCTCTTTCATTCTTCAAAATAACTCCATTTGATAGAGGAAACAAGATCCTCTCATTGCTCCCAAGCTCATCACATAGAGAAGTGTAGAGATGAGAAATTAAAAAAAAAAAGACAACATGTAGGTAAGAAACAGAGAAAGAAGGCAAGTGTGGGTGTGGACGCTTGAGTATGATCCCATATTCAATATTAAAGAAGCATAGAAGAGCTACATGAAGAGAGTGTTTCTTTACACTCTTCCGAGTGAGATGTAGGAGGAAAAATGTATTGGGCTCATCTCCACTCTTTAGCATTATTTCTGCACGTGGGGATGAGCTTCCACCTCTAATACACACGTTTTCACATGGGATATGGATCACCATGCCAAATGGTACAGAAAGAATAAATTTTTTTCACAAAGAAGCACATTAATATCTTTATGCATTCGTTTTTAAGAAATAAAGAGAATCATCCTATCACATATATATCTAATTGGAGCACAAAATTCCATAAACAAAGAATATAGTATGATTCAAAAGGTATAGATCTAAGTAACTTGTTATGTTCTTCCATAATAGGGAGAAGGAAGACCCATAGATGTGTGCATGTGGCTTGAGGTTCTGTAAGCTTGTTTTGGGGACTCTAAACTTTTAGGGGCTTCAAGAACATTATTATTTTATTGAAAAAATGGAGACAGGAGAAATTTGGTGCCCTTTAACTTCTCCTTCTCCATAGATCCATTAGAACATCAAGCGCTAGTCCCACTATGACATGAATCAACCAACCCTTGAGAGATGAAGAGCGAATCTCTTGCCATTCATCTCTTTTATAGCTTCGTAATTAGGGACATAATTTGGAGTAAACTTGTAATAGCATGTGCATATGTATCCACAACCAAAAAAGTATCCAAGTCTTTTGGAATCTATTCACATGAGGTGTCCAAGTCAACATTACTCCAATGTGTAGTAAGTCTACAATATGTTCTAGTGTGTTCAATTTATCTCAAGTAGGATGCTTGTACAACGCTCTACAAATTCTTTCAAGAAATACACACCCACAACACTCATGGGGTTTCATCCCAACGCCTCATCCTTCCCATCCAGTATAATTAAAAATTAATCTAAGATTATTTCTTTTCTATGGATATAGAAGAACATAGTGTTAGCTTGATATAAACCTTTGTTAATGTACTATGTAACAATCATATTCTATAATAGGGCTCCCAATTCATAATATCATTTGTGGAGGTTCCTTTACCTTTAATGTGTACTCATTTAATCTTATACTAAGGGCCTTCCTAAGATCATTTTGTTGTTCGTCGAGTAGAAAATTTATTGCTTTGGTGGAGGATGACTTGAGCATCCTCAATTATACATAGTTCTTAGTGCACTTCTTTGCATGTTGTTGGTCTCAAACAATCTTCTCTCTCTTTGGTATAATTGGATTCTAAAAAGAACAATAAAAGGGAACCCACAACTTGGAAATATGCTTGTTAAATTTTAGACCTTTTGAAAATACAAACAATATTTTGTTGATATATTTAGGTATGTGTGATCACACTAGCAGCACCATGGTAGTTTTTTTCCTCTTTAGGGGGTTTTCTCCCTCGATCTTGTATATACGCCTATTACCCTAATGGGTGACTTATCTTTGTACATTCTCTTTATAATAGATTAGTGTTGTGCTCCAAGCTTCTTCTTCTTCTTTGTGTTGTTTGCATGCTTCCATAGACCTCGAACTCCAAAAATTGGTATTAGCACAAGTCGCTACTTCATCTAGGGCATTATCGACACCCCTCAGATCACAGTCTCCAAATTGCACAAACATTTGCAAGCATATTGAGGGTGAGCATACTCATAATCTGAGCTCATTTTGGCCTCCGAATGCACTATCTTAGTGCTTGTACATGCAATTTCCTCTTTTGTGCCAAAGACATATCCAAGTTCTGGTTCGTCAGTATAAGCCTCTCGAAGTCTACTATAGGTTTAGCAAAACTTGATAGGGTAGTTTTGTTCACTTTTTGAGATACAAATATACTTTTACATCAGGGTATCTTAATCAGTGGCCATGGATGAAAGTAGTAACGTATTCCATATGTTGGTTGTTGAGGATACGTTGGATGGTACCAAGTACCCATTATGTGCTTATATGATACATCATGTATTGGTTGCAAAAGCACTATGGAATATTGTCCAAGGTGTTGAAAAAATTTCCTATTACACCTACATCATAGTTGCTAAAGGTGATGCAGATAGCATTGAAGATGGTGATATTCATTAGATTCCTATTTGTGTTGCACTTATTGCTACACCTACTGAAAAGCAAATTCGTTGGTATGGTAGAGATCAAGCACATGCAATGAAAGCCTTGTCTGTCAAATGTGCCATTATTCCTCATATTCGCTCTTTCAGATTACTTAAGGATGCTTGGAATATACTTACTTCTTTATACTAGGCAAGGAATGAGGCTCCTCTTGCTTACCTTCAAAAACAGTTGGTGAGTGAGCACATGAATGAATGAGATTTTGAGGGAAGTTTTCGGACAAAGATCGAATATTTGATGGAACAATTGATTTCTACTAATGAAGCCTTGGCTGACAGTTTACTTGTGTAGATTGTTCTGAATGCTCTTCTCGATTCATATCAAATTTTTGCTTCTACTCTTTGTTTGATGATGAAAGCCAATCGGAATGCCTTAACATTTGAGGAGTTAGTCTCTACTCTATTGCGGAAAGATCACTCTAGGCAAAACAAGTCCATTATATGTGTTGCAGATCAAGTATTCTTGGCTAGTCAGAAGGGCAAAGGTAAATGGAGCTCTTCTACTAGTATGTAGAAATTTGCTAATTTTTCACAATAAAAAAGGGATGAAAAAGATCAGAAGAAAACAAACAAGTAGAAATTGTTTTGCAAATACTGTAAAGAAAATGATCATGTCATAAAGAGTTTTCCAAAACTGGCTACTAAAGAGGCAAGGAAGAAAGAGGCTCGAATGGTTGTTGTAGAGGCCTCTACACCCGAAATAGAGTCTGCTAATCTTGTGGAGAATGAATAATGGGCATTTATTAATGTTTGTAGTTATGATCCGTCTTCTCATGAACATTGTATGTCTATAGTAGACTCAGTTGTTTAGTACTTTGATAATGGTGCAACCAAATATATTACCTCACAGTGCAGTTTCTTCACTTCACTCGAGCCTGCCCCTACAATGAATACTGTCATATGCGCTAGCAACTACTCTTATCTTGTCATGGGAGTTGGTAAGATCATTCTGGCCACTGCTTATGGTATTTATTTTACATTTTTGGATGCTTTATTTGTGCTAGGAATCAAGAAGAATCTTTTATTAGTTTCAACTTTACCCAAGATTGGATTGGTTGTGAAATTTGTTGATGATAGATGTACTATTCATGCTTTGCCAAATGGTGACATCATTATTACTTCTGGCATTATATGTAATGGGCTGTATAAGCTCATAGACTAACTAGGAAAAATCTTTGAATGATTCAGCATGAGGAGTACATGATTCTCAGGCTATATCACATGCAAAGCTTTGGCATGCATGCATTGGTCATCTAAATTTTGCTCGTTTTCTATGCGTGCATAAATCTAAAATGGTTTCCTCTTTGCCCAAACATGAGGCACCTAGTAAAAATATCGGAGAAGGCTCTATTTTGGGCAAAATGTAGCATTCCTCATTCCCAAAAGATGGTTTAGTTTGAGCTACTCAAAAATTGCAGCTTTTTCATAATGATGCCTATGGTCCTATGCAGACACCCTCTTCTGGAAGCTATCTTTATTTTTTGACTTTCATTGATGATTTCTCTAGGCATGCATAGTTATATCCATTGAAAGCAATTTCCGAAGTATTTATGTGCTTCAAACTGTTTCTAGTTTTGGTTGAAAGTCTATCAACATGTAAAATGGGCATCTTCTATTTTGATCGAGGCAAGGAATATATGTCTTCTAATTTTAATGCTTTTTTGGTTGAACGTGGGATAAAAGAGTAGTGTATAGTGCCATATACACCTCAACAGAATGGAATTTCTGAACGTAAGAACATGTCACTCATGGAGATGGCGAGGTGTATGGTCAAGAGTTAGGCATTACCACATAGGTTTTGGCTTACCGCTCTTATGTGTGCAACATATATACTTAACAATTGCCCTACTCAAGCATTGCACTCTATCACTCCATATGAGGCTTGGCATGGTCGCAAGCCATCTATTGCTCACGTGCATGTTTTTGGTTGTCTAGCATATGCATAAATGCGTGAACAACAACATAGGAAATTAGATTATAAAGCAATGAAATCTATTTTTGTTGGATAAAGTTCAGAAAGGAAAGGCTATCGTCTATATCATGCACATCCTAAATACATTTTGGTTATCCATGATGTTTCTTTTTTGTGGAAGATGCTATTCAACGATTACTTTCATGTACTAAGGAGACATCAGTTAGCTCCAAAGACATGTATGAAACTTGCTACCTCTTTTTACAAGTGGATAGTCTAGTGCTCGTCAAAATGAGGCAACGTTTTAGCCTTTACAAGTTTCATATGATGATGTAGATCATTCCATTTCTGATTCAAATTTACATGATGCACTTGTTGATGAGAAAATTGATATAGAGAAGGCAAAAACTATGCCTAAATTACTAGTGCAGGCTTTGCAAGACAACAAATTAGATGAAACTCTATCATATCATACTCGTTCAAGCTCTCATAGTGCTTCTTTTGCATCAGATTGCTATGTTATGGCTGCCTCTAGTCTCTGTGATGAGAATGAGACTATTTTGTTTGATGAAGCACAAAATTCTAAAAATTGAATCAGTGTTATGCAATTAGAATATGATGCTATTATGAAAAATGGTACCCATTCTTTATGTGACTTGCCTCCTGGTAAGAAGACCATTGGCATTAAGTGAGTATACAAGCTGAAGTGTAAGCCTAATGGAACAATTGATAGGTATAAGGCTAGGCTTGTTGCAAAGGCTTATGCTCAAGAAAGTGGAATTGATTTTGTTGAGACCTTTGCTCCTACATTCCGAATGACTAGTGTTCATATCGTTTGTGCACTTGAAGCTCATCATGGTTGGAATTTACATCAGTTCGACATTCAAACTGCATTCTTGAATGGTGACTTGCATGAAGAAGTATTTGTTTTTCAGCCCCATGGCTTTGTGCAAAAGGGCATGAAAACTAAGTGTGCAAGTTGAAAAAGGCATTATATGGTTTGAAGCAAGCATGATGTGCTTGGTATGAAAAGATACATGTCTACCTAATTGCACATGGCTTTGAGAACAGTCCAAAGCATGCAAATGATGTGGTTCTGAACATTGTCCTGTATGTTGATGGCATACTACTCACTGGTGCTCATGAGAAGCATATTTTAGATTTTAAAGATGATCATAGATTGAATATGGAGAAATATCTTGAAGCTCATCCAAAGCTTGCTTCTTGAAAAGTGTTTTGGCTTGCAAAGATGGATATACCCAATAAGGGTATGTACTCTTTTATGAAAAAGAAAGAAGTTAAGAACTACATCCCCTTATTGAGAAAGAGGAATAGTGGGACTACAATCAACATTGAGGAGAGCTAAGAGGAGGCTAAAAGCTTCTTTGTTGGTGTAAAGCAGAGGCCTACGCATTTCGCTTGATGGATGCATTGAAGTTCATATACATATGGAGAAGCATAGGAACTAGTACTAGTGGTTAATTACCACTTTATCTCCTTGTAAAAGTCAAATTGACTTGGAATCTTTTGTAATCACCTACCAAAAGGATTCGTGGAAAACGTTAGCTCTTTGATTAAAGGAATATTTCCTAGGATATAGGAACTTGATCATACGGAGCCAAAAGTTTGAATTTGAATTCAAATTTTTACTCATTCCTTATAATAATGGTCATGGAGAGCTCGCGGTCAGAACTCATCACTCCCGAGCTTCTCATTACTGATTATGAGTGTGTGTGAGGCGTACACTCTAGCCCACACCTATCTACACCATTAGGCAATGTTATTCATGCCAATGGAGCTGTATACAAGTGTTCATTAATATATACATTTACATCATTCATCTCTGAGTTCTCTGTTTTACTACCCAAAAGTCTTTCAACTTGTAAAGTGCATATCGCGGTCAAATCTTTACCAAATTCAGTGATTCAAAGCTTCTTGGATTTTGCTTGAAGTTATCTACATGCTGCCAAAGTTTGAAGAGATTATATTGAGCCATTTCAGAGAAATATGCGTCGAGGTGATCACTGGTCATTTTCTGCTACAGTCCTAAAAAATCGGGGGTATAGCATTACTTGCTAAATTGCTTTCTCTTAGCATAGTTTATCTTTTTACATCATTCCACATGTAATAGTTAGCTTGCTAAGCTAATTAGATACCCCTAAAAGGAAGTTTTCTAATTCCTATTGTGCTGGTCATACTGAGCAAAAGATCCAGCAAGTGTCAAGACATAAATCGAAGGATTTCTAGAGATTTTGACCTTCAAAGTTATCTGTTTTCATTCAATCATTTCACACATCACTTCCAAAGTACATAGGCCATTTTATGGTGTCCTTAGAAAGCTAAGGAGGTCTACGTATCCACTCTGAAGAAAAAGAGGGCTGGTACAAAGCACGCTTTAGCAGTACCTACTCAATCTCTTGGAGCATCCATCCATCTATCCCAACAGTGGTATCAGAGCAAACCAAAGTAAAATGGGAGATGGTTTTCCTTCATTTATTGATAAATTGGATAGGAACAACTATCAAGAATGGTCTCTAAGGATGAAGAACTACTTACAAGGAAGGAGTCTTTATGGATACATCTCAGGAGATGAGGAATTGTCCTCATTCAAAACAAGAGGATTACCAACCAAGGAAGAACATGAAAAGCTCAACACATGGTGTGCTAAGGATGCATTCGCAAGGTCTTATTTACTCAACTCCATCTTTGATTTTCTTTTGCCACACATTAGAAATCATAGGACATCCCAAGAGACTTGGGAAACCTTGTCATCTTAGTTTTCCTCCAACACAAAGGCTAGGAAAAATCAGTTGTGGATTGAATTCACAACATTAAGGAGGCAACCTAAGCAAGCTGTTTCAGAGTTTGTGACCAATATTATAGATGTAGAAGATCAATTAGCAAGTATAGGAGAAGAGATTGAAGAAGAGCAGATTGTAAGGCAAGTAATCAATGGGATCAAGGCTGATGACAAATGGGAAAGCTTCACCAGTGCCATGGACCTTTACATGGACATGCAAATTCTAGATCGTACAAATCTCATGGGACAATTGTTTACTCATGAAGCAAAGCTCAACAAGAATGGAGATACATCCAAAGGTAATAACTCTTCTGCCCTATACACTGATAAGAAGTCTAAAGATAAAGGCAAGAGCAAGAAGGTGGAAGATGAAGGCTCTACCTCCCAAGCCAACTATGCAGGGAGAGGTAGATCATCAAAAGGAAGGGGCAGAGGAGGTAAGCAAGGTAGGGGGAGATCCTATAACTCCTCACCATGCAACATTTGTGGTTTATCAAATCATCCTACAGATGAGTGTTTCAGGAACTACAAAAATCAGAGAGGAAAAGGATACCAAAGAGGGGGATACTCACAGTCAAGAGGGAGATTCAACCATCACGAAGGCTACAACAATAACTACAACAATAATTACAACAATAACTACAATGGCAACTACCAAGGAGGATTCAAATCCAGAAAGGACTACAACAACTACACAGAGGAATAGGATGACTCTCTTCTGATCTTGAATATGACTTCAAAATCAGGTACAAATGATGACCACCTATTCTACATTGACTCAGGATGCTCAAATCATGTGGCTGGCAATGTAGCACTACTCTCAGATCTTGAGGAACCAAAAGGTAAGCATCAAGTCCAAACAGGTGATGACATCAAGCACTCAGTAGTTAAAGTTGGAAATGTTAAAACTTGTGATGGAAATCAGAATTTGTTGAGCAGGGTACTCTATGTACCAACTATTACAAAAAAAAACTTGATGAGTGTTGGATAGATTGTGGAGAAAGTTTTGCAGGTTAGATTCAACCAATATGGAGCATTTGTAGAGGATCCAAGACATGGTTCCAAGAGGATAGCTAAAGGAGAAAAATCAGGTAGACTTTTCACTTTTGAGTAAGAAGATACAAAGAATATTGCACTATACAGTTATAAAGATCAAACACTTTCAAAGCTTGAGATTTAGCACAAAAGATTAGGGCATTTAGGAGAAAGAACCTTGAAGCAGATATGCAAGGACCAATGTGTGCTTGGGATACCTAATGTATCCAAGCAACATATGATTTATTAGTGTGGTGCTTGTCAATTTGGGAAGTCTCACAGGTTACCCTTCTCAAGGAAAGGTTACATGCATGAAGACTACCTAGAACTTGTTCATCCAGATGTATGGGGACCAAGTAAAGACCCCTCAGTCTCAGGATCAAGGTACTATGTGTCTTTTATTGATGATTATAGCAGATGGACTGTATTGTACTTCATGAAGCACAAGGATGAGGTGTTTAATTGTTTTAAGAAATATCTTGCACTTGTTGAAAATCAGACATGAAAGAATTTGAAGAGGCTAATGTCAGATGGAGGAGGTGAGTACTTCTCCAATGAGTTTGAAAACTTCTTGCAAGACAGAGGCATCAAAAGAGAAATAACCACAAGGTATTCTCCTGAACAGAATGGGGTAGTTGAGAGAAGAAATAGGTTGATTGTTGAGATAGCTAGGTCTATGTTGAATGAAAAAAAATCACCTAACTATCTATGGGCAGAAAGTGTTTCCACTGCCACTTATCTCATAAATAGGTTACCATCTAAATCTCTTGAGATGACACCCTATGAAGCATGGCACGGTAAGAGACCATCACTAGACCATTGAAGGATATTTGGATGTGTAGCATATGTACACATTCCTTCTCAGATAAGAGGTAAGCTAGACCCTAAATATGAGAAGTGCATCTTTATTGGATATGATTTAAATAAAAAAGCATACAGGTTCTATAACCCTTCTAGTAAGGGATTCATGGTAAGCAGAGATGTTGTCTTTGATGAAAATGATTCTTGGTATGAGAATGAATGCAGGAAGGTTAAACTACCCTATGATTTGGAAGAGGAGTTTCCAAGTCTTCCAAAGGAGGAACCTACTCAGAATGTAGACTCAAGTTCAGACGATGAAGATACTATTAACCTTGAAGACTTCAAGGCATGGAAGTCCAAAGGCAAGATGAAGATGAAGAAGCTTGAAGACATACCTGAGTGTTCAACTCAAACAACCAGAAGATCACAAAGAGAAAGAAAAAAACCTATCAGATATGGGTATGATACATCTCTTGTTACTTAACATTCTGTTTATCTTGCCAAAGATCTATCAATTGAAGAACCACGATCATATGAAGAAGCCATAACCAAATCAGAATGGAAAGAAGCTATGGATGAGGAGATTGAAGCACTCAAGGAGACTGATACATGGGAGTTAGTACCTAAGAAGGACTCCATGAAGGTAATAGGATCCGGATGGATCTATAAGCTTAAAAGAAATTCTGATGGCACAATTAATACGTACAAAGCCAGATTGGTAGCCAAGGGTTTCGCACAAACCCAAGGCATTGACTATGAAGAGACATTCTCTCCTGTGGACAGGATCCCAACTATCAGAGTGTTGGTTAGTGTGGATGCATCAAAAAATTGGAACATGTACCAATTGGATGTCAAGAATGCTTTCCTGAATGGATGGATTTCAGAGGAGGTATATATGTCACAACCTCCTGGCTATGAGGACCCTAAGAAGGTAACATATGTTTGCAAATTAAAGAATGCTTTATATGGATTGAAGCAGGCACCTAGGGCATGGAAGTACAGATAAACTACATACCTCCAAGATCAAGGTATTGTCATAAGAAAGGTAGATACTTCTCTATTCATCAAGAAAAGTAATTCATGTTGAAGAATCACTCACGAATTTGACATACAGATAGACATACAGAAAAAGAAAGATAAAGAGAAGCAGAATCAAAAGAAAATCAAAAGCCTTAGTGGAGGGACAAACCCATGACCGATATGTACAGTGGAGAATCTCCCAGAATTAGAGTTCGTTACACTGAATCAAACTGTATATAAGAGAGAACGTGCATAAGAATAATAAGAGAGGGAGTGTGAACAAGAACGTGCATGAGAAGAGCGCGCACTATAAATAAAGCACATACAGAGGTTAAAAGAAGAGAGAGAAGAGACTGAATATGAGGAAGTGAGAAGACGGCAGAGATTGCGTATGAGTGCAGAGAGAGTGAGAAGTTCTCAAAAGACGCCATAGATCGCATATGTACAGATGAATAACAAAAACCTGAAATGTTAGGTGTTCATCTGAGAGAGATGGTAAACAGAAGCTACTCAGTGTAGGAGTGTTTCTATAAGCTGGAGCAAGAAGAGGCCAGGCTTAATTTGTACACATCTTCTCTAATAGAAAACACATGTTCATGTGGAAATTTGTGCGCACTGTTTGTTGGAAGTGATGGCTGGATGCAATCAGAAGATCAAGCTGGTGCTGCAAATCCTGCTTCACACCTGCCCTCCTTTCTCTTCAGATATGATTAAGAAACTCCTTGAGCTTCCAAATGACACCAAGAAACTATATATGTGCTTTACAAATTAATTGTGTAATAATCAAATCAAAACAGATGATTTTGAACCTTCACAAGTCCAAAAACTTTCTATTCCTATAATGATACCTGCTCAGTCTTAAGCTTAGTGTGACCAGCACACTTACAATTGGATTAATTCCTTCTGGGAGTATTAAATTAACTTAACAAGCTACCATTAGCAAGTTAAATCACTCCAATTGATAAACTATACACTGAGAATGATCTTTAGCAAAATCAGAGACACCCCCGACTTTTTAGGATCTACACAGAAAAATACCAGAGACTGCTTCGTCTGCAATTTCTCCCAAATGGCTGAATGGAATGACTTGAAACTTTGTAGTGTTGTAGAATACTTTGAGCTGGTTCCAATGAGCTTTGAATCATCCAATTTGGTTCAGTATATCTTGAGATATGCCCTGTTGAAGTTGACAGACTTGAAGATGGTCACTCAGAGAAAACAGAGTTGAGAAGTATGAATGTATCTATTGATTAATGTAAATGTACAAGCTCATTAGCATGCTAAGCATAGCTAAATGAGGTGTTGTGGTGTAGGCTAAGATGTAGCACTATCACACACACAGATACAGAAGTTGAATGCCTCGGGAAGTGAGCTCAATGAGTGAGTTAGTCCCGCGAGTTTTTTCCTAGTCTTTTATATGGTATCACTTGAGGTTTGAATTTCAATTTCAAATGTAGGCTCCCTCAAATCTCTCATCTAATCATATGGAGATATTCTCTCCATTCATACCTTCCAAATTTCACGACTTTTGAAAGTGGGTGTGATTACATGAAGTCATATTGACTTTTACATGAGGTAGAAAATAACTAAGCATAGGCATGTGTTCCTATGCTCTTCCTTCAAATGAAGTCTTCATGAATTAATCAAATTCTTGCAAAACCTTCAAGGTTGATATCCAATGCTAAGCTCTCAATGTCCAATCTTTATGTTGAATCTTCAAGGTACAAAACAATGCCAAGTGTGAAGGCTTGTTTGCACCAACAGCTCCCCCTCAAGCCAACCACTTTGGCTCAAGTCTTCATCTTTAGTCTTCAATTATTTCCTGCAATCCAATCATGGATTTAAATCTGCATAGCTTGCTTCCATCCAGAGCTTTAGTAAGCAAATCTGCACATTGTATATTAGTAGACACATATGATAATTGAATTTCTTTGCTAAGTAATTTCTCCCTCACATAGTGGTAGTGAACCTCTATGTGTTTTGTCCTAGCATGATAAATTGGATTAGCTGCTAGATGAAGAGAACTTGTGTTATCACCAAATATGATTGGTGGCCTTGTGTATAAGCCCAATTCTGAATATAATAGCTTCAACCATATGGCTTCTTGAGTGGCATTGGCTAGCCCTCTATACTCTGCCTCAGTAGATGATAGAGCTACTGTGGGTTGTTTCTTGGATGACCAAGAAATTGGTTTATCACCTGCAAAGCATATGTATCCAGATGTACTCCTCCTGTCATCCTTGCAACCTGCCCAATCTGCATCTGAGTATACCTTAATATCAATGTCTGATGAATATGGAAAGTACAAACCATGATTTTGTGTTCCCTTTAGGTACTTTACTATCTTCTTGGCTGCCTCCAAATGTGGTACTCTTGGTTTATGCATAAATTGGCTAAGTACACTAACACCATATGATATATCAATCCTGGTTAAGGTAGCATAATTAAGGCTACCTACCAAACTTTGGTAACCTGTAATATCCTTGAGTTCTTCTCCTTCATGTGCACTGAATTTGTGGTTGACCTCCATAGGAATGTTTGAGACTTTAGCTTCCTGCAAATTAAACTTCTTGACCATGTCCTAAATGTACTTCTTCTGAGTAATAAATATACCTGAATTTGTGTAGACCAATTCAAGTCCTAGGAAGTACTTCAATAATCCAAGATCATTGATCTTGAATTCCTTCATCATTTGACCTTTGATATGTATAATCCCATTCACATCATTACCTGTAATAATGATGTCATCAACATAGACACACAAGTATATTACCTCTGAATTGTTCTTCTTTATAAACAATGAAGTATCTGCTTTACTCATCACAAATCCTTGATCTAGGAGATAGGTTGTCAACCTGTAATTCCATGCTCTAGGTGCCTGCTTCAATCCATAGAGAGCCTTTTTCAATTTACAAACATGATTTACGTTATTGGGATCTTCATAGCCAGGTGGTTGTGACATGTAGACCTCTTCAGATATCCATCCATTCAAGAATGCATTCTTCACATCCAATTGGTACATGTTCCAATTCTTGGATGCAGCTACACTTACCATAACTCTGATAGTTGGCATCTTGGCCACAGGAGAAAATGTCTCCTCATAATCAATGCCTTGGGTTTGTGCAAAACCCTTGGCTACCAACCTAGCTTTATACCTGTTTATTGTGCCATCTGAGTTCCTCTTGAGTTTGTAGATCCATCTGGATCCTATCACCTTCATGGAGTCTTTCTTGGGTACCAAGTCCCAAGTATCACTCTCCTTGAGAGCCTCCATTTCTTCATCCATTGCTTCCTTCCATTCTGGTTTAGTAATTGCTTCTTCAAATGTACTTGGTTCTTCATTCAAGAGATCCTTTGCAAGATATACAGAATGCTTGGTTACAAGTGAAGTATCATACCCATACCTAATAGGTTTCTTCTTTTCTCTTTGAGATCTCCTCATAGCTTGAATTGAAGATTCTGGGTTATCTTCTAGTTGCTTCATCTTCATCTTCCCTTTGGATTTCCAAGCCTTGAACTCTTCAATGTTGATGGTGTCTTCATCATCTGAGCTTGTGTCCTCTTTCTGAGTTGGTTCTTGCCTGATAAGTTTTGGAAAGTCATCTTCCATATCATCAGGTAGGCTAACTTTCCTGCACTCATTTTCATACCATGAATCATTTTCATCAAATATAACATCTCTGCTTACCTTGAAGCCTTTGTTTGAGGGGTTATAGAACCTGTATCCTTTCTGATTCAAATCATAACCAATGAAGATACACTTTTCAGCCTTAGGGTCTAGCTTTCCTCTTACCTGTGAGGGAATATGCACATATGCAACACATCCAAAGATTTTGCAATGATCAAGAGATGGTCTCTTACCATGCCAAGCCTCATAGGGTGTCATTCCATCAAGTGTCTTTGATGGCAACCTGTTGATTAAGTATGTGGCAGTAGATACACTCTCTGCCCAAAGATAATTTGGTAATTTTTTCTCATTAAGCATAGACCTAGCTGTCTCTACAATGAGTCTATTCCTTCTCTCAGCTACCCCATTTTGTTCAGGTGAGTACCTTGTAGTAATCTCCCTCTTGATGCCTCTTTCCTGCAAGAAATCTTCAGAGTCATTGGAGAAGTATTCTCCACCACCATCTGACCTTAGCCTCTTCACATGTCTACCTGTTTGATTTTCAACTAATGCAAGATACCTTTTGAAACAATTAAATACTTCATCTTTATGTTTCATGAAGTATAAGACAGTCCACCTGCTATAGTCATCAATAAAGGACACATAGTACCTTGATCCAGATATAGATGGCTCTTTGCTAGGCCCCCAAACATCTGTATGCACCAATTCCAGATAATCTTCATGCATAAAACCTTTCTTGGTATAGGGCAATCTGTGTGACTTACCAAATTGACAAGCCCCACACTTGTATATCATGTGTTGCTTGGATACATTAGGTATCCCAAGCACACATTGATCTCTACTTATTTGTTTTAGAGTCCTTTCTCCAATGTGACCTAATCTCTTGTGCCAAATCTCCAATTCTGATAGGGTTTGGTCTTTATAGTTGTACAAAGCAATACTCTTAGTGTCTTCAAGTTCAAAGGTAAACAATCTACCTGATTTTTCTCCCTTGGCTATCCTTCTGAATCCATGTCTTGGATCCTCCACATATGCACCATGTTGAGTGAACCTGACCTGTAGACCTTTTTCAACAATCTGATCTACACTCATCAGATTCTTGGTGATTGTTGGAACATACAACACTCTGCTTAGTAAATTCTGATTACCATCACTTGTTTTGACATTGCCTACTTTAACAACTGAATGTTTAGTGTCATCACCTGTCTGCACTTGGTGCTTGCCTTTGGGTTCTTCCAAATCAGAGAGTAAGGCAACATTTCCAGCTACATGGTTAGAGCAACCTGAATCAATATAGAACAAATGATCATCATTGATACCTGATTTAGATGTCATGTTCATGATCAACAAGGAATCATCTTGATCCTCTGCATAATTGTTGTAATCCTTCCTGTTCCTGTATCCTCCTTGATAATTGCCATTGTGATTGTAGCTATTGTTGTAATTATTGTTGTAGCCATGGTAGCCTTGAGATTGATTGAATCTGCCTCTGCCTTGAGAGTATCCTCCTCTTTGGTGACCTCTTCCTCTTTGGTTCTTGTAGTTTTTGTAGCATTCATCTGTAGTATGGTTAGACAAGCCACAAATATTGCATGGAGATTGATTGTAGGGTCTCCCCCTACCTGACTTACCTCCTCTGCCCCTACCTCTAGATGATCTACCTCTCCCTGCATAGTTTGCTTGGGAGGTAGAGCCTTCTTCATCAACCTTCTTGCTTTTACCCTTGTCTTTAGTCTTCTTATCAGTATATAGGGCAGAGGGATTGTTACCTTTTGATTGCTCTCCATTCTTTGTGATCTTTGCTTCATGTGTAAAGAGTTGTCCAATCAGAGTTGTTAGATCAAGTGCTTGGATGTCCATGTACAAGTCCATTGCAGTGGTAAAGCTCTCCCACTTGTCATCTGCCTTTAGTCCATTGATCACTTGTCTGACTATTTGCTCTTCCTCAATTTCTTCTCCAACACTTGCAAGTTGATCTGCAATGTCTTTGACTTTGGTGACAAAATCTGAGACACATTGTTTTGATTGCTTCCTAAGAGTTGTAAACTCAATCCATAGCTCATTCTTTCTGGCCCTTGTGCTTGATGAAAAGTATGTTGACAAGGTTTCCCAAGTCTCTTGGGAAGTCTTACAGTTCCTTACATGGGGTAGAAGGAAATCAGAGATAGAGTTTAGAAGATATGACCTTCCCAAAGCATCTTTAGCACACCATTGATTGAGCCTCTCATGTTCATCCTTTGTAGGTAGGCCTCTGGTTTTGAATGAGGGCAATTCCTCATCTCCTGATATGTATCCATACAAGCTTCTCCCTTGTAGATAGGTCTTCATTCTCAATGACCAAGCCTGGTAATTATTTCTATCCAATTTGTCAATAAAGGAAGGGAAACCATCACCCATGATTACCTTATTTGCTCTGATACCACTGTTGGAAGTGATGGCTGGATGCAATCAGAAGATCAAGCTGGTGCTGCAAATCCTGCTTCACACCTGCCCTCCTTTCTCTTCAGATATGCTTAAGAGACTCCTTGAGCTTCCAAATGACACCAAGAAACTATATATGTGCTTTACAAATTAATTGTGTAATAATCAAATCAAAACAGATGATTTTGAACCTTCACAAGTCCAAAAACTTTCTATTCCTGTAATGATACCTGCTCAGTCTTAAGGTTAGTGTGACCAGCACACTTACAATTGGATTAATTCCTTCTGGGAGTATTAAATTAACTTAACAAGCTACCATTAGCAAGTTAAATCACTCCAATTGATAAACTATACACTGAGAATGATCTTTAGCAAAATCAGAGACACCCCCGACTTTTTAGGATCTACACAGAAAAATACCAGAGACTGCTTCGTCTGCAATTTCTCCCAAATGGCTGAATGGAATGACTTGAAACTTTGTAGTGTTGTAGAATACTTTGAGCTGGTTCCAATGAGCTTTGAATCATCCAATTTGGTTCAGTAGATCTTGAGATATGCCCTGTTGAAGTTGGCAGACTTGAAGATGGTCACTCAGAGAAAACAGAGTTGAGAAGTATGAATGTATCTATTGATTAATGTAAATGTACAAGCTCATTAGCATGCTAAGCATAGCTAAATGAGGTGTTGTGGTGTAGGCTAAGATGTAGCACTATCACACACACAGATACAGAAGTTGAATGCCTCGGGAAGTGAGCTCAATGAGTGAGTTAGTCCCGCGAGTTTTTTCCTAGTCTTTTATATGGTATCACTTGAGGTTTGAATTTCAATTTCAAATGTAGGCTCCCTCAAATCTCTCATCTAATCATATGGAGATATTCTCTCCATTCATACCTTCCAAATTTCACGACTTTTGAAAGTGGGTGTGATTACATGAAGTCATATTGACTTTTACATGAGGTAGAAAATAACTAAGCATAGGCATGTGTTCCTATGCTCTTCCTTCAAATGAAGTCTTCATGAATTAATCCAAATTCTTGCAAAACCTTCAAGGTTGATATCCAATGCTAAGCTCTCAATGTCCAATCTTTATGTTGAATCTTCAAGGTACAAAACAATGCCAAGTGTGAAGGCTTGTTTGCACCAACACTGTTCGTATGTGAAGAACTCTGAGTATTTTCGTGTTACGATAGAAAGTTCGTTAACCATTAAGAGTTAGAGTTCGTTAGTAAACATGTCCCTCGGTACTCTCTCAGTCAATGAATGTTTCGGTCAATTACAGTTATCTCAGTAAACACATTTTTCGATCAGTTACAGTTTTCTCAAAAAACGTGTTTTCCAGTAGAACAACGAAGTATATCTCGCAGAGTAAATTAAAGTTTTGTATGAGAGATAGCTTATCTTATAGCTAGAAATCTCTACTATCAGTTCATCAAAGATTTCCATGAAATGGATATGTACACACAGTACAAAGTCTAACAAAAAAGAGGCACTCTGAATCGGAGAAGATTTTTCTTAAATCTTCAGAAAGTGTTCACTCAGTGAAGGAAGTTCACGTATCACTTCCTTACTTATTGTATACTCACTTGAAGTAATTACAAACAGAATAGGAGTTGATTCCGGTAGGATTGCGGTATAACTATGGTGTCAGTCTGGTGACAGTCCGGTGAAGTTACGATGGAATTTTTCCAGTGAATTCACAGCGCAGTTTTATATGTTGAGTGATAGTAACTCTGCTAAGCTATTGCTGATTATAGAGGTGTTCTAATATCACTCTAGCTTAGCATCTCTTCGGTGACGCGGCAATTTCCGCAGACTTGACAAGGTTCAAGCCTTTGCCGTGACGTTCACCAAGTAGTATCAGAGCGAAAGTTAATCGCCCACAAGTGGTATCAGAGCAAGGCATATCTATTAGAGCCAGAGTAGCCACCATAACAAAATTGGTATCGCAGAGCCGGTTAACCAAGAAGTGGTACCAGAACGAGAAAGATTTTGAAGAGCAGAAAGATTCTCAAAAGGTCACCGAAAGAAACAGAATCAAGAAGATCATGGGAGATCATGTACAAATTGATAAATTGGACAGAGATAATTATCCTGCGTGGGTAATGCGCATGGAAGCCTTACTTATGAGTAAGAACTTAATGATGTATGTGACCGGAGAAGAAAAGAAGCCGACTTTCAAAGATGATAGTCAACCGGAAAAAGAAGAATTAGAAGCCTTGAAGCTGTGGCAGAAGAAAGATGCAACGGCAAGAGCTTATATTTATAACACCGTTTCAGACAATCTACTACCGCACATTAGAGGTCTAGAGAAAGCGGAGGACATATGGAGTGCGTTGGAAGATCATTTCCAAAATACTACGAAAGCTAGGAAGGCTAGCTTATGGTCCGAATTCACAACGTTCAAAAAGAAGTTGAATCAAAGCATGAGTGACTATGTCACTAAGGTGAAGGATCTAGCGGATAGTCTTGGATCCATAAATGAAGATGTTGAAGATCACAGATTGATAGTGCAAGTGCTAACAGGTTTGAGAGGAGATGAAAGGTGGAAACCTTTTGTACTTTTGATTGAACTATCCTTAAATCATTTTGTACCACATTTAAATTAGTTGCTTGGTTTGATGCTCACACATAAGCAAGACCTGAAAGGAGATGCAGATAAAGGACAAAGTTTTGCAATGTACATGAAGAACAAGAAGAAGGATAAAGGCAAGTCAAAAGATGAAGAAGAGTCAAGTGCTCAGGCTTATTATGCAAGAGGTAAAAGCATCGACAGACGAAGAGCAAGAGGTTTTGGAAGAGGAAGAGGTAGCCAGAGCAATAACAAGAAGGCTTGCTAGATCTGTGGACTAAGTAATCATTTGGCTCATGATCGCTGGCACAATCAATAAGGATCAAATCAAAATCAGAACAGTAACAGCAGAGGCAGAAGCGGAAGTTATCAGATTAACTTTCGAAGAGGAAAACAGAATCAAAGAGGAGGCTACGGTAGAGGTGGAGTAAGAAGTTGGGGACAGAATCAATCCTACAAAACCACCTACAATAACTATGCAAATGATACTGAGAATGAAAGTCATACATCATTGATGATGAACTCAATCAGCACATCAGATAACGAAGACCTAAAGGTATTTTACATTGACTTTGGATGTTCTAATCATTTATCAAGAAATATAGAACTAATGTCAGAATTGAAAAAAGGTAGTTCCAGTCATACTCTTCAAATAGGTGACAATACGTGGCGTAGGACAGATAGGTATGTTCCGACAATACCGAAAAATTTGATTAGCGTAGGACAGATAGTTGAGAAAGGTTTTGAGGTGAGATTTACAAATGAAGGAGTATTTGTAGAAGATCCCGAGAATGGATATAATCAGATCGTCTCTGGTAAGAAAGAAGGAAGACTCTTTACCTTAAGAGTACAAGGGAACATTGACAAGCATTGCTCACACATGGTGAAAAGGTAATTACAGAACTTGATCTCTGGCATAAGAGATTAGGTCATTTTAATGAAAAAGGAATTAAGGCTATAATTTCAAATCAGTCAGTACTAGGATTACCGAATGTACATAATCAACATATGATTCATAAGTGCAAAGCATGCCAGATGGGAAAAGCCCACAGGTTACCTTTCCAGAAGAAAGGATTCAAACATGATGGAGTACTTGAACTCATTCATACACATGTATGGGGTCCAACAAAAGAAGGATCAATCAACGGATCAAGGTATAATGTTCTGTTTATTGATGATGCAAGAAGATGGATAACTCTTTATGTTTTGAAAGAAAAATCAGAAGTGTTTGGAGCTTTCAGGCATTTTCATGCATATGTTGAAAGACTCACAGGTCAAAAGCTGAAGAGACTGAGGTCTGATGGAGGGGGAGAATACTTCTCCCGAGAGTTCAATGACTATCTTTGGAATGCAGGTATTAAGAGAGAAATAACGTGCAGGTATACACTGCAACAAAACGGTGTAGTAGAAAGAAGGAACCAAACTCTAGTTGAGTTTGCAGGAGCTATGCTAAAAGAAAAAGATTGTCCAAATTATCTTTGGGCTGAAGCAGTAAATACAGCTACATACTTGGTAAACAGATTACCATGTACGGCATTAGATGGAATGACCCCGTATGAAGCCTGGTGGGGAAAGAAGCCAACACTTGATCATTGCAAAGTGTTTGGGTCAGTAGCTTACGCTTATGTACCATCACAACTCAGACATAAGCTAGAACCAAAAGCAGAGAAATATGTGTTCGTCAGATATGATGAAAAGCAGATGGGCTACATGTTATGGAGTCCTTTAACAAAACAGTTTATTGTTTCCAGAGATGTTACATTTGATGAACAGAAAAGCTGGTATACAGATCAGAATCATACATCGGAAGAAGTTGAAGACAAGGTAAGAAGAAAAGAAAAAAGAAAAATCAATCGTGTAGGTGAATAGAGATGAAGATCATATGCAGGCAAGTACGTCCAAGATTGGATCAGGTATGAGAAATGAACATGAATAGGGATTTGATGAAGATGTGTATACAGATACACATGAAGAGTTTGAACCAAGAAGGTCAAACAGGAATAGAAGACAACCAGAAAGGTATTCTTATGATACCTCGTATATAACTCAGAAAAATTATGCATATATGGTCAAAGATGATGAAGAACCTCAGAACTATGATGAAGCTAAAGGCAAGAAGCAATGGGAAGAAGCAATGGAAGAAGAGTTTATAGCACTGGAGGAGAACAAGACATGGGAACTTGTTCCGAAACTAAATGGTAAGAAAGTGATCAGAAATAAATGGGTTTTCAAAATTAAGAAACTTGCAGATGGAAGGATAGCCAGATACAAAGCTAGACTAGTTATCAAGGGCTATGCTTAGACGCATGGCATAGATTACGATGAGACGTTCAATCCGGTGGCGAAGATGTCAACCATAAGGACAGTGATTGCTATAGCAGCATCAAAAGGATGAAAGCTAAGTTAGCTAGATATAAAGAATGCATTTCTGAATGGATATATATCAGATGAAATCTACAAGAAGTTCCAGATACCCAAATTTTGTTTGCAGATTAAGAAAGGCACTTTACGGACTGAAGCAAGCTCCAAGAGCTTGGAATTACAGGCTTGTGAAATATCTCAATGAACTTGGATACCAAAGTTCCAAAGTGGATGCAAGTCTACTCATCAAAAGAACAGAAGAAGGTATAATCTACATTTGCATCTATGTAGACGACATTATAATCACAGGTACTTCAGATGAAGGAATTAAAGAAGTACAGAGATTACTCGAAAAGGAGTTTCAGATCAGTGACCTAGGAAAGTTATCATACTTTCTAGGAATGGAAATCACATACACAGATCATGGTGTATATGTTACGCAAGAAAGGTATCTCCTAAACTTACTGAAGACGTTCTCGGGATGAAATCCCGCAGGGAGTGTGCATGATTTTATTCAAAAGTTCATTATTTTTGAGTTTTTGTATGATGTTTTGATCGAGAGAGAGGTATATTTTGTACATATTTAGGCCGAATTGATTGATTGTGTGATGCGAAATCATGTTTGAGATGTATGTTAGACGTGTGTGTAAATAATTGACATTAGACCCATGTAAACCTTATGTTTGACCCTTGAAACTGACTGAAAATGTGGTTTTACCCCCCTGAAAATCGGACTTGAACCCTTGGAAACCCTTGGAGTTAAGGCCGAAATTGTAAATAAACCTTTGAATTGATGAGCTTGAGTTAATTGTGAGCAAAACCCTGATTTTCCCGATCATACATCCTAGGCCGGACCCTTGAAATTGGCGGTTATCCTAGGTCAAACCCTAAAAACCAATTAAATTGTGAATATATAGTGTGAAACCAAAACATTAATTTAGGAAAAATAAAAAGGACAAAAATCAAAAATAGAATCAAGAGATGGGATTTTCCAAGAATAGTAAGTGAACATGCATGGTCGTCTGAAATTGGAAAGTTAAGTAGGGAGGTTGGAAACTTCTAGATAAACGTGAGAGAAGGATGGGGGAGCCTATAAATAGAGGGCCAAGCCTCATTTGTTTTTCCTCGTTGATCTTCTTGGTGCGTCTACTCTGCATGTTTATGCAGTTTCTGATTATCTGAAGTAAAGAGAAGGGAGGCTACTGTTGAGGATACCTGAAGTAAAGAGCGGACCGAAGCGAAGACCTGGAAGAAAAGCTTGGACCGCGAAGACCGAAGCAGAATCCCGAGGGCGGTTTCTCGCACTGTAGCGAGGGATCTATTTTATATCGGCCGATCCGCACTGTAGCGGCGGCGTTTATCTTGTATCATCGCACCGCACTGTAGCGGTTTTATTGTACCCTCGGCCCGCACTGTAGCGGCCTGTTTGTATCATTAATTTTTATTGGAGTACTTCAGTTTCATATTTCGTTGTATCGTTGGCTTGATCTGCATTCCGTGTATCACTGCGGTATCCGATCGTCTCTTTCCGACGCCCACGGTCCCACGTCTCGATACTTCCGAGGGGCAAGGGACCCTACGAGGATCGCGCACGCTCCGGAGAGCACAGGCGAGGCGCCCAGCGCGCAGACGCCGCTCGCAGGACAGCGGGAACGGCTCACCTTCCCGGGGCCTGATCCAACCCCAGGCGCCGGCTTCCCGCCACGACCTCCTTCTTCCCGACACCTGAACCCGACGTGAAGCGAGGCGGTTGCCCGGTGATCCTCGACACGTCACCCACTCCTTGAGAAGACAGACAGGAACCTCGGCATCGGACAGAGACTCCAGGTACTAGCATTTTAAGTTATTTGAATTATTTGCATTGATTCCACGCACTTTTAAAAAGAAAGACTGTTTTACTGCTTGACCTTGATCATCCACTTTTTGCATAAGTTTTGATCATACGAGTGTGCACTTTTCCATTGAGGCATAGATTAAGAATCTACTTCTCAGCTTAGATCGTAAGAAGAGGAAAACGAGAATGAATAAAATGATTGAGGAACAGTTTAGGAGATATGAAGAGCAATTTAAAGAAATAGAGATTAACACAACTGAATCCATAAAATCAAAATTTGGTATTGTTATGACCCTAATGCAAACTATAAATGCAATATCAGATACTATCCAACTAATGGGCATAAGTATTAAAGACCTAAAAAATGAAATGGATTTTGAGATTTCTGAATTGAAAAATAAGGTTGAATTGTTGACTAACCAAGTTAAGAATCTACAAGCACTGAAATGCGACAATGAACATGAGGTAAATGTCCAAGGCATATATGCACAGAAAGAGTCAGTAGGTCTTAGAAAACCCATGCCTAGAGTGACACCTAGGAAATCAAGTTGGGATGAGAAGAGACCTATTCGTTGCTTTTGGTGCGATCAGTTTGGGCATATGTTTTGGGATTGTCTGGCATATGAAAGTGCATGCAAACATAGACTAGTGAAGGAACATGAAGGTAAAATTTGTAAGTTTCAAGATGAATCCCCTTTACCTTTGAATGTAGGAAAAGGTGGAATGAGAGAATATTTTGAAGAGACTAAAACTAGATCGAAATCAATTCAAAAGATATGGAAACCAAAAACTCATGAAGATAATAGATCTGATGAACAAAAGAGCTTGCTAACTATTGAGAGTCAAGAGAAACCAATTGAAGAAACCAAAGGTATACAAATAAAGGTCGAGAAGCAAAATATTGAACAGATACTAAGAGAACAAATGGAAATTGATCATAAAAGAGAGTCTGAAAGAGAAAAATCAAAGAAAGAGCATGATGTATATGTTTCGTTTGATCCAAAAATTTTAAATAATGAGAATCTATTTGACCAAGAGAAGGTTGCAAAATTACAGTCTCAATTAAACTTTGACAAACAAATTGAACATGAAAAGAGTGAAGAAGAGATTGAAGAAGATATAAAATGTGATAAACGAGTTAACAAAGCAGAAAAACAGTTACTTGATCATATTATTGCGCAAATCGAGGGAAGTGTAAAGACAACTTCAAAGACTTCTAAGAGTTTGAAGAAGAATAGAAGAAGTAGAAACCTAACGTTTCAAGACATATTTGCAAACCTTGAATGATGATTGAAGTAGAATCATAATAAAAAACACATGAGAATTGATCAGGAGCTATTGAGTGATAAAGATTGATGATAATGCATGATGATGATTGATGAAAATGAATGATAATAATTGATGAAAACGCATGATTAATGGTAATGATCGATGATGAAAATGATGATGATTGATGGTTTATGGTGATTGATAATGATTATGATGATTATGATGATTATGATACTGGAGGACACTGATGACACTGGAGGGAACTGATGACACTGGAGGATACTGATGACACTGGAGGGAACTGATGACACTGGAGGATACTGATGAGACTGGAGGATACTGATGACACTAGAGGATACTGATGATAGTGGAGGATACTGATGACACTGGAGGATACTGATGACACTGGAGGATATTGATGACACTGGAGGATACTGATGACACTGGAGGATACTGATGACACTAGAGGATACTGATGATGCTGGAGGATACTGATGGCACTAAGGCTGATGCTGATGAAGATTGATGGATCATGGAATTAAAGAAAAGCTGGATCAAAATGAAGAAAAATGACCAGGTGAAACGTTTCTGATTTGAGATGTGTTTTCTTTCTGATAGAGCATATGCATTGCATTGATGTGTGTGATAAAGATATGCATGAATTTATGAAAATCATGTGGAATGAAGATAGCAAATATTTATTATGGGTTTGCACGAAGCATGAGCGACTAGGAATTATATGAATAAGATCAGTTAGTGAACTAGAGACTTTTGAGAGTGAAAGCTTGGGAATGTGATTGCATGCTTAGACCGAGTGCATGTATATGCTGATTGATTTGAACACTTAGTGAGTGGGAAACTTTGGATCCTAGTATTTATTTCTTGCAAGATCCTACCTCCATATGGATCGTGATATAAAGAAACATTCATACTCATGCCAGCTGTATATGTACGTGCATGTCGTTGGTGCGCTACGATGGGCTAGTAGGCGGGTGGAACCACCTTGGTCGGGTGATCAAGGCCACGAGCCGTAGCTAGTTTCGTCGTAGGCCTGACCTATCTGTTGCCATGCGCCTTTATGGGTCGGTAGGCGGGTGGAGTCACTCTGATCGGGTGGTCAGAGCCACGAGCTGACGTCGATTTCATGCAGGGCTGACGTCGTGTATATCGTGTGCTATGTTGGGTCGGCAGACAGGTGGAACAAACTTGGCCGGGCGGACAAGTCCATGAGTCGCACCCGATTTCGACATAGGCCGATTTGTGAAAAATAAAAGATAAAAAGAAATGTTGAGCTGAGATGAAGAGGAAAAGAAATAGAAAAAGAAAAATAAAAAAGAAAAAGAAAAAGAAAGAAAGATCTAATGGAGAGCTGGACAAGTAGGAGATAAATAGTAGGAATCGAGGTATATTCTACAAACTGAGTTAGTAGAAACATATGTATATGCTAGTACTTAGAATGAGCAGTTGGATCTGAACCAGTTGAACAAACAAAAGATCTAGAAAGCCGACGATTTATTCATGTGATTACTTGTCAGATTGCAGACGCAGAAACATAGTAAGATGTTTGTGAAACTTGAATCTACTTAATTTTCTAAAATTCATACTAATCTTTATAAAAGATTGCATGACTGCATGAGATCATGATTTGAGTTTTGAAAAGAAAAAGATAAAAAGTGTAAAGAGATTTCAAAAGAACCCTGATACGCTTCTGTCGGATCTTGCAGGTTGGCCCATCGGGACGATGTGCAGGTTTAGCGGGGGCGAATGTCGGGATGAAATCCCGCAGGGAGTGTGCATGATTTTATTCAAAAGTTCATTATTTTTGAGTTTTTGTATGATGTTTTGATCGAGAGAGAGGTATATTTTGTACATATTTAGGCCGAATTGATTGATTGTGTGATGCGAAATCATGTTTGAGATGTATGTTAGACGTGTGTGTAAATAATTGACATTAGACCCATGTAAACCTTATGTTTGACCCTTGAAACTGACTGAAAATGTGGTTTTACCCCCCTGAAAATCGGACTTGAACCCTTGGAAACCCTTGGAGTTAAGGCCGAAATTGTAAATAAACCTTTGAATTGATGAGCTTGAGTTAATTGTGAGCAAAACCCTGATTTTCCCGATCATACATCCTAGGCCGGACCCTTGAAATTGGCGGTTATCCTAGGTCAAACCCTAAAAACCAATTAAATTGTGAATATATAGTGTGAAACCAAAACATTAATTTAGGAAAAATAAAAAGGACAAAAATCAAAAATAGAATCAAGAGATGGGATTTTCCAAGAATAGTAAGTGAACATGCATGGTCGTCTGAAATTGGAAAGTTAAGTAGGGAGGTTGGAAACTTCTAGATAAACGTGAGAGAAGGATGGGGGAGCCTATAAATAGAGGGCCAAGCCTCATTTGTTTTTCCTCGTTGATCTTCTTGGTGCGTCTACTCTGCAGGTTTATGCAGTTTCTGATTATCTGAAGTAAAGAGAAGGGAGGCTACTGTTGAGGATACCTGAAGTAAAGAGCGGACCGAAGCGAAGACCTGGAAGAAAAGCTTGGACCGCGAAGACCGAAGCAGAATCCCGAGGGCGGTTTCTCGCACTGTAGCGAGGGATCTATTTTATATCGGCCGATCCGCACTGTAGCGGCGGCGTTTATCTTGTATCATCGCACCGCACTGTAGCGGTTTTATTGTACCCTCGGCCCGCACTGTAGCGGCCTGTTTGTATCATTAATTTTTATTGGAGTACTTCAGTTTCATATTTCGTTGTATCGTTGGCTTGATCTGCATTCCGTGTATCACTGCGGTATCCGATCGTCTCTTTCCGACGCCCACGGTCCCACGTCTCGATACTTCCGAGGGGCAAGGGACCCTACGAGGATCGCGCACGCTCCGGAGAGCACAGGCGAGGCGCCCAGCGCGCAGACGCCGCTCGCAGGACAGCGGGAACGGCGCACCTTCCCGGGGCCTGATCCAACCCCAGGCGCCGGCTTCCCGCCACGACCTCCTTCTTCCCGACAACGTTTAATATGGAGAATTGCAGAGAAGCTTCAACACAGCTTGAAGTAAATCATAAACTCAGCAAATATGATGGAGTACAGTTTAAAGATATGAGAAAGTATCGTTCGTTAGTGGGAAGTCTAATTTACGCTACACTAACACGACGGATCTTAGCTATGCAGTGGGAGTTCTCTCACAGTTCATGCATTGTCCGAAGGATCAACATTGGGTTGCAGGACAGAGAGTTCTTAGATATATCAAAAGAACTATAAAGGAAGGATTATATTATCCTTTTACGTCAGATATAAAGCTGAGAGCATACAATGACTCAGACTGGGCAGGAAGCCAAGATGACAGAAGATCAACACATGGTTATATGATATACCTAGGAGATAAGCTAGTAAGCTAGTGTTCGAAGAAGCAACACACAGTGGCTTTGACCTCGACAGAAGCAGAATATAAAGCACTTGTAGAAGCAGCCAAAGAAGTGATATGGATGCAGACCTTGTTCAAAAGCATGGGTATTGATCAAGGTATACCTATCATATATGGAGACAATATGAGCTCGCTATATCTTGCAACAAATCCAGTATTTCATGCAAGAACAAAGCATATAGAAATTCAGTATCATTTGCTGAGGGAAAACGTAATGGAAAAGGAGATAGATATAGTATACACTCCGACAAAAGATTAGATTGCAGATATTCTGACAAAGAGCTTGGATGGAACAAAGACAAGCAGATTCAAAGAAATGGAATGTATAAAAGAAAGGAAGATATATGAAAGACCGCAAGATGACAAATTAGTGATTGAGGGGGAGCTGTTGAAGAATCACTCACGAATTTGACATACAGATAGACATACAGAAAAAGAAAGATAAAGAGAAGCAGAATCAAAAGAAAATCAAAAGCCTTAATGGAGGGACAAACCCACGACCGATATGTACAGCGGAGAATCTCCCAGAATCAGAGTTCGGTACACCGAATCAAACTGTATATAAGAGAGAACATGCATAAGAATAATAAGAGAGGGAGTGCGAACAAGAACCTGTGTGAGAAGAGCGTGGAGTATAAATAAAGCACATACAGAGGTTAAAACAAGAGAGAGAAGAACTGAATATGAGGAAGTGAGAAGACGCCAGAGATCGCATATGAGTGCAGAGAGAGTGAGAAGTTCTCAGAAGATGCCATAGATCACGTATGTACACATGAATAACAGAAACCTGAAATGTTAGGTGTTCATCTGAGAGAGATGGTAAATAGAAACTACTGAGTGTAGGAGAGTTTCTATAAGCTTGAGCAAGAAGAGGCCAAGCTTAATTTGTACACATCTTCTCTAATAGAAAACACATGTTCATGTGGAAATTTGTGCGCACTGTTTGTATGTGAAGAACTCTGAGTATTTTCGTGTTAGGATAGAAAGCTCGTTAACCATTAATAGTTACAGTTTGTTAGTAAACGTGTCCCTCGGTACTCTCTCAATCAATGAATGTTTCGGTCAATTACAATTATCTCAGTAAACACATTTCTCGGTCAGTTACAGTTTTCTCAAAAAACGTGTTTTCCGGTAGAACAACGAAGTATATCTCGCAAAGTAAATTAAAGTTTTGTATGAGAGATAGCTTATCTTATAGCTAGACATCTCTACTATCAGTTCATCAAAGACTTCGGTGAAATGGATATGTACACACAGTACAAAGTCTAACCGAAAAGAGGCACTCTGAACCGGAGACGTTTTTTGTTAAGACTTCAGAAAGTGTTCACTTAGTGAAGGAAGTTCACATATCACTTCCTTACTTCTTGTATACTCACTTGAAGTAATTACAAACATAATAGGAGTTGATTTCGGTAGGATTCCAGTATAACTATGGTGTCCGTCTGGTGACAATCCGGTGAAGTTTCGGTGGAATTTTTCCAGTGAATTCAGAGCGCAGTTTTATATGTTGAGTGACAGTAACTCTGCTAAGCTATTGGTGATTATAGAGGTGTTCTAATATCACTCTAGGTTAGCATCTCTTCAGTGACGCGGCAATTTTCGCAGACTTGACAAGGTTCAATCCTTTGTCATGACGTTCACCAAGTAGTATTAGAGCGAACGTTAATCGCCCATAATTTAGAGGTAATATACCTTTGTGTTTATGTTTATGAAATCATAATTACAGGTAATGATGTCAATGGAATCAGACAAATCAAGAGCTAGATGATGAAGGAGTTCAAGATCAATGATCTTGGTCTATTGAATTATTTTCTTGGGCTTGAATTAGTATACACTAATTCTGGAATATACATTACTCAAAAAAGGTACATACAGGATATGTTGAAGAAGTTTCACTTGCAGGATGCCAAAGTAGCAAGCACTCCAATGGAGGTAAACCAAATGAAGGACAATGTACTCACTATGGCATGATGGACGAGCTACAATGCGTTTTTGTGGAATGTTCCCATGACAAGAGGTATTGGGATCTATTGCATCATTATTTGGACAAATAGAATGGTGGTTCTCTCATTATCAAGGAGATCCTTATTGGTTGTTGTTATTATAGGATGGACTTAGTGCTTTGGAATATTTGTAGAGGTCATATTCTTTGGAACATTTGGACTATTAGAAACCAATGTGTTTCTTAGTAGAAGAATGTTTGGTGGAGAGAAAAACCGTAACTATTGAATGTAATCCCTTTCTGCTTGCTTCATTTCCCTCTCGCCTTGTGGGGAGGGCCAAAGTCAGAGAAATCTGGGTCGAGGTGATCACTAGTCATTTTCTGCTACAGTCCTAAAAAATCGAGGGTATAGCATTTCTTGCTAAATTGATTTCTCTTAGCATAAATTATCTTTTTACATCATTCCACTTGTAATAGTTAGCTTGATAATCTAGTTAGATACCCCTAAAAGGAATTTTTCCAATTCCTACTGTGTTGGTCATAGTAAGCAAAAGATCCAGTAGGTGTCAAGACATAAATAGAAGGACTTCTAGAGATTTTGACCTTCAAAGTTATCTGTTTTGATTCAATCATTACACACATCACTTCCAAAGTACATAGGCCATTTTATTGTGTCATTGGAAAACTAAGGAGGTCTACTTATCAAGTCTGAAGCAAAAGAGGGCTGGTACAAAGCAGTCTTTAGCAGTACTTAGTCAATCTCTTGGACCATCCATCCATCTATCCCAACATTCTTACCGAGGCCTTCTCTAGTAATACCAAGTGGCAAGAGGATATCTAGAGAGCGACAATTACCATCACGCTTAAAAGGAAAAAAAAAAGGATTCATAAAAGCCCGGCTACTATCTTTGACCTACCCTCTCTATGAGTGAGATTGAAGAAACTATTAGTAATTTGGAATCCTATAAATTTCCTAGTCTTGATGGGATTCTTAATGAGTTCTTCATAGAGTGCCATTGCTAATGGCTTGGGGAAGAGGTTTCCAAATAACTAATGCTCCTTCTCAATTGGGGTTGCAAATGTTTTTAGATTATAGAAACATGAAAAGTAATGCTGATTGTAGGTTTGTTGCTTTTTTTTCTTGATTGCTTGAAATTGTTTTGTCCTGCCAGTGGGTCAAAAGTTTATCATAATAAAACAAGTTTGAAAGCTTCAAATAAGAATTTTCCTGATTGTGCTTCTCGATTTAGATGTGACATGATAAAAGAAGGTGAAATCTTTAGGATCTTAGATATTCCTATGGACTTTAATGTTTCTTTCAGTCAGAGATGGGAATGGGTTATTAATAAACTTATGGCTAAACTTTTTGTTTGATACAATCAACAAAGTTCTTTAGCTAATAAGACATTTTTTTGAGACAGCAAAGAAAAATTGAATATTAATATAGGCTATGACATTCTCTACAGAGGGCAGGCCCTCATCAACAATTCTACCCTTGAAAAAGGGAATAGAACATATTGAATCTTACAATAGAATACAAGGAGACACATTTGTCTCTCTATTTTTTGGGTCCATGATTACAAATGATATCCTCAAGACTAGAGTCCTTCAAAGGAACATCAACAATAGAACTAATACAAAACGTTCTCAACCTTTTCATAACAAAGATACAAGAATACATAAAATCTTTCTTAGCACGGTTGAGAAGTCTATGATTTTCTACATATCTAGATACTCCAAAGAATCTGAGATCTTCGTAAGTGCTAGAGCACCAAGTCCATTTTGTTACATTCACTAAGGCGAGTTTTCTTAAATCCAAGATTTGATATACCAACCATCCTTCTAAAGTTTTTGAGAAGCATCAAGAATCTTTAAACATATTTGCAATTTATAAAAAGATGAGCAATATCCTCCTCACTTCCACATAATGGACAATTGCATATATTAATATTCATTTCTTTTTCACTTTGCTATTGTTTCCAAACAACATTATGTAAGATCATCCATAGAAGAAAAAATTGCTTAATGGATAGAGGGAAATCCCAAGTGCACCTAAATCTATAAATACAATGATTAGGAGTCCATTGGGTATTACACCTTTTATTGAGCTTATCAACAATGAGGTTGAAAGAAGTGGGTGTCTTCTTGAAGTACAAATACATGTCAGCAACAACCGAATACATATCAAACTTCTTATTCAGATTCCATCTATTAAGTTTCTCGATCAATAACATTTTATCCTAGATCAAGACTTTATATAACCAAAAAACAAGTGACTGTTTTGTAATAAATCATTTTCTTGAACTAGTGTACCATTACTGTACAAGTTGTCCCAAGACTCATAGTAATTCTTTATACATTTATGCATCCTTATGGTCAACTCCCTCTTTTTGCAATGCATAATCCAACATGTCCAAATTGATTCTTGAGGGAAAAAGAAAGCATTTGTAGAGAAGTTGTTATTCAAAACATACACCTTTTTTAGTTCCATCCAAGATCTCCAAAACAATTGAGCCAGGTGATCTCTTTAGATAAAAGGTTCTTCTGGGTAGGGAAATCTCAGGTAAATAAGTTAACTAAGGTTGGTTGTTACACACATTACTTACTTACGGTGGAAGGAGGTTTGGGTATTTAATATCATGTAAACATTTCTTATGATCTTTTTGAAAAATGGATTCTTTGTTGCTTCTCCTCTATTGATCATTGGTCCTTCTTTGTTAAATGAAAATTGCATGATTTCCACATTGAGAAATACAAAGCCTTGACAAATAATAGTCGTTGGGATGTGGTTGACTCCCCTCAAATTTCTTTTGTCATAGTAGAAGTCCTACTAGTTGTAGATTCTTGAAAGCATGGATGAAGGTTAAGAAAAATATTCTCTTAATGAGGACTTTTAAAGCAACATTAATTTCTTTATGGAGGAATCCACCTAGTTTGGAATGGCACTTCTCTATGAATCAAAGAGCATAAATGCTTCAAAACGTGACTTGTCTCATGGTACAACTTCCTTAATGAAGATAATTTGGTTTTTGATATTTATTTCAATACTTTGACTAACGTTTTTGTTGTTTGTCAATAGGTTCTTTGCACTCATAAAGACCTATTGAGGAGAAGGATGAAATTTGTCAAGATAAGAAGTTGGATGTTGAAGACATAGCTCACGACATGTTTGCCAGGTTTAAAAACCCAAATGAAGGACAATGTACTCACTATGGCATCATGGACGAGCTACAATGCGTTTTTGTGGAATGTTCCCATGACAAGAGGTATTGGGATCTATTGCATCATTATTTGGACAAATAAAATGGTGGTTCTCTCATTATCAAGGAGATCCTTATTGGTTGTTGTTGTTATAGGATGGACTTAGTGCTTTGGAATATTTGGAGAGGTCATATTCTTTGGAACATTTGGACTATTAGAAACCAATGTGTTTCTTAGTAGAAGAATGTTTGGTGGAGAGAAAAACCGTAACTATTGAATGTAATCCCTTTCTGCTTGCTTCATTTCCCTCTCGCCTTGTGGGGAGGGCTTTTTGGTCTCCTTGCATGTTCATACTAGGGCCTCCCACCTCTCTTTACTTTCTTACTCAAGATGTCACTGCATCAAGTGATCAGGGACAGGTTCTCCTCAGTTGTGATGGTTCCTGTCAAGTTTGATGAAGAAATGGTGTTCACAACACCTGACAATGACATGCAAAACCTAAGGTATGAAGCTTGTTCCTCGGACTACCTAAAGAAGGCCACCACTGCATGCCCAACCAAATCTTTTAGTGAAGCTCTTAAAGCCAGCTAAGGTTTCATTAGCCCTTTATTCCTCAGTCTAGATCATCAAGTAATCTCATTGCCAATGATTCTTCATTCAAGGGCAAAGGAAAACAAAAGATCACTGATGATGATGAATTCCATGAACTTAATATAGATGTGGAAGGTTTTGATGATGATGGTAATACGCTTGTGATTGATACTAATGCCTTCAATAACTAGCAAAACCAGATGAGGGGTAAGGTTGTTATTGGCCTCAACCATGGACCAAGAGCTACGTTAGAGAATCTTAAACAATGGATTAAAGCAAATTGGGAATCCATGGGCATCTTCCTTAACGACATACAATATGTCCCGAATAACTACTTCCTTTTTTTTGAGGAGGCTAGCAATGCCCTTCAAGTTGTAGGAGAAGGACAATCGCTGTTTTGATTTACTCCTATCACCTTTTTCAAGTGGTTTGGGTAGATCTACCTCACCTTCCAGTGGTCTTTTATCCTTGGATAGACAAGCTAGGTAACCTGGTCGGCAAAGTGCTTGGCCAAAGGAATAACGGTCCTATCAACCCTAGGTGGGATCCTCAATTGTTAGTTGAAGTTGACACTTCCTCTCCTATTAAGACATCTCTACTTATAAAGAACTTAGATGGTAATATGCTTCATGGACAAGAAATCATCTATAGGAACCTACCAAATGCTTGCTTTAATTGTTATAAGCAGGGACACCTTATAAAGGATTGTGCTCTCCTTGTAGATAAAGGAGCTAATGAGACTTTTGTGAAGAATGTTGGTACAAGTGAAAGTTCAGGCAGAAAAGGGGCTCCTAATCACCTCAAACCTACTTCTACGAAGACAATAAAAAAAGGGTTTTCTGCATGGTAATCAATTTGATGCTCTTTTGGAAGAAGGTGCTAACCCTTTTAAATAGGTGAAGAAAAACTATCCTCAAGAAGAGGTGAATGAAGGCTTGAACTATTTTGCCCCTAAAGCTAAGGAGGCAGAGGATCTGATTGGCAAAAAAGAAAATGAGATTCTAAAGAGTTCCGATGAAGGTTGTAGAGAGGTAAAAAATAGGAAAAAGAATGGGCCTCACAAAATGGAAGAATCTAATCCTTCTCCCCCCTCCCCCAAATTAAACCCATGTATGATCAAAGAAATTGATTTTTTTGGAGAGATCAATAGAAATGGTGAAATGATAGCAAAGCTCTTCAAGAGGATGAAGACATGGAAAGTAATGATGAAGGTGCTAGGGATGGTGTCCACAAATCAAAATCTGGGAGGAAGGACCCGCTAAAATCATCTATATTGATGGTAAAACCATTAAAGAGCTCTAAAAAGTAGCTACTTTGTTTTTGTTGTGGTGGAGTGTTTGCTCTCCCTCTTTATTTATGAATTCCATCAATTTGTTATCTCTTAACATGAAAGGGTTGACTAACTTAGTTAGAGCTAAAGTTTTGAATAACTCGATGAAAGAATTTCTTTTTGTCCTGACTTCATCTGTAGGAAATTAAAACTACTAGATTTTTTTTTTGTAAAACAATCTTAATACGATTTCTAATAACCATACCTGGTACTTCACTAGCCACCCTCATGGTATGGGGTGCTACCCCAGGTGTTGCTTTGAATTTTTCAATACTATGGAAAACGTTTTAATAAGTGACTCAGCCCAATGGGTTGCTCTGAAGTGCAATTTCCTATTTAACTTTGTCATTGTTTGCATTTATGCTTCAACTTTTCTACTTAGATAATGAGATGCTAGAATGAGATTGCTGCTATTGATGGTGAGTTAGTATTATTAGGTGACTATAATATGGTGATTCATAATAGACACAAGCTAGGAAAGAGAGATAATATCATGGGTGGGACTGAGAAGAAGGCTTGGTTCTCATTAATTCATAATAAGAACCTTATTGACTTCACCCTTTCCACTGGGTACACTTGGAACAATAGATATAGGAGTGCTCATTTGGTTGCGAGACTTGATTGAGGGTATCTTAATGTTAACAAAATGCATGAGTTCCGGCGAGTGAATTGTGATACTAGCCCCTCGCTTCAACTATATGACCATTTTTCTTTGATCATCAAGTTGTTGAAGAACTACCCTAACTTCCATTCTGGATGGCCCCACCTTGATCTAGAGTTGCTTAAGATCCCTAGTATTATAAATAGAATCAAAGAGATCTTCATTCACTACTTTGCTACCTTTCAAAGGCCTCTTGCTACCTAGGAGAAGTCGATCATTGAGGTTCAAAAGCTTTTCACTCACAACAACAAAACGGCTAAACGGATTAGAGTTAAAAGAAGAGTGATGCTAATGAAATAGATAGAGGATCTTATATACTCTTCTCCTCAAGTCCTTGATTGTAGTCGGAGGTCCCTGATCTTTAGGAGAGATTGAGAGATGAGGATTATCTCTTAGCTTATAGTAGACTTGCCTCTTCAAGAGAATTTTGGGCTGAGAAAGTTGATAGACCCAACAAACACAGGTTTGATCTAATGAAAAGAAGATGAAAGATTTTATACCTATGCTAAAAAAGGATTCAAGCGGTCATGCTATTGATATCAAGGAGCATTTGCAAGAGGGTGTGTGCTTCTTTACGAATGTTTTTTCTATGCCTCCCAAATGGACGGAGGGGATCCAGAGAGCTAGGGCCCATAATTTGCTTAAAAGGAACCTAATGCTTTCTCATGGACTAGCTTCCCTTTTGGACATGCGCTTATCTATCGATGAGGTTAGAGAGCCCATTTGTAAATTAAAACCTTGCAAAACTCTTGGTATTGATGGGTTACTTAACGAGTTCTATTTGGCTTTGAAGGACTTCCTTATTCCCAATATTCTCTTGACTTGGCAAGATGCTATAAGAAGAGGTGCTCTCTCTGCCTTTATAAACACTGGAGTCATAAAGTTGATTCACAAAAAAGGACCCAATGAAAACATAAAAAATTTGAGACCTATCACATGTCTAACTTCCATTTATAAGATTTTCTCTTCTACTTAAGCCAGCAGACTCAGCCCTCTCATGAATAAATTCATTCTCTTGTATCAAAAGGGCTTCATTAAAGGTAGAGTTATTCTAGATGCCATTATCACCTTGTGGAAGGGGATGAATTTTGCCAATGAGAGTAACCAAGATGATTATTTTTTTCAAAATGGATTTTGACAAAGCTTATGAGAGAATTGTCTGGAACTTTATTTTACAATCTCGTCATGACATTCGGTTGGGAAGGAAATTCATTACATATATGAGCATCTTGTTTGGCAATGCCTTTATCCGAGTTTCCATGAATGGGAACTTGTCTGTTCACATAAGACTCACCAACTCCATAAGACAAGGATGTCCTTTAGCCCCCCTTGTGTTCGCCATCACTAGTGATGCCCTAAGATGGCTTATCAAGGACTACATGAATCAAGGAACCATTAAGCGTATTAATATCCCTAACTGAAGCTCTCAATTAGCTCTCCAAAGGTTTGCTGATGATACTAGTTTGATCGCCTTGGCTAGAGATGAGTTTGCTGAGAAGTTCCTCATTTGCCTTGACCTTTTTTATTTGGCTAGTGGATCTCAAGTCAACCACTCCAAAACTTCTTTTAATTCTTCTCATGGCATTGTTCATGAATATATTAATAGACTAGGTTGTGAGATTCTTCAGGGTGGTAAGATTTTTAGAATGTTGGGCATCCCCATGGGGTTCAATATTTCTTAAGAGTGGTCAATCGAGAAGTCTCTTTTCCTCCTTGGCAAAAGAATCTCAAATTATAAGAGGTATCCACCCTTTGGGCATCAAAAAGTGTTTCTCATCGAGAACAACAAGCTCAAATCCAAGTGGGTCCCACACAAAAGGTGTTGGTGCATTTTACCCAAGCCTACATGCTTGATATATTTGATATCATCCTCATTTGTAAGTCACATGAGTAGTCATGTGAACACCTCTTGTAAAAGAGTTCATTTTTATCTCTTGTAATTGAAAAAAGAAAAAGGAAAAAGATGGCTTACCTCATGCATGATGTAAAAGCAATTTCGTGGCTCTAACTACCTAAAACCATGAAATTTAGAGCTGAGGGAATCTCTCCTAACTTTGGGGATCACTTTTAGGTGGAGCCATTCGAATTCGAATTCAAAACTCCCTCCAAGAATAGCTATAAAAGGAGCAAGAAGGAAGAGGTGATTAGCAAGCCTTGTACGTGACCACTTCATGTCATTTTGTAGAGATTGAAGATCTTACTCCATAGCTCTATCATTCTACTCCCATTGTGCAAAGATTCATTGCCAATGTGGTTGTAATCGTATATGAATTTATACATTTATCATCATTCACTTCTCTGTTTTGTTCTCTGCTATACTCACTCAGAGCAGTACCTTCAGAAGGTCATATCTCCCGTTATACTCATTCTTTTTCAGAGATTTAACTTGCGTTGTGTAGCTCTTACTATCTTATTTCTGCATATCAATTTTCAAGGTCATTGGATTTAGAGTTTTGGAGATAGCTGCATTTTACTGCTCACTGGTCTATCTCTGCAGAGCCCCTAGAATGGTGGGCATATTTCAGAAATTGATAAATCTTGTTCTCAGTGCTCAGTGCATCATTTGAAGTCTTTTAACTTGGATTGGAAAGCTTGGTAAGTCTATTTTGTGTCCCCAAAAGGAATCAGGTTGAGAGCACTGTTCATTTTCTCCAGTAGGTGTATGTCCAAAAATAGCAAGTTTTGGGAGCTAGTCATTTCGCAACTAGTCTGTCTTCACTTAAACTTTTGGGATACATGTTCCAAAGTACTTGGCTGATATTCTGGTGGATTTAGGAAGCTCAAAGGGTCTACTAATCAACTCTGAAGTCTCAGCTAGCTGGTGTGAAGCGGGTTGTAGCAGCACCTACTCATCTTTGGATTGCATCCTCCATCTCTCTTCACAGTGGTATCAGAGCATAGTCAAGCAACATGGGAGATGGATTTCCATCAACAATTGACAAATTGGATAGAAACAACTACCCGGCATGGTCTCTAAGGATGGAGGCTTAGCTTCAAGGGAGGAATCTATATGGATTCATATTCGGAGATGAAGCAATGCCAACCATGAGGAACAAAGGGCAACCATCACATGAAGAAGTGGAAGGACTTTCGAATTGGTGTTCGAAGGATGCACTTGCAAGGTCCTATATTCTAAACTCAATCTCTGATTTTCTTTTACCTCATGTCAAGGGATGCAAGACATCAAGAGAGACCTGGAATGCACTTGCTTCTTTCTTCTCTTCCAACACTCGAGCAAGGAAGAACCAACTGTGGATGGAGTTCACAACAATGAAGAAAAGCCCGAAGCAAAATGTGACTGATTATGTCACAAAGATGAAGGAGATTTCCGACCAACTTGGAAGCATTGGAGAGGTAATTGAAGAGGAGCAAATCATAAGACAAATCATGAATGGAATCAAACCAGACGATAAGTGGGAGTCATTCACAATAGCCATGGATTTATACATGGATATGCATGTACCCGACCTCAACACACTCATGGGCCAACTCTTCACTCATGAAGCAAAGATTAGCAAAGGTGGTGAGTCCTCAAGAGGTAATCAAACTTCTGCCTTATATTCTGATAAAGCTAAGGTCAAGGACAAGTCAATGAATAGGAAGAATGAAGATGAAGGAAGCTCTTTCCAAGCAAACTTTGCAGGTAGAGGAAGAGCTAGAGGAAGAGGCAGAGGTGGAAAGCAAGGCAGGGGGAGATTCCAATCATTTGAACCTTGCAACATATGTGGCTTCTCTAACCATACTACTGAAGAATGTTTTAGGAAACCAAGGAACTCAAGAGGAAGAGGATTCAATAGAGGTGGCTATGGATCAAATAGAGGTAGATACAATGGAGGCTACAACAACAACAACTACTACAACAACAATTACAACAACAACAACAACTATCAAAGTGGCCATAGAGGAAGAAGAGATTACAATAACTATGCAGAGGACCAAAGTCAAGAAGATTCATTATTGATTATGAATCTATCAGCGAAGAAGGGTAAGGATGATGATCACATATTGTACATTGATTCGGGATGCTCGAACCATGTAGCAGGAAATGTGGCTTTACTTTCTGATTTGGAAGATCCTCATAACAAGCATGAAGTGCAGACAGGAGATGACACAAAGCACTTAGTGGAGAAGATAGGTAATGTGAAGACATCAGATGGGAATATGAACCTCTTAAGCAAAGTCTTGTATGTCCCTACAATTACCAAAAATTTAAGAAGTGTTAGACAGATTGTTGAAAAAGGATTGCACGTTAGATTCAATCAATTTGGAGCATATGTTGAAGACCCAAGGCAAGGCTTTCGAAGGATTGCCAAAGGAGAAAAGACAGGAAGGCTTTTCACTTTTGAAGTGGAAGATACAAAGAACATAGCTTTGTTTAGCTATGGATCTCAAACTCTTACAGAGTTGGAGATATGGCACAAAAGGCTTGCTCACATTGGTGAGAGGACACTCAAACAGATTTGTAGGGACCAAAGTGTACTTGGTTTGCCTAATATCACAAGGCAACACATGATTTATAAGTGTGAAGCTTGTCAACTCGGCAAGGCTCATAGACAACCTTTCAATAAGAAAGGATATATGTATCAAAATCCTTTGGATCTAGTGCACACGGATGGGTGGGGTCCAAGTAAGGAGCCATCTATATCAGGCTCAAGATATTATGTGTCTTTCATAGATGATTGAAGCAGATGGACCATTCTGTTTTTCATGAAGCACAAGGATGAAGTGTTTAATTGCTTTAAGAAGTATATTGCTCTTGTTGAAAACGAAACAGGTAGGACTTTGAAAAGACTCAGATCAGATGGTGGAGGAGAATACTTCTCTTCTGAATTTGATGCCTTCTTGCATGAAAGAGGCATTATAAGGGAAGTCACTACAAGGTATACACCCGAACTCAATGGTGTAGCAGAGAGGAGGAAAAGAGCTATTGTCGAAGCTACAAGGTCCATGCTCAACGAAAAGGGATTGCCGAACTACCTATGGGCAGAGACTCTGTCGACAGCCACATATCTCATAAATAGACTTCCATCTAAGTCACTAGATGGAACCACTCCATATGAAGTGTGGAATGGAAGAAGACCTAGTCTAGAGCATTGCAAAATCTTTGGATGCTTAGCTTATGCTCACATTCCTTCTCAAGTAAGATGGAAATTGGATCCCAAGGCAGAGAAGTGTGTATTCATTGGTTATGATCAAAACCAAAAAGGATATAGATTGTACAATCCAACCAATAAAGGATTTTCTGTGAGTAGAGATGTAGTTTTTGATGAAAACAAATCATGGTTTGATGATGGCAGGAAAGTGAAGTTGCCTTATGACTTGGATGAAGATTTTCCATCACTTCAACCAAAGGAGCCAAAGCAGATTGAAGAAAGTGATTTGGAGATTGACCTAGAAGACTTGGAAAGACTAAAGCTATGGAAGAACAAAGGAAAAGCAAAGATGCAGGACGCTACATATGGACCCGAGAGCTCACATCAACCACTTAGAAGGTCTTCGAGGGAGAAGAAGAAACCAGAGATGTTTGGTTATGATACTTCTTTGGTCACCAAGCACTCAATCTACATTGCAAAGGATTCAACCAATGAAGAACCTACCACATTCAAAGAAGAACAAAGCAAGAAAGTTTGGAGAGATGCAATGGATGAAGAAATGGAAGCCTTGAAGGAGAATGACACCTGGGAGCTTGTACCTAACAAGCCATCTATGAAAGTAATTGGATCTCGATGGATATACAAAATCAAGAGGAATCCAGATGGAAGTATAAATAGACACAAAGCAAGGTTAGTTGCTAAAGGGTTTGCTCAAACCCATGGTATTGATTATCAGGAGACCTTCTCTTCTATTGCAAAAATGCCTACAATTAGGGTTCTCATTAGTCTTGCTGCATCTAGAAATTCGAATCTTTATCAACTTGATGTAAATAATGCTTTCTTGAATGGATGGATTTCTGAGGAAGTGTATATGGCACAACCTCCTGGATATGAGGATGCACAACATCCTAACTATGTATGCAAACTAAAGAAAGCTTTGTATGGATTGAAGCAAGCTCCAAGAACTTGGAATTTTAGATTGGTGACTTATTTGCAGGACCATGGATTCAAAGCTAGCAAGGCGGATACCTCCTTGTTCATAAAGAGGAATGGATCTGAAGTGATCTATTTATGTGTGTATGTTGATGATATTATTATCACAGTCAATGATCTTGAAGGAATCAAACAAGTAAAGAGTCAAATGAAGGAGGAGTTCAAAATAAGTGACCTCAGACCACTCACTTATTTTCTTGGATTGGAGTTGATCTACACAGATTCAGGTATATACATCACACAAAGGAAGTATGTCCATGACATGCTTGTCAGGTTCAAGATGGAAAATACCAAGTGTGCTGGTACACCTATGGAGCAAAATCATAAGCTTAGTGCTTATGAAGGAGAGCCGATTGAAGACACCACAAGCTATCAAAGCTTGGTTGGAAGTTTGAACTATGCAACACTCACAAGGGTGGATATATGCTATAGTGATAGCATATTGAGTCAGTTTATGCATAAGACAAGAAGACCACATATGGAAGCGGCCAAGAGAGTCCTCAAGTACCTAAAGGGGACCATGAATAAAGGTTTGTTCTATTCATATACTTCAGATATTGAGCTAAAGGTCTACTCAGATGCAGATTGGGCCGGATCTAAAGATGATAGAAGAAGCACATTAGGGTATATATCATTTGCAGGTTCAAAAATCATTTCTTGGTCATCGAAGAAGCAACCAACTGTGGCATTATCTTCTAATGAAGCCGAATATAGAGGTTTGGCTAATGCAACTCAAGAAATCATGTGGTTAAAGTCTTTGTACACAGATTTTGGACTTCATTCTTCAACACCTCACATTTTTGGTGACAACACAAGCTCACTACATCTAGTAGCTAATTCGGTATACCATGCTAGAACCAAGCATATTGAAGTCCACTACCATTACGTAAGGGAGAAGCTAATGAGCAAGGATATTCAACTATCCTATGTCTCTACAGATATGCAATGTGCCGACATGTTGACTAAAGCTCTTGATGGTACAAAATTAAGTAGATTCAAGTTGATGATTGGCTTGCAGGAAATCAAGGACAATTGAAGACTTATTTGAAGACCAAGCATGTTAGGCTTGAGGGGGAGCTGTTGGCGCATTTTACCCAAGCCTACATGCTTGATATATTTGATATCATCCTCATTTGTAAGTCACATGAGTAGGCATGTGAACACCTCTTGTAAAAGAGTTCATTCTTATCTCTTGTAATTGAAAAACGAAAAAGGAAAAGGATGGCTTACCTCATGCATGATGTAAAAGCAATTTCCTGGCTATAACCACCTAAAACCTCGAAATTTAGAGCTGAGGGAATCTCTCCTAACTTTGGGGATCACTTTTAGGTGGAGCCATTCGAATTCGAATTCAAAACTCCCTCCAAGAATAGCTATATAAGGAGCAAGAAGGAAGAGGCGATTAGCAAGCCTTGTACGTGACCACTTCATGTCATTTTGTAGAGATTGAAGAGCTTACTCCATAGCTCTATCATTCTACTCCCATTGTGCAAAGATTCATTGCCAATGTGGTTGTAATCATATATGAATTTATACATTTATCATCATTCACTTCTCTGTTTGGTTCTCTGCTATACTCACTCAGAGTAGTACCTTTAGAAGGTCATATCTCGAGTTATACTGCTCTTTTTCAGTTATTTAACGTGCGTTGGATAGCTCTTCCTGTCTAGTTTTTGCATATCCATTTTCAAGGTCATTGGATTTACAGTTTTGGAGATATCTGCATTTTAGTGCTAACTGGTCTATCTTTGCAGAGCCCCAAGAATGGTGGGCATGTTCCAGAAATTGATAAATCTTGTTCTCAGTGCTCAGTCCATCATTTGAAGTGTTTTAACTTGGATTGGAAAGCTTGCTAAATCTTTTTGCTATGCCCAAAAGGAATTTTTCTAATTCCTACCAGGTTGAGAGCACTGTTCAGTTTTTCCAGCATAGTGCGAATGTAAAATTAGCTTCCATTGCCAGAAGTTTTGAATCGTTGCTGCCAAGAGAAGGATAAACTTACATGGTTTGACTGTTATATTCGAACCGCCCGAATTCGCAAACGCTTTCTACGGCTTTCGCCCAGCGTTTTATTTCATCAGTAGTGCTGTGTTTCAAGTGGTACTCTGAATCCACAGCCCGCTGCCGGACCTCAGAACGTTGCACATCGCAGAAAATAGGAATCACTTTTCGGGGTATGTTGGATGTGCCCGGGAAGCTTTGGATGTTCATTATTTGGTCGACCTCGTCGAGGCACCATGGGGAGTCCTCAAACTTTGGACTGAAAATTACGATGTGCACACTTGATCTTTTTATGGCCTCCTCAATCGCAGGATTCACTACGCTACCTGCCGGCATCGCATAGTCGACGAAACTTGTGATGCCCGTACAGCTAAGCATGCCGCTTAGAACACTAACAAGGTTGCGCTTTGTATCAGGGCCCCGGTGGCATATGAACACATCATAATGTGGAGACATCTCTATATGTTTCGTTGAGACTCCGGTGCTCGTGTGCAGAACGAAAGACTACCGTCCACTGCGATAGAGCAATCTTCAATTCTGATCCATAAAAAGAAATTACAAACAGAAGGACAATCAGGATATTCGATCGTGGAATGGAACTACATGTGAATCTCAGTTGTCAGCCTAAACTCTTAGAATACTGATAGCAGAGTATAGCCTATCTCTTCAAAATCTGCTAGCAGAATATACAAAATTATAGTGCGTCCTCCAGTTCACATTATATTTACCCATGGTTTGAGGCGCATTATATATTATAGACGCGCAACAAGTTTACTTCCATAGCAATGCAGATGCATGTGAGAACAAATCATTCGAGTACCTCTTTTGTATGATGATCAGCATGGAAATACTTATTGCTCTACGTGAATGGCTGATTTTCCAGCTACAATATGGAGCAACCCAAGTCTACTGGAACGTGACCTTGAAATCACCTCAAACGCAGTAACAGCTCGTGGCGAGGGCTCTAAGACAATAGACTCCAAGATAACGAAATTCAATTTTCTTTTGAGCTATCACAGAAAAGTTGTGGTTTTCAGTCAGGGCTCTCGAGGAATTGCAGAAATGCGCATAAATTTCCAAGGTGACGAGATTCACATTCGCTCTGTGAGTCTACTGAACGAAAGAAAGAGGCAGACGCAGTAGAAGCCGATGGATTCCAGGATTGCATAGAAATGGAATCATGAACCTTGGGAAGCCCATAGAATTGCATCTAGCAAACTTTAAGAAAATTGTCAACATTCATTATAGATTTTAGGTTAAAGAGAGGCCCATTTTGCATATATTAAAGGGACGCCAACCCTAGCACGATGTTCCCATGCATCGCGAGCTACGGCTCCATGTCACCGTGGGACTAAAAACGATTTGTTCATGTCCTCCATAACACTTTTGCTTCTCTGTCGGCTTTTGGTATGATGAAAAAGAGCCCTATCAATGACAATCATATGCGTGCTTCTAGTGCGGGCATCAATGTCATAGGATCTAAGAATGCCCCTTGAAAGTACCAATAAAAACAAGCTTAAACCAGATGGGACCCCGGATCCTTTCCCCCAAGATAACACTCGGGGTCTGTTGGAGCAAGTCTATGACAAGCCTAAGTATTGGCTTGAGTCCCACAAAGTCATAGAAAAAGCCTTAAAATGAAGACTATGTAAAGTTCACTTGTGAACTACCTCTTGTAACTTTTGAAGAGTTTACTTAATGTAAAAGTGAAAGAATCTTAAGTGGTTGAGTCCACTTGATCAAGAATGGAAAGAGGAGCCACGAATTTGTGATTTGTGGTAGGTAGAGAATCAAATCAATCATTGATTGATTGGAGAGTGATTGAGGGAAGTTAGCCTCCCAAACTCAACTATAAATAGATGGCAGTTTTAGTCGTGGTTAGAGAGACCTATGTGAAGACCTCCAAGAGCTAAGCTTTATGCCATATCAAGGTGTGATTACAAGGCACACATATGTATCAGTAAGTCATTATAATGTACAAGCAATATACTTTCATTTTCATGATTATTTGAGTTCATCTTTCCATGTTCTTGTGAAGTGTACTACTCACTGCCATTACTCTCAGTTTTTCTCAGTCAGCTTGCAGAGATGTTTTCTCTGAGCATGGTGCATTCTTTTCAGTGATTTATCTTGTTAAAGTTAGCTCTATAAGTCTAATATATGCTCACAAATTTTCATGTCATTTGGATGTTGCAATCTTCAGTTATGTTTAGTTGAAGTCAACAGTGTCTGTGCATTTTCACTTCTGTGTCAGGTACCCGACTTTTTCACTCATCTTGTCAGAGGTGTTTCTCAGTGTTTACTTATCCAAATTCACTGATTTAAAGCTTGTTTGATTCAGCTTACTGTATAGTATAACCATACAAATGTTCATAATCATTGGATTCCTACATTTTGAGTTATATTGATTTTTCTGCTCACTGGTCTCAAACTGTAGCAGCCCGTGAAAATCCGGATGATATCATCAGTTGTTAAAACTCATTCTCAGTGTGTGGTTCATTATTTTTTATGAGATTACTCTTGAACTTTAGCTCTTTAAGTTACCTAGACTTTTCCAAGAGGAATTAAGCTAATTGTTGTTGTGCTCAAAGAATTGTGTAAAACACTGGAGAGGTGTATGAAGCAAGAATAGCAAGTTTTCACCTCTGAGCTAATTCCAACTTATCTGTTTTGATCTATCTTTTTGAGAGTGATCTTCCAAGGTACATAGGGTGTCTAATACATCCATTGGCAAGCTAAAAGGGCCCACCATATACTCCTGGAGTTCATTTGGCTGGTGTAGATCAAGGATTTTGCAACACCTCTTCATCTTCAAGCACATACCTATCCATCTCTTCATAGTGGTATCAGAGCAAGGTTGGACAACATGGCAGATGGATTTCCTTCATCAATTCACAAATTAGACAGAGGTAACTACTCAGCTTGGTCATTAAGAATGGAAGCCTATCTCCAAGGTAGAAGTTTATATGGTTATGTGGCTGGAGATGAAGTTATGCCAAGTTTCAGGAACAAAAGTCAACCAACACAAGAAGAGCAAGAAAGATTGACCACATGGTGCTCCAAGGATGCACTTGCAAGGTCTTATCTCCTCAACTCTATCTCAGATTTTCTGTTGCCTTACATTAGAAGTTGTAAGACATCTCAGGAAGTGTGGGATGCACTTGAAGCTTTCTTTTCTTCAAGTACTAAATCTAGGAAGCATCAACTATGGCTGGATTTCACAACTCTCAAGAAGGCTCCCAAACAAAATGTGACTGATTTTGTCACAAAGCTCAAGGACATAGCGGATGAGTTGGGAAGCATTGGAGAGGTAATAGATGAAGAGCAAATTGTAAGGCAGGTCATCAATGGCATGAAGGCAGATGAAAAGTGGGAAGCATTCACCACAGCTATGGATTTGTACATGGACATGCATGTACCTGATTTCAACACACTCATTGGACAACTACTTACTCAAGAGGCAAAGCTTATCAAAAATGGAGAAAGCTCTAAAGGTAATCAATCTTCAGCTTTATACACAGATAAAAGCAAGTCTAAAGATAACAAAGGAAAGGCAAAGAAAGTGGATGATGAAGCAGGTACATATCAAGCTAAATATGCAGGTAGAGGAAGACATGGCAGAGGTAGAGGAAGAGGAGGTAGACAAGGTAGGGGGAGATCCCAAGACTCCAACCCATGTTCTATTTGTGGACTAACTAATCATACAAGTGAAAATTGCTTTACGAATTCCAGGAATCAAAGAGGCAGATGATACAATAGAGGAAGTTATGGCTACTTAAGAGGAAGGTTCAACAACTACCATGGAACTACAACGACTACAATCATTCAAACTATCAAGGAGGCTACAAAGGAAGGAGAGACTACAATAACTACACAAAAGACTCAAACAAAGAGGATTCATTATTGATCATGAATATGGCTATGCCACAAGGTAAATCTGATGAGCATGTTTTCTACATAGATTCAGGTTGTTCAAATCATGTGGCAGGAAATGTGGCACTCCTATCAGATTTAGAAGATCCAAGGAATAAGCATGAGGTACAAATAGGAGATGATACAAAACATCCTGTGGAGAAAATAGGCAATGTCAAAAGCACCTGATGGAAACATCAACCTTCTCAGTAAGGTACTCTATGTCCCTACCATTACAAAGAATTTGATAAGTGTTGGGCAAATAGTAGAGAAAGGGTTGCAAGTCAAGTTCACAAAAGCAGGAGCGTTTGTTGAAGATCCAAGTCAAGGATTCAGAAGAATTGCAAAAGGTGAAAAGACAGGTAGATTGTTCACATTTCAATCAGAGGACATGTTTCCTTTATTGATGATTGCAGCAGATGGACTATCCTATTCTTTATGAAACACAAAGATGAAAATTTTTCATGTTTCAAAAGATATTTGGCTCTTGTGGAGAATCAAACAGGTAAATCACTAAAAAGGCTAAGGTCAGATGGAGGGGGAGAATACTTCTCCCATCAGTTTGATTCTTTTCTTCAAGAAAGAGGAATCAAAAGAGAGGTAACTACAAGGTACACTCCTGAGCAAAATGGAGTGGCAGAAAGGAGGAATAGGACAATTGTTGAAGTTGCAAGGTCTATGTTAAATGAAAAGCATTTACCTAATTACTTATGGGTTGAGGCTGCATCTACAGCCACTTACTTGATTAACAGGTTGCCTTCAAAATCCCTTGATGGGATGACTCCATATGAGGCTTGCAATGGAAGAAGACCAAGCTTAGTGTTGATATATTTAGGTAGTGATGTGTGTGAACACTCTAGGACCGCCGGGGCACTTTTTTCCCTCTTTAGGAGGTTTTTTTCCCCCGGCTTGTATATACGCCTATTGCCCTAATGGGCTACTTATCTTTGTACATTCTCTAGTAATATATTCAGTCTTGTGTGTTGTGCTCCAAGCTTCTTCTTCTTCCTTGTGCTGTTCGCATGCTTCCGCAGACGTCTAACTCCAACAATTGGTATCAGAGCAGGTCGTTGCTTCTTCTAGGGCGCCGTCGACACTCCTCCGTTTGCAGTCTCAGATTCGCATGAAATTTGGTGAGCATACTCAGGGTGTTTCCTAGATCAAAACAGCTTTGCTATGTGGTGCTGAAATCGCGATCTGAGCTCGTTTCGGCCTCCGAACGCACTATCGCAGCGCTTGTGCAGGCTATTTCGTCCTTTTGTGCCAAAGGTATATACCAGTTTCTGTTCACCAGTTTAAGCGTCTCGAAGTCTGCTACAGGTCTAGCAGAACTCGTCTGGGCAGTTCCGTTCAACTTTTTGAGATACAGTCAATTTTCTGCATCAAGGTATTTTAGTCACCGGCCATGGCTGAAAGCAGTGATGTATTCCGTATGTTGGCTGTTGAGGATAAGTTGGATGGTACCAACTACCCATTATGGGCTTATATGATGCGACATGTACTGGTTGCAAAAGGATTGTGGAACATTGTGCAGGGTGTTGAAAGACGTCCTGTTACACCTGTAACGACAGGTACTGCAAATACAGGTGTTGGAGCTGATGAAGATGGTGTCGAAGATGATATTCCGCAGATTCCTGTTCGTGCTGCTGTTTCTGTTGCACCTACTGCAGAGCAGATTCGTTGGGATGGCAGAGATGCCCAGGCACATGCATTGATAGCTTTGTCTGTCAAACGTGCCATTATCCCTCACATTCGCTCTTGCAGAACAGCAAAGGATGCTTGGGATACACTTACCACTTTGTACCAGGCTAGGAATGAGGCTCGTGTTGCTTACCTCCGAAAACAGTTGGAGAGTGAGCACATGAATGAAGGTGATTCTATGGATAGTTTTCTTACAAAGATCAAAGACCTGAAGGAACAATTGATTTCTGCTGATGAGGTTATACCAGATAGCTCACTTGTGCAGACCGTTCTGAATGGCCTTCCTGATTCATATCAGAGTTTTGCCTCTACTCTTCGATTGATGATGAAAGGCAATCCGAATGCCTTGTCATTTGAGGAATTAGTCTCTGTTCTGTTGCAGGAAGATCAGTCCAGGCAGAACAGGTCCATTATGCGTGTTGCAGATCAAGCTTTCCTGGCTAGTCAGAAGGGCAAAGGAAAATGGAGCTCTTCTACTAGTAAGCAGAAATCTGCAAATGCTGCACAATCGAAGAACCAGGATAAAGATGAGAAGAAATCAGAAAAGCAGAAATTGTTCTGCAAGTACTGTAAAGGAAATGATCATATTATAAAGAACTGTCCAAAACTGGCTGCTAAAGAGGCAAAGAAGAAAGAGGCTGGAATGGTTGTTGCAGAGGCCTCTACACCAAAAACAGAGTCTGCAAATCTTGTGCAGGAAGAAGAATGGGCGTTTACTACTGTCTGCAGTTTTGACCCATCTTTTCATGATCAGTGCATGTCTGCAGTAGACTCAGATGTTTGGTACTTTGACAGTGGGGCGACCAAATATATTACCTCGCAGCGCAGTTTCTTCTCTTCACTCGAGCCTGCCCCTACAGGGAATACTGTCACATGCGCCAATAACTCCTCTTATCCTGTTATGGGAGTTGGTAAGATCATTTTGACTACTGCTGATGGTAGTTCTTTCACTTTGTCAGATGCTTTATTTGTGCCAGGGATCAAAAAGAACCTGTTATCAGTTTCTGCATTAGCCAAGATTGGCTTGGTTGTGAAATTCGTTGATGACAGGTGTACAGTCCATGATCTCTCAAATGGCGATGTGATTATTGCTTCTGGCATTTTATGTCGTGGGCTGTATAAGCTCATAGACTATGAAAGATCTGTGAATGATTCGGCATGTGCAGTTCATGATTCTCAGGCTATGTCAGATGCAAAGCTTTGGCATGCACGCTTTGGTCATCTGAATTTTGCTAGTTTGTTACGCCTGCAGAAATCTGAAATGGTGTCTTCTTTGCCCAAACTTGAGGCACCTGGAAAACATGTTTGTGAAGGCTGTATTTTGGGCAAAATGCAGCGTTCTTCCTTTCCAAAAGATGGTTCAGTTCGGGCTATGCAGAAATTGCAGCTTGTACATAGTGATGTCTGTGGTCCTATGCAGACACCCTCTTTTGGAAATTACCTTTACTTCGTGACTTTCATTGATGATTTTTCCAGGCATGCATGGGTATACCCACTCAAAGCAAAGTCCGAAGTGTTCATGTGCTTCAAACAGTTTTTGGTTTTGGCTGAAAATCTGTCAGCATGTAAAATAGGCACCCTCCGTTCTGATCGAGGGGGGGAATATATGTCTTCAGATTTTAATGCATTTCTGGCTGAACGTGGGATAAAACACCAGTGTACAGTGCCGTATACACCTCAACAGAATGGAGTTGCTGAACGAAAGAACAGGTCACTCATGGAGATGGCGAGGTGCATGGTCAAAAGTCAGGCTTTACCACATAGTTTCTGGCTTGAGGCTGTCATGTGTGCAGCATATGTACTGAACAGGTGTCCCACCAAAGCGTTGCAGTCTATCACTCCATATGAGGCTTGGCATGACCGCAAGCCATCTGTTGCTCATCTGCGTGTTTTTGGTTGTTTGGCATATGCATTAGTGCCTGAACAACATCCCAGAAAATTGGATGATAAGGCAGTAAAATGTATTTTTGTTGGGTACAGTTCTGAAAGTAAAGGCTATCGTCTGTATCATCCACAGACTAAACGCATTCTGGTTAGCCGTGATGTTGTCTTTGTGGAAGATGCTATTCAGCCATTGCTTTCATGTACTAAGGAGACATCTGTTAGCTCCAAAGACATGTATGATACTTTGATGCCTCTTTTTACAGGTGGACAGGCTAGTGCTGGTCCTAATGAGGCAACTTCTCAGCCTTTGCAGGTTTCATATGATGATGCAGATCATTCCATTTCTGATGCAGATTTACATGATGCACTTGTTGATGAGAGAGCTGATATTGAACAGGCAAAAACTATGCCAAAATGGCTGGTGCAGACTTTGCGTGACAGCAAATTAGATGCACCTTTGTCATATCGTACTCGTTCAGGCTCTCATAGTACCTCCTTTGCATCAGATTGCTATGCTATGGCTGCATCTAGTCTCTGTGATGAGAATGAGCCTGTTTCTTTTGATGAAGCACAAAATTCAGAAAATTGGATGGCTGCTATGCAATCTGAATATGATGCTATAATGAAGAATGGTACATGGTCTTTATGTGACTTGCCTCCTGGCAAGAAGGCCATTGGCACTAAGTGGGTATACAAGCTGAAGCGTAAACCTGATGGTACAGTTGAGAGGTATAAGGCTAGGCTTGTTGCAAAGGGTTATGCGCAGGAAAGAGGCATTGATTTTGATGAGACCTTTGCACCTACATGCCGTATGACTACTGTTCGGAGCATTTGTGCACTTGCAGCCCATCATGGTTGGAATGTACATCAGTTGGACATTAAAACAGCATTTCTGAATGGTGACTTGCATGAAGAAGTGTATGTTTTTCAGCCCCGTGGCTTTGTGCAGAAAGGGCATGAAAATCAGGTGTGCAGGTTAAAGAAGGCGTTATATGGTTTAAAGCAAGCACCACGTGCTTGGTATGAGAAGATACATGCCTATCTGATTGCACATGGTTTTGAGAACAGTCCAACTGAAAGCACCTTATATGTTAAGCGTGCTAATGATGTGCTTCTGATCATTGTTGTCTATGTAGATGACATGCTGCTCACTGGTCCTCTTGAGAAGCATATTGCTGATTTCAAGGCTGATTTGCATGCCTCATTTGAGATGTCTGATTTGGGGCATTTGCATCACTATTTGGGCATTCAGTTTATGCAAGTTGATGGTGGAATGGCTTTGTGTCAAACGAAATATATTGACACATTATTGCAGCGTTTTGGCCTTGAAGACTGTAAGCCTATTGCCACTCCTATGGAGACAGGTTTACGATTGAGTCTTCATGATGCTGGAGATGCATTTGATGTTGTTCTCTATCAGCAGGCTGTTGGATGCTTGATTTACTTATGCATTACTCGGCCAGATATTCAGTTTGCTGTCTCACAGATGAGCAGGTTTATGCATTGCCGAGGAGTCACGCATTGGAAAGCGGTTAAGCGCATCTTTCGCTACTTGAGTGGTACTCGGCTACTTGGGTTGTTTTATCCCAAGGGGGGATCACCACCGCCAGATTTGCATGCTTTTTCTGACTCAGATTGGGCTGGTTGCTATGACACTCGTGTGTCCACCAGTGGTTTTTGCTTCATGCTTGGTAGCTCATGTATATCTTGGTTGAGCAAGAAGCAGCCTACTGTGGCCACTTCCAGTTGTGAGGCTGAGTATAGGGCAGCTTTCACAGCGACTGTTGAGTGTGTGTGGCTCAGACGCCTTATGGCTGATTTGGGTGTTGGCCAGTCTTCTGCCACCACCATCTTCACTGACAGTCAGAGCGCATTGGCAGTTGCGAGGAACCCTGTGTTCCATGCTCACACTAAGCACATTGAGGTGCATTATCACTATGTCAGGGAGAGGTTCTCTGCTGGGGAGATCAGCTTGGCATATGTGCCCACGCAGGAGAACATTGCAGACCTTTTCACGAAGGCTCTGCCTAGGGAGAATTTTGAAGCTTTCCGCAAAGCTTTGGGCTTACTTCCTTTTGTGGAGTGATTTCCACATAGCTCGGCACTTCCTTATACATGAGTGCCAGCTCCTTGTTCACCGCATCACTCCCAGGGGGGATTTGTTGATATATTTAGGTAGTGATGTGTGTGAACACTCTAGGACCGCCGGGGCACTTTTTTCCCTCTTTAGGAGGTTTTTTTCCCCCGGCTTGTATATACGCCTATTGCCCTAATGGGCTACTTATCTTTGTACATTCTCTAGTAATATATTCAGTCTTGTGTGTTGTGCTCCAAGCTTCTTCTTCTTCCTTGTGCTGTTCGCGTGCTTCCGTAGACGTCTAACTCCAACACTTAGATCATTGTAAAATTTTTTGATGTATTGCTTTTGCTCATGTTCCTTCACAGGTTAGAGGCAAGATGGATCCAAAGGCAGAAAGGTGTGTATTTATTTGATATGACAACAATCAAAAGGGCTACAGGTTATACAACCCTACCAACAAAGGATTCTTGGTAAGCAGAGATGTGGTTTTTGATGAGAACAATTCATGGTATGAAGATTCATGCAGGAAGGTCAATTTACCATATAATCTTGAAGAAGATTTTCCAAAGCTTGGTAGAGAACAACCAAAGATTGAAGAACAAGACACCTCAGAGGATGATGAAGAATCTCAGATGGAAAAGATCAAAGCATGGAAGTCTAAAGGTAAAGCAAAGTTGCAGGAACTTGGACATGAGGCAGAATCATCACATCATGGCCTAAGAAGATCTATGAGGGAAAAGAAAAAACCAGAAAGGTATGGGTTTGACACCTCATTAGTAACTAAACACTCTATCTACATAGCACAGGATATAAACCAAGAGGAGCCATCATCATTTGAAGAGGCCAAAGAAAAATCAGAATGGAAGCATGCAATGAAGGAAGAGATTGAATCACTTGAGGAAAACAACACTTGGGATTTGGTGCCCAAGACTTCATCCATGAAGGTAATAGGCTCAAGATGGGTCTATAAACTCAAGAAGAATTTAGATGGTTCAATTAACAAGTATAAGGCAAGGCTTGTAGCAAAAGGCTTTGCACAAACTCAGGGAATTGATTATGAGGAGACCTTCTCTCCTGTGGCAAAGATGCCTACTATTAGGGTTTTGCTTAGTATTGCCTCTTCCAAAAATTGGAAGATACTTCAACTAGATGTAAAGAATGCATTTTTGAATGGTTGGATAACAGAAGAGGTATATATGGCACAACCACTTGGTTTTGAGAATCAAGTTTATCCTGATTATGTGTGTAAACTTAACAAAGCATTGTATGGTCTCAAGCAAGCTCCAAGCGCTTGGAATTTCAGGCTTGTTTCATTCATGCAGGACAAAGGATTTCAACCAAGCAAGGCAGATCCTTCACTCTTTATTAAAAAGAGTAATTCCGAGGTCATCTACCTATGTGTATATGTAGATGATATTATATTGACAGGAAATGATGCAGATGGTATGAAGAAGATCAAAGATCAGATGAGAGAAGAGCTCAAGATAAGTGATCTGGGTTCACTTACCTACTTCCTAGGTTTGGAAGTTGTCTACAAAGATCATGGTTTGTTTATCACTCAAAGGAAGTACATTAAGGACATGTTGGCAAAATTCAAGATGCAAGATTGTAAGATTGCAGGTACTCTAATGGAGATCAATCACAAATTGAGCTCACATGAAGGTGAACTCATAGAGGACATCACATCATATCAAAGTCTAGTGGGTGATCTCAACTATGCCACATTAACAAGAGTAGATATATGTTACAGTGTGAGTGTGATAAGTCAATTTATGCACACACCAAGGAAACCACATATGGATGCTGCCAAAAGGATTCTCAAGTATCTCAAAGGAACCATAAATGAAGGAGTTTATTATCCTTATGTATTTGATTTAGGTTTGAAGCTATTTTCTGATGCAAATTGGGCTGGCTTCAAGGAAGATAGAAGGAGCACTTCAAGTTATCTTACCTTTTCAGGTTCAAAGCTTATTTCATGGTCATCCAAGAAGCAACCCACAGTTGCTCTCTCTTCTACTAAATCTGAATATAGAGGTCTTGCCATAGCTACACAAGAAGCTATGTGGATGAAGACATTATTCAAAGATCTTGGATTGGAGTTTGGAACTCCAACTATTTTTGGTGACAATATGAGTTCTATTCATTTCGCTGCTAATCCTATTTTTCATGCAAGGACTAAACATATTGAAGTTCATTATCACTATGTACGAGAAAAGGTTCTAAGAAAAGAGATTCAAATATCATATGTGTCCACTCATCAACAATGTGCAGCTATTCTAACCAAAGCATTGGATGGTACAAAGCTTTGCAAATTCAAGGCTATGATTGGTTTACAGGTAATCTTGGAAGATTGAAGACCTCACGCATACTTGGCTTGAGGGGGAGTTGTTGGAGTAAGTCTATGGCAAGCCTAAGTATTGGCTTGAGTCCCACAAAGTCATAGAAAAAGCTTTAAAATGAAGACTATGTAAAGTTCACTTGTGAACTACCTCTTGTAACTTTTGAAGAGTTTACTTAATGTAAAAGTGAAAGAATCTTAAGTGGTTGAGTCCACTTGATCAAGAATGGAAAGAGGAGCCACGAATTCGTGATTTGCGGTAGGTAGAGAATCAAATCAATCATTGATTGATTGGAGAGTGGCTGAGGGAAGTTAGCCTCCCAAACTCAACTATAAATAGATGGCAGTCTTAGTCGTGGTTAGAGAGACCTATGTGAAGACCTCCAAGAGCCGAGCTTTTCATGATTATTTGAGTTCATCTTTCCATGTTCTTGTGAAGTGTACTACTCGCTGCCATTACTCTTAGTTTTTCTCAGTCAGCTTGCGGAGATGTTTTCTCTGAACTTGGTGCATCCTTTTCAGTGATTTAACTTGGTAAAGTTAGCTCTATAGATCTACTATATGCTCAGAAATTTGCATGTCATTTGGATGTTGCAATCTTCAGTTATGTTCAGTTGAAGTCAATAGTGTCTCTGCATTTTCACTTCTCTTTCATGTACCCGACTTTTTCACTCATCGTGTCAGAGGTGTTTCTGAGTGTTTACTTATTTAAAATTAGGGATTTAAAGCTTGTTGGATTCAGCTTATGGTCTAGTATAACCATACAAATTTTCATAATCATTGGATTCCTACATTTGGAGTTATGTTGATTTTTCTGCTCACTAGTCTCAAACGTTAGTAGCCTGCGAAAATCGGGATGATGTCATCAGTTGTTAAAACTCATTCTAAGTGTGTGGTTCATTATTTTTTATCACATTACTCTTGAAAGTTAGATCTTTAAGTTACCTAGAGTTCCCTAAGAGGATTTAAGCTAATTGTTGCTTTGCTCAGAGAATTATGTAAAACACTAGACAGGTGTATGAACCAAGAATAACAAGTTTTCACCTCTGAGCTAACTCCAACTTATCTGTTTTGATCTATCTTTTTGAGAGTGATCTTCGAAGTTACACATTTGGCTGGTGTAGATTAAGGATTTTGCAACACCTCTTCATCTTCAAGCACATACCTATCCATCTCTTCAAAGGGTTATCCCCCTCCAATGGAGGAAGAAGAGGGAACTTGTGTTGCTGAGACGGATTTAGAAGGATTCACTGAAGTAAGACAGAGGAGGAAAGTTAGCCCTCAAAGGTCAATAGTAAGGAACACTACGACAATTGCCCCTTCGAATAACATGTACTGTGACCTAGAAAAGGAGATTAATGAGGTCAACTTTCCAAGGGAGAACCACTATGAAGAAGACCGCAATGATAATACCCTTGGGTGCTATGTCATTTTCTTTAGCAAAAATTTCGCAAGCTCAAAACGGTCTCTAAAGGAGGCTAGAAAGATTATGAATATGGAATGCTCTTCGAGCACATCTAGTACAACTCGAACAGTGATACCCATATTCTATGATGTGCAACCCTATGAGGTTCGGCACCAGCCTGAAAATTCAGAATACCACGAATACAGAGAGACGGGAAGTACTGTTCAGGAAGGGGAGTCCTAGTCTAAATCCCTCTACGAGCTGTCGAAGATCAAGGGATTTGAGTTCAGAAGTGAGAATATGTAGGTGTTGTTTATGTTATTACATGTATCGAGAACATATCTGAACCCTCGTTACTTTTCTTTTATTTCCATGTGAAAGTTGGAGAACAATTATTCACTTGGTCTTACGTTTAGTAAACTCAACACAGGTTTCAATGGGAGGAGCTCGAAAATATTGTGAAAGAGGTGAAACTGTCGAAACAAGCACATGGAAGCTTCTATGCAAAACAAATAGATGAAATTCAGATGTTCGTGGAATCGAAGAAGAAGTCTGAGGATGTTTCTCTTGTTGGTGTCTATGGGCCAAATAAATCTCACTTTGTAGAGCTTTTGGTACAAAGAAAATTCGATGAATTTGATCGAGTGTGCAGTCTGTCTAATCTGATGGAGGAAGCCAGTAAAGAAAATTGGTTGTTACATGTTATGGGAAAGGTGTATTCGGACGACCTGGGATATGTTGTGCACCTATAGAAGGACGACCGAGAGCATTAAAGATATTACAGGAAAGCTAACTAAGAAGTGGGATCTTCTTTGGTCTCACCTTCAGTGGAAGTATAGGTTTCAAAGCTCCTTGTCCTTCCCCCATTCTAACAAGCAATCCTGTCTCAACTGGCTTATTCTCCACAAAGGCATTTGGAGGGGCAGCCAAGCTAGGAAATTTAAAATTGATGTTGGTCTCTGTAAGCTTTGTGGCAAAGAAGAAGACTTGGAGCGCCAGTTCTTAAAGTGCAAATTTGCCACTAGATACTAGGAAGGTATTCGGTCATATTGTCAAATCCAAGGTATCAAAGCTCCCAGCTAGAAAGAAATCCTGATTGGTGAATCGAGCGGGATGGATATCCTTTTGTGGCAGCTTATCAGGAGCCATACTCTGTGGGCTATATGGAAGAGTAGAAATAGTGCAATCTTCAACAAAAGAGAAAAAGATCACTTCTTCTCCTTTCTTTTGGGGCTAAGAAAAATCTTGAATCACTGCTTATCCTTTTATCAAGAAACCCCTATGGGTGAAACCTGCCCTTTTGTAATTATTAAGAAGTATCACTTTAACTTGTGGAAGGAAAGGATGCTTCGTATCCATTCCAAACCCAGATTTGGCATGATCACGGTTCTAAGTGATTTTGTTAACACTATCCTGAGATGAGTCCCCCTCTTTTCAATGGGGATAGCTAGTTTATGACCGGCCTTGACCTCTTTTGAGGTTCAGTTGTATTTCTTCTTTTGACCTGCATCAAGTTTATATTTCTTGTTTTTTCTCAAAAAAAAAAAGAAAAAAATAGTCGGGTGACATTCCTTTCGGGCCACCCAAGCAGTCACCGTACACGTCAGATTATGCACCTTGCCAAAGAGCAAATTTGATCGTACTTTGGGTGGGCGTTCATGTGCCCCTCGTAAAAGCGGATGTGAATCTCGTCACGTTAGACTCAGTTCAGACAGAGTGCCACTCAGATAAAAGCCATTGGATCATGAAAAAGTCTGGTTGTTCCGGGTCCACCATGCTTTGGGATGGCCTTATCCCCTCGGAACAAACATGTACAACATCAGCATTTTACAAAAGAATTCAGCCAATAGATTAAAAAATTGCTTTTGCTTTGACCGCAGAGCTTCCGCCCTCTCTGAACCAAGTAGAATTTCACTCAGAGTGAGTCAGCAGAAGCGTACCGCACTGTCTAAACTCTCCCTTAGAAGTTTATGCGCATTTCTACAATTTGTGGAGAGCCCTGACTGAAAACCACAACTTTTCTATGGTAGGCTCAAAGGAAAATTTGAATTTCGTTATCTTGGAGTTCATTGTTTCATGCTCATTTCGCAACTGCCTGAGATGGTCATGTTCCAGTAGTCTCGGGTTGCTCCATATAAAGGATTTGCAGCTAGAAAGTCAGCCATTCACGTACAGCAATAACTATTTGCGCGTTGATCATCATACAACAGAGGTACTGAATGAATTGTCATCATATGCATCTGCCTGAATGATTTGTCATCACATGCATCTGCTTTGCTATGGAAGTAAACTTGTTGCGCATGTTGGCACTCCACGTATAACGGCACACGTGGAATGCCACGTTGCCTATGAGGTGCCGGACATGATTTTGAAAGACGCGCCTATTGGCATGCGCGCCTCTTGTAACCTTTTATTAACGTTACTATACTTGATCAATACAATTAGCAATCATATACAGTCTGTGTATTGGAGGCTGCTTGTGTCTGTGTGTCTGGTGGTCTGTTTTCCACATGGTATCAACGAGCCCCTTGGGTTAACGTAAGAACTATCTGCACGCGATTGTTTCTGCAAACATCTTTGATCAAGATGGCGGCTGCGGCGACCTCATGATCATACAAAATTGTCATGATCATACAAAATTGACAAGCTATATGCACAGAATTTTCAGCCATGGAAGCTTACGATGAAGATGATTCTGTAGAAGATGGGCCTAATATCAATCGTCGAAGGCTCTGAACAATACCCTGACCGGAATGACCAAGTACTTGCTGCTGCCGTGAAGACATGGGACGACAGAGACTTAACAGCTCGACTCGAGATTTTGCTTCACATGACCGATGCGCTACTACAGTCTGTGTGCCTCCTAAAACCTGCTCGAGAGATATGGCTTCATCTTCAAGCCACCTATGAGTCACACTCTGTGGCTCACCAAGTTCATTGTTTAAAGCAACTGTTGGCCTTACAAATGCAAGAAACAGACGTAGCGGAATCTTTCATCCAATAATGGCGCTTGAAGCTTGACGACCTTTTGTTAGTCGGCTTGGATCTTCCAACTAGCGCTCAATCGGTGTTTCTCCTTTCAACTCTTCCTGTTTCTTTTCAGTCATTTGTCTCTGCACAAAGCACAAATGCGAATTTATCTGTACCCACGCTCGTTCCCTTAATAATAAAGGAAGTATCTCTTAGAAAAGCATCACTGCACTCATCCATTGCATCTACTTCAGCCCCACCAGCCCATGCTATGTCTTCGCATTCTAAATTTCTCTGTTCTGCTCATCTTTTCACACATAACACCGCACCCCGCTATAGAGATTCACCAAAACCTCGACGTTTTAGATCCCTTGGACGGCCAAATTTTATGTATTCTCAGTCTAGCTCCTGGAACAATCGCTTTCTTAGATCTAATAGCAAGCTTCGTACTGATCGTGGACCAAATTCACGCAATAAGTCTTGGCATACTGATCGACAGGCTCATCACGTCTCTACACCTTACGAATTTAAGCATTACAGTGACACAGATCCGGTCCTGGCCTTCATGGCGGTCACCTCCCCGTTTTCCCTCTCCACAAATGCGTGGATCCTTGACTCTAGAGCCACATGTCATTTAGTAGCATCCAAAGATGCGTTTGTACAATACCAAATTGCACCCGTTAGAAGTGCGTTTTGGAAACGATGCAACACACTTCGCTGAAGGTTTTGGCACGGTTTCCATTGAGTTGTCCAATGGACAAGTGGTTTTCATTTTTGAAGTTTATTATGTTCCAAATCTCACATGCAACCTTATTTCTATTTCCAGGATGACCTCACAAACCCTCACTGTGTTATTCATGCAATCTGCATGTGTTATTAAACACATCTCCAATTCTGGACGAGTCTCTACAATTCACTGTCCACGCATAGCACGCTTATATCTATTAGGCCACACATATCATGCTCATGAGGCACTTGCTTCCCAAACACCAGATTTGACTAACATGCATGTACTTTTATGGCATTATCGCCTTGGCCATGCGAACATTAGAACTATGCGCACTATTGCACAGAGGCGATTGGCCGATCATTTTGAATTACCCAATCATGCCACAATACAACTTTGTGAAGGTTGCCTTTTTGGAAAATTATCCAACAAAACTTTTCCCCACAGTATGTCCTTCACCAAGTCCCCTTTGATGCTCATACATTCAGACCTTTGCGGGCCAATGCCTGCTCTCTCCTTAACAGGGAAAAAGTATTTTATCACTTTTATTGACGACCATACTCGTTTTATGATGGTCGCTTGCCTCCCTCACAAGGACAGTCCTTCGGTTCTTGACCGTTCTCAACATTTTTGTAATGTTGTTGAATCCTATCACTCTTCCAAAATTAAAGCTTTACAAACCGACAACGGTGGAGAGTACACCTCTCACATTTTTCAAGCTTTCCTTCGTTCCAAGGGAATACATCATAGATTGATTGTCCCTAAAACTCCCCAGCAAAATGGGGTGGCTGAACGACAAAATCGAACCTTGCTAGACATGGCCCGTTCCATGTTACGCACCGCATCCCTTCCCAATTCCTTTTGGGAGGAGGCCATTATGACAGCATGCTTTATCATCCCATAGACAACATTAATTGCATCCCATACAGAACATGGATAGGCACACATCCTGACTATCACTCCTTCCGGATCTTTGGTACTCCATCCTATGCCTACATTCCATCTTCTCAAAGGAACAAACTTGATTCTCACTGTACGCGTTCTCTCTTCGTTGGGTATGGAGAACCATACGGTGTTAAGGGCTATCGATTATTTGATCCTTCTACTCGTAGGTTCTTTTTTGCTCACACTGTCAACTTTGATGAAGGCTCTCTTCTTGGAAATCCTACATCGCCTCTGGATGAGAGCTCACCAAGCTCCATCCCCACCTCTGATGACTCCCAGGTCAGCACATCCCAAAGTACACTTGAACTACCAATTAACCATCCACCCCGACCACTTCCCCCTCTGGCTGCCCCGATCAAGGTTGACTCAGTTGGTCTACCTGCCACTCTAGCCCTTACTTCATAACCCTCTCGTGTGGTCCGCTCTTCTAAATCAACACGAGCACTTTGCTTTAACCCCTTGGCTGCATCCCTACCCACACGTTGGGGCACTACAGCCCAACGTCAACCTCGCAATGCATCAACCATGCCTCTTCCAAATGACGTTCCTAAAACGGACACAGATGGGGAACCACAACATACCCGTAGTCTTGCATATATATACGACTCTCCAAATCCTACACTTGGTGACTCTAATGGCCCCATTGAATTTCACGAGTGCTTGCATTTAGAACACCTTGCCTCTCAAACAGGTGAAACACTCACTCCAACACTTGCTTTGTCTGGTCCAGATGCAACTTCCTGGAAGGGTGCTATGGATGAAGAGTACCATTCTCTCCTTAAAAATCAAACTTGGATATTAACTGCACTTCCTCCTCATTAGAAACCTATCTCCTGTTGTTGGCTCTTGCGCAAAAAGTATAATCCTGATGGCACGGTCGCAAGATTTAAAGCACGGCTGGTTGCCCGAGGATACACACAAATTCAAGGGATTGACTATACAGATACCTTCTCTCTTGTGATTAGATTAACTTCACTGCGCGTCCTACTAGCTCTTGCTGTTGAATACGACCTTCATATTGATCATTTAGATATCCAAATAGCTTTCCTTCATGGCGATCTCCCTGATGAAATCTACATGACCCATCCTGAGTTTTACACATCAAAGACCCACCCTGATCATGTGTGTCGCCTCCAGCGCTCCCTTTATGGATTAAAGCAGTCACCTCGATTGTGGTTTCAGAAATTCAATTCCTTTATGATTTCGGTTGGTTACACTCGTCTCTTGTCAGAACCTAATTTGTATATACGCCACCATCCACCTCATCTCTTGATCGTTGCTCTATATGTTGATGACATTGCAATATTTGGATCTACACAGGAGGAGATCAATGCAGCTAAACGTGAACTTAATTCTGTATTCACTATCATGGACCTTGGACCTATTACCTATTTTCTTGGCCTTCACATCATAAGACATAGACCTCGAGGTTCCTTATGGTTACATCAAACCAAGTATGCCACAAATTTCCTTCACTCTTTGGGATTCTCCTCTCTTAAACCTACACACACACCGTTGGCCTTGAAAACTACACATTCCTTATATGATTCCCCTAATCCTGCGGATCCTCCCTCTTCATTCCCAACTGATTCCCCGCTCTCTCAATTTCTTCCACTTATTGGCAAATTTAGATATTTGGTTAGTTGTTCGAGGTTTGATTTATGTTTTGCTATGAATGATCTTTCCCGCTATATGCATATTCCCTCCATGCAGCATTGGACATCTTTAAAACGCTGCATTTGTTATTTATCCACCACGCGTACCTATGGCATCAAGTATGCACACTCTTTAGCTTCCACCTCTCAGCTTGCATTACATGGCTGGTCTGATTCTGATTGGGGGGGAATGAATTCTCAAAAGTCTATTGCTGGTGCTGTTTTCATGCTTGCAGGTGGAGCTGTTGCGTGGAGCTCCAAGAAACAGAGTTCTGTGGCATTATCCTCAGTTGAAGCTGAGTTTGTAGCCCTTGCTCTTGCTGCCAATGAAGGCTTATGGCTACAAACTCTTATCAAAGAGATCTTGCCAACTACAACCATTAGTTTAGAGCTGTTTTGCGATAACCAACCATGTATTCAATTAACCAGCAATCCGAAGCACTCAGAAAAAACAAAACATGTTGACTTAAAGTATCACTTCATAAGGGAATTGGTGGAGCAGAAAAAGCTTCATCTCAGCTATGTGTCAACACATATGATGTGGGCAGACATGCTCACAAAACCTCTTGGAGCTGACAAGTTCTACTAGTGCAGTAAACACCTATGTCTATCAGATACATCTCAAGTTCATTCAACAGAGTGCCGTTAAGGGGGCATGTTGGCACTCCACATATAACGGCACACGCGGAATGCCACGTTGTCTATGAGGCGCGGGACATGATTTTGAAAGATGCGCCTATTGGCATGCACGCCTCTTGTAACCTTTCATTAATGTTACTATACTTGATCAATACAATTAGCAATTATATACAGTCTGTGTATTCGAGGTTGCTTGCCTCTGTGTGTCTGGTGGTCTGTTTTGTTGCGCATCCATTCTTTTTAGAAAAACGTTTTTGGTTTAAGATCATTTTTTTAGCTCTTTAGATATCAACCATTATTTTCATAAAAAGGGTCATTAAAAGTTGACCACTCTTTTAGTGTTTTAAAATATCATCCATTATTTTTGTGAAAAGCTGTTGAGCAACTTTTTAGTTATTATCCATTTCTTTAGTATTTTAAATATCATTCACTACTTTTGTTCAAGAAAATCATTGGCACATATTGTGTCAGACATTGGTCTACAGAGACCATTCCATGTGTTTCTGGGACGAGGGCTAGTTAGCCAAGGTCCTAAGCTCGGGGGTATATCCTAAGGTATTTGATGGTTAGTGGGGATGAGTGTTGCATGCTGGCCACATGGCGACGCTAGAACATTCCAGATCACTGCTATTTTGGATACAAGAGGATATGAATGGATGGGAGGAGAGTGGCATACACATCATTCGCAAGCTTCTTGAGGAAAGCCTCACACTTGGTATCAGAGCTTGGTTTTGTTGAGCTATTTTTAGAAAAAAAACATCTCGCGTGGAGGGAAGAGCTCCCCGCATGCGTTTTGGGTGCCATTCGTTCTTTTTGGGGATTGCAGCCGTCACCGTTGGGGATCTGTAGCAAACGAGTTGTAGCACATCAGAGCAGCGCAGGCGCCGTTTTCAGCCGCCCACGAAGAGTAAGACAGAGAGAGGACTAGCGAGCGCCTGTTCGGCCGCCCAGGAAGAGTAAGACAGAGAGAGGACTAGCGAGCGCCTGTTCGGCCGCCCACGAGGAGAGAGGAGGAGAGTTCTTCTCTTCCTTCAATTGGTTCTTGGAAGAGATAAGGGGAAGCTCCTTTATAAAAAGGCGCCTGTTGACTGTTCTACGGGATATATGGGATAAGCTGCTAGCTTCACGCACGTCCACAAAGAAGAAGAGATTCAAATTCGAAAAATTTATCTAGTTGAAGCAAAGTTTTCAGATTTGAGCTACCAAGCTTCACCCAATTGGCCATAGTTTGGTCAATCCTTATCCAAATTTGGAGTTCTTGGGCTTGTTAGAAATTCTAGGGAGTTGCTATAAGCCATACTTTGGATTCAGATATGTCGTGCAACAGAGGTTAGAAGTGGATTTTTCTTCATTGAATACCTTCAACGAAGCACTTTTTGAAGATTTGTGCGATCTACGAGCAAAAGGGAGTCGATACTCTACCCGTAGCTTTTCAATTGGATGCTTCAAGAAGATAAAAGAATATCGGAGATAAGTACTTAGTCAATATTTGCTTAAATTATGTTGACTGTGCATATTAGAAATATTCATGCATTACGTGTAGGACGACGTAATTAGAGTGTAAATAGAGATGTATGTCTTGCTTGAGCTTTTCTTACAGGTGGTAAGTATCAGCAGGTATCGACACCGTACAGGTAGTCACTAGAGCTCAAGCATTGCAGCAAAACCAAGGGGTAGGCTAGGAAAAGAGCCCAAAAGTTATATTTTGATTGAGGGCCTATAGCGCCCAACAACATATTTGGAAAAGTTTTCTATTGCAGGTTTTCGTCGAGAAGATAAAAAGAATATTAGATCGTGCCTACCGGCACATGATTTATGGTTGAGGTTTTTTATTTTCCTTGAAATTATTTCGGATTTCAAAGTGACGCCGTTAGGTTGCCGAAATTTCTAAAAAGTTAACATGCATGTGCATCAAAGTTTAGAAATTATATTAGAGTTTCTTTCTATTGTCTTTTTCTATTTAGCAAAAGCTTTGACTTGTTCTTTTTCCGCTTGCGAGTAGTATTTACGTTTGTTTAGTCTTTAAAAAAAAAAAAAGTTTCTTGCCTAGCATGGAACCTGAACCTTCATCACTTGTTAGGATAGAATCCATTATGCTTGAACCTGTAGTTGATCCAATTCAAGCTATGAACAATAGAATTTTATCCTTAGAAAGTTCTCTTCATGATATCTTGGAACACGTGCGTGGTTCTAAGAAAGAGGAAGAGCCGCTTGATTTTGATTTGCCAGAGATGGAGGTAGATGCTCCAGATGAGCATCAAACTTCAAAAGTCCTTAAAGAGAGCGTCTTAGTTAGAGAAGTGAAATGGCAGCTTAAGGATCTTAAGCCGCCAAGATATCATGGCTGAACTAGCGCTAGGACTGCTGACGCGGTTGAGCAGTGGCTCAGCAAGTGGGAACAATGTTTCCGTCTATGTCATATCACTGATGATAGATACAAGATTCAGCAGGCTACTTATAATCTTATGGATGTTGCACATAGGTGGTGGCGTAAGATAGAGCAGGATAAGAAGGAGCCCACGACATGGGATCAATTCAAAATCCTGTTTTATAACAATTTTGTACCACCTGATGAGAGGTCTAGAGCACTAGACACCTGGTTCTTCATGAGTCAGAAGAATCAGCTAGTTCAGGAATACGCAGATAGGTATAGAGAGGTACTTCTTAAAGTACCTGATACCATTCCAGAGTTTCTTCAAGTCCACAAGTTTGTCTTGGGACTCAGAGAAATTATCCCACCTTTAGTGAGAAAGGAGCGGTGTCAGTCTTTGGCACAGGCCACAGAGATGGCCTTGGCTTATGAGGATGGCCACAGGAGCACAAGTTCCGAGGGCCAGAGATCCCCATGGACTAGGGTTAGCCGACCTTTTCATACTTCGACTCCTGGTTCGATTAGTGCACAGCCTTCTAGGGAGGCTAAGCAGGTGCACATGATCCAGACAGTCTCAGGAGGAAAGAGAAAAGTGTCTGCTCTGGCTGAGAGGGCATATAACCGATCTATTCTTACCCCTCAGTAGAAAGAGAAGGCAGTGAAAGAGGGTTTGTGCTATGGATGCTTAGGACAACACTTATATAAGGATTGTCCTAAAAAGAAAAAGATAGCAACCACCATAGTCATAAATCCGACTCAGGCAAGGGGTGGGAGTGACGATGAGTTTGGGGATCCCCCATCTCCATTATCATCTCCCATAGTGGCTATGACGGTCACTAAAAAGGTTCCGACTGTGCCAGATGTTGTGCTTTTGCCAGTGGCACAGAAAGGATATCGGCTCCTAGATATTGAGCTTATTGTTATGAGAGGAGTCGTGGCAGGTCAGCCTGTCAAGGTACTCTTCGACACAGGTTTGACTCATAATGTTATTAGTTCCCGATTAGTCAAGAGATTATGCTTAGATACAGTACAATCAGATTATACTTATACCGTAGAGCTAGCTGACGGGAAGGGAACTGAGACTTGGGATAGACGAGTAGTTGATCTTCCTATTCAGATCAAGTCCTATGAGGACAGATTGGATTTTGAGATAGCGAGATTAGCTCGTTTCGACATAGTTCTTAGTAAAAAGTGGTATTGGGGGAAGAAACCAGTCATTGATTTTGCTTCGCATGTGTATCAGTTTGAGCATGAGGGAAGGAGATTACTGATCCGTGGAGAACCAGATCTCCCAGAGACGTAATTGGTGACTGCTACCAAGTTTCTTAAAATTGATTGTAAGTATATCTATTTTCTTTATTTCATGTATTTATCGTATGTTGAGATGGATTCATGCAGTCATGGAGACTCAAGTTGGAATGCTCCAACACTTTCAGCTAAAGTGAGAGCAGAATTCCAAGAGCTTTTTTTTAAGGAATTACCATGAGGTTTGCCTCCTTGCACGAATATAGAGCATAGAATCGAATTGGTACCAGGAGCGAGTCTGACTGCTCTGCCACCATTTCGAATGAGTTTACAGGAGGAAAAAGAAGTCCGCAAGGTCGTGGACGAGTATCTTCAAAAAGGGTTGATTAGACCCAACTATTCACCCTTTGCCGCACCAGTTCTTGTGAAGAAGAAGGATGGATCTTATAGGATGTGCGTTGATTATCGAGCACTCAATAAGATCACTATTAGACACAGATATCCTATGCCCCGGATTGATGATCTTTTAGATGCTCTAGGTGGAGCCATTGTATTGAGTAAGATAGATTTAAGGAGTGGCTATCATCAGATTAGAGTGAAAGATCATGATGTACATAAGACAGCTTTCAGGACCCGTTTTGGTCATTATGAGTATTTGGTCATGCCCTTTGGTTTCACAAATGCTCCAGCTATATTTATGATGATAATGAATGATATCTTAAGACCTTTCATAGGAAAGTGTGTTGTTGATTTTGTGGATGATTTGCTAGTGTATAGTAGAACTCTGCATGAGCATGAAAATCATTTAAGGTTTGTGTTGAATATTTTAAAAGAAAATAAGTTGTATGTAAATCCAGAGAAGACACAGTTGTTTCTTCCGAGGATAGACTATCTAGGGCATGTGATTTCAGTCGATGGGGTGCAGATGGATCCTAAGAAGGTATCACTTATTTTAGCATGTCCTACTCCTGAGGATGAGGGGCAGTTACGGTCATTCTTAGGACTTTCCGGTTTTTATCAGAAATTCATCTCTTCATATTCGTCGATAGCAGCACCTATGACGAACTTGCTTCAAGGCAAAATTCCATTTGCATGGAAGCAAGAGCAGCAAGAGAGTTTTGATACTCTGAAACAAGCTGTTTCAAAGGCTCCTATACTCAAAGTGGTGGATGCTCAGAAACCATTTGAGTTAGAGACGGATGCTAGCGGCATAGCCATAGGCGCAGTCTTGAGTCAAGATGGCAGGCCAATAGCTTTTGAAAGTAAGACGTTAACTAGTGCACAACGCAATGGGCCAGTGCATGAACAAGAGTTATATGCAGTGGTGCATGCACTTAATGTTTGGAGACACTATCTTTATGGTGCAAACTTTAAGGTATCTATAGATCATCATACACTCAAGTATTTTTGTAGTCAGCCAGATCTTCAAGGCCGACAAGCTCATTGGGCTGAGCTCATGGAAGAATTTCATATGGAAATCTTGTATAGAAGAGGCAAAGAAAATATAGTAGCTGATGCATTATCTCGTATAATGTATCAAATGAGCTTTACAGTTTTAGAAAGCTCATTGCTTCAAGAAATTTAGGAAGCACGGGGTGGAAGATCCACATTTGTTATAGATAGTTAGAGCCATTAGTGATGACTCTGTTTTAGGAGACGGGACAGTTCCACCTATTTCTTCTTCTACTAAAACAAACAAGTCCATTCCGTATTCTAATTTCTCACAGGAGATGGAATAGTGAAGCAGAAAGGAAAGGTTTGGTGCCAGATTCCCGGGATTTGAGAAAGAAAGTCATGCATGATAACCATGATGTTCCCTGCGCAGAACATCGTGGTGTTGACAAGACAATACAGCTTGTTAGAAGAATATTTTGGTGGCCTGGATTAGCCAAAGATATCCATACTTATGTTCAACAATGCTTTATGTGTCAAGTCAACAAAGCAAAAAGGGTAAAGACACCAGGTCTTTTACATCTGTTACAAGTTCCAGATCATAATTGGGATAGTATATCCATGGACTTCATAGTGGGGTTACCGCGGACCCAAAGGAAGCGGGATACAATCATAGTTGTGGTAGATAGATTGAGCAAGATGGCTCATTTCATACCTACGCAGGAGACGTTAGAAGCTCCACAGGTAGTAGAGTTGTTTATCCAGAATGTCTTCAGATTGCATGGGTTACCTACATCCATAGTTTTAGATAGGGATGTCAGATTCACAGGACACTTCTGGAATTTTGTATTTGACAAACTGAAAGTGTCACTAAAAATGAGTAGTGGTGATCATCCACAAACAGATGGTCAGACTGAGAGGGTCCACCAAATTCTAGAGGATATGTTACTGGCATATGTGTCTGAGAGATAGACAGATTGGATAGTTATTTGCCATTAGTAGAGTTTGCTAATAACAATAGACCTCACAAGGTGACTGGGATGTCTCCTTTAGAGATGAACTATGGCATGAATCCCACTGCTCCTAGTACCATAGGAATGCCTAACAAATGTCCTAGTGCTTCTGAGTTCTTAGCGAATCTCCAAGCAAACCTTGAAATAGCTAAAGCCAAGATGCAGCAAGCAGCTGATAGAGCCAAAGAGTATGCTGATAGGAAAAGATCTCCTAGATCCTTTGAGGAAGGAGACCGAGTCTTCCTTCAGGTACCAGCTAGATCTACTTCATTGTCCACAGGGAAGTGTAGTAAACTTTCACCAAGGTATTGTGGACCTTGGAAGATAGTAAAGAAGTTGAGTGATGTTGCATACCGATTAGAGCTTCCTCCAGATTGCAGAGTCCATCTAGTGTTTCATGTTAGTAAACTAAGAAAGTATATATCTAGGGAGGATAATCTAATAGAGGGTATTGTTTCTTTGCAGGAAACCGATAGAGCACATTCTCCAGACAGAATACTAGATAGGAGACAGAAACGGTTAAGGAATCATGTCATGCAAGAGTATTTTGGTACCCTGGAGAGGATTATCACTTACTGACTCTACTTGGGAATCAGCAGCTGTAGCTTGCAAGTACTTTCCCTCATTGATCATTGAGGACAATGATCTTTAGAAGGGTGAGAGAGTGTCAGACATTGGTCTACAGAGACCATTCCATGTGTGTGTGGGACGAGGGCTAGTTAGCCAAGGTCCTAAGCTCGGGGGTATATCCTAAGGTATTTGATGGTTAGTGGGGATGAGTGTTGCATGCTGGCCACATGGCGACGCTAGAACATTCCAGATCACTGCTATTTTGGATACAAGAGGATATAAATGGATGGGAGGAGAGTGGCACACACTTCATTTGCAAGCTTCTTGAGGAAAGCCTCAGATATTCATTCCCAAAACTCTATATAAAGATCTTAGGAATTCATTTTTGTATAGAGTTGTTGATACTCCATCATTGTGAATATAGAGACATTTTTTGTACAGAGAACTTCTCTTTTTATCTAGTCTTATGTGTCTACTCTGCTCTATCATCTTCACAGTCTATGCTATTCTCTGTTTCCCTTCATTCTTCCATTTATGTTACTTCTTGAACTTCCTTTATTATACATTGGTATCAAAGCAAGGTTGATGCATCCAAGGTGCTATACATGAGGTATATGCATAAGATTCAACACCAATAAGCTGATAATTTGCCAGTACCTTTGTTTAGAATTACCTTCTTTTAGGGTGGCTGACGGAAATAGCCAAAAGAAAAATAGAGTAAAACCAACTATCAAGCCTAGCGTTTTCGCATCTCTGCATATCTTATGGGTAGGAATTTGTATGGTCTTATTAGTGGTACGAAACCTCAACCGCACTTGCCTGATCAAAATCTGACACCACAGCAAGTCTGGGAATATCAGAGGTGGAATGAGCATGACAAGAAGGTAATCTTTGTATTGTCACAAAATATTAAGTCAAGCATGATCGGACACATACAGGACTTGAGAACAAGCAAGGAGATTTGGGAAGCATTAGAGGGACTCTTCTCATCAACCACTAAGGCACGACAAATTCAATTGAAAAATGAACTAAATAATTTGCGAAAGGATGTACGACAATCAGTAAATGATTATGTTTTAAAAATTAAGCAGATCGTCGATGCACTTGCTTCAATTTCATGCATAGTTGAAGATGATGATTTAGTTGCATTTGTTTTAAATGGTTTAAAAGAAGATGAAAAATGGAAAGCATTTACAACTTCTATATTTGTGAGAGCAGAGTTGCCTGATTTTGATGAGTTGGTTTCACTTATGATAACAGAAGAAATTAATATTAATGGTGGACAGTCTGTGCAGAAAGGTAGTGTAGATCATGTACTTTATGCAAGAAATCAACCTGGTCGAAGAGGTGGCAGAAGAGGAACTTTCAAAGGTCGTGGAGGTCGAAATGAGACAAACAATAATTATGATGCAGGAAGATCAGATATGAATATGCGTGGAACGGGGAGATATTCCTACGGTGGTAGAGGACGTAATGGGTATCAAGGTAATTCAGGTATAACATGTTATAATTATGGTAAGGCTGGTCATATATCTCCTGATTGTTGGCATAATCAAGGGCGAGATGGATATGCAAGGCAAAATCATACACAGGGTAATTTTGTTCAGGAACAAAATCATGAAAATGTACTAATGATGAATGTGCTACAGATGCAACTCATAGCAATGATGTATGGTATGTTGACAGTGGATGTAGTAATCATATGAGTAATAATCTTGATTGGTTTGCTAATTTACATGCACCTTTGTTTGATGGTAAAGTTGAAACAGGTGACAGTTCAATACATCATATAGCACAAGTTGGAGACGTGTGCTTTGAAGATCGAAAAGGCAATAAAATCTTAAAAGATGTTCTACATGTACCGTCAATAAGTAAAAATGTTATTTCAGTTGGGCAGATGGTGGAGCGTGGCTATCAAGTGTGGTTCAACAAATTTGGGTGTTTTGTTGAAAATCCCAAGAATTATAAAGTCTTGGCAAAAGGTCAACGCCCAGGAAGACTTTTTACATTGGATGCAGCTCCTAATTTTGTTTCTTATTATTCAGCTGGTAATAATAACATTGCTCACATTGAATTATGGCATAAGCGAATAGGACATGTAAATATACATAAGTTAAAAGACATGGCTAAAAGAAATATTGTTGTTGGTTTACCTGATATCTCCAAACAAAATATGATACATTTGTGTGATGCTTGTCAATTTGGTAACCAAGCAAGGCATCCTTTTTCTAGTGTGAAATTGCAAAGCAGGGATTTATTAGAACTGGTGCATACTAATGTTTGGGGTCCTACGAAGGAAACATCACTTGGAAATAGTAAATAGTATGTTACTTTTGTGGATGACTTTAGCCGAATGACTTTTGTGTATTTTCTTCAACATAAGAGTGATGTGTTTGATTGCTTTGTCAAATTCAAAGCAATGGCCAAAAATCAGACCGGAAAAGTAATTAAAAGGTTAAGATCTGATGGAGGTAGTGAATATTTTTCAAGAATGTTTAACGATTTTCTTTGGAATGAAGGTACAAAGAGGGAAGTCACTTGCAGGTATACTCCTCAAGAGAACGGAGTAGCAGAAAGACGGAATAGGATTATTGCAGAAATAGCAAGAGCAATGCTGAATGAAAAGCATATGCCATTGAAATTTTGGGCTCAAGCAGTAAATACAGTAGTATATTTGATGAATCATATGTCAACATCTACAATGCATAATGTAACTCCTTTCGAGGTTTGGTTTAATAGAAAACCTGTTCTTGATCACTTGCGTGTATTTGGTTGTGTTTGTTTTGCTATGGTTCGATATGCATTGAGAACCAAACTAGAGCCAAAGTTAAAAAAATGCATTTTCGTGGGTTATGCAGATAATCAGAAAGGATATAAGTGTTTTAATCCTATAAGTAAGGAAATGATTATTAGTCGTGATGTACGCTTTGATGAGTTATTGTCTTGGTATACAGATCCTATTTTGCAGGTTCAAGAAGAAATGCAAGAAGAACTTGAGGATGGTTTACATGATACTATAGGAGTGAGCTCAAAAGGTGAGAATGGTTATAATGAAGAAAAACTATCACCTACATCAAAAGAGCAAGGAAAAGGTAAAGCAAAGCTTGTTGAGATAAGTGATGATATAGAAATTGATGAAAGTTCTAAATCTGATTTGATAAAACATGAACATGAACTTAGGAGAAGTTCAAGAGAAAGAAGGCTAACTCAAAGGTATATTGAGTTTTATTGTGTTTCACATTTAGCTTTTATGTGAAAAGTTATTGAAGAACAGGAACCTACATGTTTCGAAGATGCAAAATTCAAACGTTAATTGGTCAAATGCGATGCAAGAAGAGATAGATGCATTGTATGAAGACAACACATGGGAGCTTGTACCACGAGATAGTAAGATGAAGGTAATTGGAAATAAGAGGGTATTTGGTATTAAAAGAAATAGTGATGGTTCTATTTCCAGGTACAAGGCAAGGTTAGTTGCAAAAGGTTTTACACAAACATATGGAATTGATTACAAAGAGACATTTAGCCCAGTTGCAAGAATGTCAACTATACGAACAATTTTGAGTGTTGCAGCAAGTAAATGCTAGAAGACATTTCAACTTGATGTCAAAAATGCATTTTTGAATGGTCAATGACAAGAACAGGTTTATATGGAGCAACCAGAAGGATTTAAAGATGAAAAATATCCGAATTTTGTTTGCAAGCTAACAAAAGCATTATATGGTTTGAAACAGACACTTAGAGCTTGGAATCATCGATTGGTAAGTTATTTGGAAGCTCAAGGATACAAACCAAGTGCTGCAGATCCTTCTTTATATGTTAAGTTTGTAACATATCAATGTGTGTATATTTGCATTTATGTTGATGATCTTATCATTACAGGAAGTGCTATTGATGAGATTGATGAAATTAAGAAGAAACTTGGTAAGGAGTTCAAGATTTCAGATCTTGGAATTTTACGTTATGCATTGGGAATTGAAGTTATTTATGATGAACAAGGTATATGGTTGAGCCAAAAGAAGTACATTTGTGATTTACTTCAAAAATTTGGTTTGTGAGAATGTAAAGCAGTTGCAAGTCCTTTGGAGCCTAATGTAAAATTGAGTATACATGATGGTGTTTATTTTGAGAATGTAGACATGTATAGATCGCTGATTGGATCATTATTGTATGCTATAAGTACACGACCTGATATTGGTTATGCAGTTGGAGTACTCTCACAGTTCATGCATAAACCTATAGATGTACATTAGAATGCCGCTAAGCGTGTGCTACGCAATTTCAAAGGCACTTTGAATGAAGGTTTATTTTACCCATGTGATACTAATCTTGATATTAAAGCTTTTAGTGATGCAGATTGGGCAGGAAATAAAGATGATCGACGTAGCACGAGTGGCTATCTACTAATGACAGGAAATCGACTTGTATCTTGGAGTTCAAAGAAACAACCAACAGTGGCGCTTTCATCTACAGAAGCAGAATATCGTGCGCTTGCAGAATTGACATGTGAAGTAATGTGGTTCAAAAAGTTATTTGAAGATTTACATCTTCTTTGTATAACTCCACAAATTTATGGTGACAATATGAGCAGCATACATTTGGCAGCTAATCCAATTTTCCATGCACGTACCAAGCATATCGAAGTTTATTACCATTATGTTCGTGAGAAGGTAGTTTCAAAAGAGATCAATATTTCTTTCATATCTTCAAAAGATCAGCTTGCAGATATGATGACAAAAGCTCTTGATGGAACAAAGATACAAAGATTCAAACAATTGATTGGATAGTTAGAATATTCAAGCAAAGCTTGAGGGGGAGAATGTTGCGCATCCATTCTTTTTAGGAAAACTTTTTTGGTTTAAGACCATTCTTTTAGCTCTTTAGATATCAACCATTATTTTCATAAAAAGGTTCATTAAAAGTTGACCACTCTTTTAGTGTTTTAAAATATCATCCATTACTTTTGTGAAAAAGTTGTTGAGCAACTTTTTAGTTATTATCCATTCCTTTAGTATTTTAAATATTCTTCACTACTTTTGTTCAAGAAAATCATTGGCACATATTCATTCCCAAAACTCTATATAAAGAGCTTAGGAGTTCATTTTTGTACAGATTTGTTGATACTCCATCATTGTAAATATAGAGACATCTTTTGTACAGAGAACTTCTCTTTTTATCTAGTCTTATGTGTCTACTCTGCTCTATCATCTTCGCAGTCTATGCTATTCTTTGTTTCCCTTCATGCTTCCATTTATGCTACTTCTTGAACTTCCTTTATTATACATGTTTTCCACAGCGCGTCTATAAGATCTAATGCGCCTCAAACTATGGTTAAATATAATGTGAACTGGAGGACGCACACTATAATTCTGTATATTCTGCTAGCAGATTTTTGACCCATACGCTATATTCTGCTATCAGTATTATTAGAGTTTAGCTGACAACTGAGATTCACATGTAGTTCAATTCCACGATCGAATATCCTGATTGTCCTTCTGTCTGTAATTTCTTTTTATGGATCAGAATTAAAGATTGCTCTTGGGACATGGCATCTCTATCGCAGTCGACGGTAGTCCTTCATTCTGCACACGAGCACCGGAATCTCAACGAAACATATCGAGATGTCTCCATCTTATGATGTGTTCTTATGCCATCGCGGCCCCGATACAAAGCGCAACCTTGTTAGTGTTCTAAGCGGCATGCTTAGCTGTAAGGGCATCACAAGTTTCGTCGACTACGAGATACCGGCAGGTGGCGTAGTGAATCCTGCGATTGAGGAGGCCATAAAAAGATCAAATGTGCACATCGTAATTTTTAGTCCAAAGATTGAGGAGTCCCCATGGTGCCTGGACGAGGTCGACCAAATAATGAACATCCAAAGCTCCCCTGGCACATCGAACATACCCCGAAAAGTGATTCCTATTTTCTGTGATGTGCAACGTTCTGAGGTTCTGCAGCGGGCTGTGGATTCAGAGTACGACTTGAAACACAGCACTACTGAAGAAATAAAACGCTGGGCGAAAGCCGTAAAAGCGTTTGCGAATTCGGGCAGTTCGAATATAGCAGTCAAACCATGTAAGTTTATCTTTCTCATGGCAGCAACGATTCAAAACTTCTGGCAATGGAAGTTAATTTGACATTCGCACTAGGAGAAAGTAGTATGATACCGCGCGTTCACTTTCTTTACAATTCAATGTTTACACACCTTAATAATTCATTACAGGTGCCAATGGGAGAAACTCCAAGAGGTTGTGGTAGAAGTGGAGGCCTTTATCAAGAAAGAGGCTAGAGCATGCAGTAGTCTATCTAACCAAGATCGTAGTCATCAAAAAAGAAACCCTGCCCAGGGATACAATGTCTTTATTTGTTACGTGGGAGAAGATACGAAGCGCAACATGCTGAGTGTTCTCCGCGGAAGGCTCCACTCTATGGGTGTCACGTGCTTTGATAATTACGAGATGAATCATGAACCTGAAATAAACCCTCATATTGACGAAGCCATAAAGAAATCAAAAGTGTATGTCATTTTCTTGAGCAAAAACTTCGCAAGCTCAAAACGGTGTCTGGAGGAGGCTAGACTGATCATGAATATGCAATGCTCTTCGAGCACATCTAGTACAACTCGAACAGTGATACCCATATTCTATGATGTGCAACCCTATGAGGTTCGGCACCAGCCTGAAAATTCAGAATACCACAAATGCAGAGAGATAGGAAGTACTGTTCAGGAAGGGGAGTCCTGGTCTAAATCCCTCTGCGAGCTGTCGAAGATCAAGGGATTTGAGTTCAGAAGTGAGAATATGTAGGTATTGTTTATGTTATTACAAGTATCGTGAACATATCTAGATAATCGTTAGTTTTATTTTATTTCCATGTGAAGGTTTGAAAACAATGTGTCTTTATATTTGCTTGCTTACACTCGGTCTTACTTTTAGTAAACTCCACACAGGTTTCAATGGGAGGAGCTCGAAAAAATTGTGAAAGCGGTGAAACTGTCTCTGAAGGAGCAAACACATGGAAGCTTCTATGCAAAACAAATATATGAAGTTCAGATGTTCGTGGAATCGAAGAAGAAGTCTGAGGATGTTTCTCTTGTTGGCGTCTATGGGCCAAATAAATCTCAATTTGTAGAGCTTTTGATACAACAAATTTTCGATGAATTTGATCCAGTGTGCAGGCTATCTAATCTGATGGAGGAAGCCAGGGAAGAAGATTGTCTGTTACATGTTATCGGAAAGGTATATTCGGATCTCACCCGCCTCGACTCTCATGAGCGGCTGCTAGTTCATGGAAGTCATTATGAGCAGATTTTGCAGAGTAAGAGGTGTTTGGTGTTCATTGACGTTGTCGGAAATGACCTCTACCAGACGAGAGAGTTACTTGAACGACTGAAAAGCAAACTAATGAACGGCAGTGTTGTGGTTCTCACAAGTGAGTTCAAGCACATGCTGAAGGAAGTGGTGAATGTTGACGAACTCATAGAGTTGCATGAAAGCAAGGGAACCCTCATCATATGCTATCATAAAGGTGTCGATGTACATGAAACATTTCTTGATCATGTGCAGGAAGCCTCCTGCATGTATGGACTGAAAGTGCGTCTGCTGAGCAAAGATGAACTACTCAGCCATAGTGAAAGTACTCGAAATGCCAAAGTTATACTCTGCATCATGTCAAAAGGTTTCATTGCCGAATCCGAGAGAATGCTCAGTGATGTCGGCTGTTCCAAGATTCTTTACATTATGTATGAGCCCCTCAAAACCTAATTGTTTGAGGATTAATTTCGAAGAATCTGGGTACGTTCACTTCAAACGAAATCTCTATGATTGCTCCTTTCTTTCAATGAGAAGAAAGATTTTGAACAACCATAAAGTTTTCACTGAGATCGATTGTTTGTTTTGGCGAATGGGGTATATAATCTTTCAGGTTCAACAAAATGGAGTTTAAAATCATCGTGAATGAGGCTGTGGGTATCTTCCGAAGAGGAAATGAGAACACAAGTGAAGTCATAGATTTTCCCATCGGTCTTGTGGAACGTGTTGATGAGATATCAACTCATATTTGTAGGAGCGGTAGTTCGCTGCAGTGTTTTGGATTGGTTGGAATGGGGGGTGTTGGAAAAGCAACCATTGCTAGATCACTTTGTAATAGATTACGTGTGGAATTTGAGAAAGCATGCTTCTGTTTGAGCACAAGAGCAAAAGTGGACGCGATAGGCCTCGTATGTTAGGTGAAGCTATTGCGGGCAGCTATGGCGCTGTAAGACATACACACGCACGACGACGCACGACGATGAGATTCGACAGAGATTTCTGATAATACACACATAGCGGCGGCGTTCGCTCATAGCGGTGGATTTTCATTCAATTTTTTTGTTTTTACATAAGCGAAAGTATATGATGCCACATCATCAAATCTGCCCCTCAAGGTGAGAATGAGCTTGAATACAAAATGAAAGAAATACATATGTCCATACAAGATCAAATAACATGAAATGAAATCTAAATACAAACCAAAGTTTGAATATATATTCAAGCTCAAAATGGGCTTGAATACAAAATGAAAGAAATACTTATGTCCATACAAAATGAAATAACATGAAATGAAATCTAAATACAAACTAAAGCTTTCTAACTCGTAAAGCTTCTCTGAAGTAGATAAACGTTTCTTTGGGAAGAGCTTTGGTTAAGATATCCGCCACTTGTTCTCTAGTGCTAATGTAGATCAGCTCCAGTTCTCCTTCAATGACCTTCTCACGAACAAAGTGATAATGAACTTCGATGTGCTTCCATCTCGCATGATAACTCACGAACAAAGTGATAATGAACTCCCATGTGCTCCGATCTCGCATGATAAACTAGATTCTTTGATAGCATTATGCTGCTTAGATTGTCACAACAGATTACCACCTTTCCGTCGATGTACACTCCCATGTCTTCGAGTAGGTACTTAATTCATGTTGCTTCACACACGGCTTGTGTAATGCCTCTATATTCAGCTTCGATACTTGACACAACGACGGTTGGTTGCTTCTTGCTGCTCCATGAAATGATTGCACTTCCAAGCGAAAATGATAATCCACTCGTTGACCTTCGATCCATGATATTTCCTGCCCAATCCGCATCTATGTATGCATATATACATGGCTGAACTTTTCTCTCATAAAACAAGCCAAAATTACATGTTCCTTTCACATATCGCAACATGCATCGCACTGCATCCAAGTGCACTCTACATGGTTTATGCATAAACTGAATCACCAAACCAATTGCAAAACACAAATCCGGTCTTCTCTTTGTTACATGAATAAAACTTCCAATCATCTTTCTATAGATATTGGCATCATGCAGGTACTTCCTATCATCCATAAGCTTAACATTAGCATCAAGTGTCATATCAACAGGTTTGCAAGCACTCATACCAAATCTCTCAAGCATTTCCAACATATAATTGCGCTATATCATCCAATTTTTCTCTTTCATTAAAATTACTTCAATTCCCAAAAAGTATTTTAGCTCTTCCAAATCTGACATCAAAAATTCAGTTTTCATTTGCCTTTTCAAATCATCAATCCTCTTCTCATCATTGCCAGTAATGATCATATCATGGACATAGATCACTAATAGAATTGTTTTGCTTCCTTAATTCCATACAAACAATGAATAATCAGCCTTCAATTGCATAGATTGCAGATCCAATAACTTCTTAGTGAATCCTTCACACCATGCTCTTGGTGCTTGTTTCAATCCATAAAGCACTTTCTTTAACTTGCATACATAGTCATGATATTTTCGATGCCCATAATCTTCTGGTTGTTGCATATAAACTTCCTCATGCAATTTGACATTCAAAAATGCATTCGTAACATTCATTTGATACAATTTCCAATTGTTCATAGCAGCCCATGCAATCACGCTTCTCACTGTTGTCATTCTCACCACTCGACTAAACGTTTCATCATAATCCAATCCGTATACTTGTGCATATCCTTTTGCAACTAAACGTGCTTTAAATCTTTTCAATGAACCATCACTTTTGCACTTCACTTTGTCTACCCATTTACATCCAATAGCTTTCTTCTTCGGTGGAAATTTCACTAAATCCCATGTATTATTCTTCTTCAATGCATTCATCTCATCATCCATTGCTTTGCACCAATCCTCACTTTGTGATGCATCATGAAATTTTTTTGGTTTGTCATGCTTGATTCTCTTAGTCCTGTATGCATAATGAAGCTTCATAGACTTATTATATAGATTCAGTTTATCCATAAGATGTTTTACTCTCATAGATCGTCTCAAAGGTGTTCCTTCATCTGATCTTGAATGTGTCTCTTTCCTTGCATGTGGAGGAATATCTTTCTCCTTTATATTTTTTAGCATGCCAGGTGTAACTATCTCATCATCAACATCTGAATCAGACATATATGTATCTTTCCCTTTCTGCTTTCTTCTTGCGTAGTCCTTTGCATTTTCACTCCATGAGGTTTTAGGTGTAGGAAATTCATACGAACCATAGTCTTGCCTTTCTTCTTGGTCCAAATGTATATGACTTGTTCCTGGCTCATCATGAACATTATGCATAGAATCATTCATATTGTTCTCTATCACAACCATGTCTTTGGGTGCATACCATGATGCTTTTTCATCGAATATAACATCTCTACTGACTATACATTCTTTTGTAACAGGGTTATATGATCGATATCCTTTCTCCTCTTCTATAACATCTCTACTCACTATACATTCTTTTGTAACAGGATTATAACATCGATATACATTCTTCTTTCTTAGCTTACATTAGGTTTATGCTTCCATACCTCACATAAGGTGTGAGATCATGAACAATGCTTGTGGGAGCTCTATTTATAACATGCACAGCCGTATGACAGGCTTTTGCCCAAAACATATCTGGCATGTTTTTTTCATTCAACATGGCTCTAGCAACTTCCTCAATCACGCCATTTTTGCGTTCTACAACACCATTTTGTTGTGGTGTTGTAGAGGAGGTACTGGGGTATCCACGTTTAATGGAAGTAGAGAGTGAAGATTAAACACATCCAGTACTTCAACTACTCAAGGGGGGTTCTCTTTAGGGAAGTATACCCTTTAACATTTATGTGAGCAGGCAGATAACAAAGATTGCATAGTGTGGTAAATACTTCAGAAAATATGGACAACCAATGACCAAGGAAGACCATACACTTCTTGGTTCGAATCAAACGATTACAAGGTTGGGCAGAGTGATGCTCAAAAGTGCAAGCTTAGGGCTAACAAGCCACCCTAAAAGTAATAACTCCAATACAACAGATCAGCATAAGGGGCCACTGATATGCAAGCTAACTCAGAACAATACAAATGGTAGAATTTCTCAAGAGAATAGAGATTAATCAACACACTGACTCACAGAAAAGAAAATAAATCCAAGCTACTCTCTTACACTATAGTGCTCATAGCCCTCCACTGAGAAGCCTACCCTCTGTAGGCACACTACAGAGTAGCTCCTACAATAGACTTGAAACCACCAAGTGTAAGAGAGGACTTCTGCACGTACGCATGAACCACTGTATCTCTAAAATTGTTGTACAAAGTGTACCCAAAAGTGTACCCCAAATAGCCCAAATCCCTTGTTTTTATAGCCCCCAATAGGTCAAGAGGGCCTTGCCGAATCTTCACGTCTACTGATCACGTGCTGTTTGATTACCCAAGATTGGAGGGGTAGGTCAATTATTCCACTGGATTTGAATTGGACCCAAAAATAGGTAGTCGCCGTGAATGGTTGGTGGCAAAAAGCTTTTTCCTGCTTCCACTTTTAACAATTTACTTTTACCTTTTCACCTATCATTTGAGATTCTCATTTTGTAGTTTTGTTACTTCCTCACTGATTTATCCCGGGAAATCCAAATGAAGTATTTTGCAAATTCGCGTTGCCAGTGCGCTCCTCCTAGCCATGCATGCATCCTTGTACAAGTGTTGCACCACTTCTAATAGCTGCAAGACTGTTTGCGACAGCCATGTCTGTATCATTGTGTGTATGATTCCTTATTCTAAGAGAAGGCCATGGTTCCCAGTTTTATGTATTTCGCGGGTCACCTCCTCCACTGTCCATGGCATTGCTTCACCATCTGTGTCACACAATACTACAACATCAGCGCCCGCCTTTGCTGCTGAGTATGTGGGATGCGTGCATGTATGTTAGAGTGTGTGTGAGTGTGCGGGTGTGCGGGGGCACGTGGAGGGGGAGGGTGAAGGTGGGCTTGAGGGGATTGTGGAGGGGGAGGGCGGAGGAGAGGGGAGAAGGCGCTAGAGGAAGGAGCGGGATGGTGGAGGAGAGGGGAGGAGGGGGCTTGAGGGGGTTGTGGACGGGGATGGTGCAGGAGAGGGGAGGAGGGGGCTTGAGGGGGTTGTGGAGGGGGAGGGCGGAGGAGAGGGGAGAAGGCGCTAGAGGGAGGAGGGGGATGGTGGAGGAGAGGGGAGGAGGGGGCTTGAGGGGGTTGTGGAGGGGGATGGTGGAGGAGAGGGGAGGAGGGGGCTTGAGGGGGTTGTGCAGGGGGATGGTGGAGGAGAGGGGAGGAGGGGGCTTGAGGGGGTTGTGGAGGGGGAGGGCGGGGGAGAGGGGAGAAGGCGCTAGAGGAAGGAGGGGGATGGTGGAGGAGAGGGGAGGAGGGGGCTTGAGGGGGTTGTGGAGGGGGAGGGCGGGGGAGAGGGGAGAAGGCGCTAGAGGAAGGAGGGGGATGGTGGAGGAGAGGGGAGGAGGGGGCTTGAGGGGGTTGTGGAGGGGGATGGCGGAGGAGAGGGGAGGAGGGGGCTTGAGGGGGTTGTGGAGGGGGATGGTGGAGGAGAGGGGAGGAGGGGGCTTGAGGGGGTTGTGGAGGGGGAGGGCGGAGGAGAGGGGAGAAGGCGCTAGAGGGAGGAGGGGGATGGTGGAGGAGAGGGGAGGAGGGGGCTTGAGGGGGTTGTGGAGGGGGAGGGCGGGGGAGAGGGGAGAAGGCGCTAGAGGGAGGAGGGGGATGGTGGAGGAGAGGGGAGGAGGGGGCTTGAGGGGGTTGTGGAGGGGGATGGTGGAGGAGAGGGGAGGAGGGGGCTTGAGGGGGTTGTGGAGGGGGAGGGCGGGGGAGAGGGGAGAAGGCGATAGAGGGAGGAGGGGGATGGTGGAGGAGAGGGGAGGAGGGGGCTTGAGGGGGTTGTGGAGGGGGATGGTGGAGGAGAGGTGAGGAGGGGGCTTGAGGGGGTTGTGGAGGGCGAGGGCGGGGGAGAGGGGAGAAGGCGCTAGAGGGAGGAGGGGGATGGTGGAGGAGAGGGGAGGAGGGGGCTTGAGGGGGTTGTGGAGGGGGATGGTGGAGGAGAGGGGAGGAGGGGGCTTGAGGGGGTTGTGGAGGGGGATGGTGGAGGAGAGGGGAGGAGGGGGCTTGAGGGGGTTGTGGAGGGGGAGGGGCGGGGGAGAGGGGAGAAGGCGCTAGAGGAAGGAGGGGGATGGTGGAGGAGAGGGGAGGAGGGGGCTTGAGGGGGTTGTGGAGGGGGTTGGTGGAGGAGAGGGGAGGAGGGGGCTTGAGGGGGTTGTGGAGGGGGATGGTGGAGGAGAGGGGAGGAGGGGGCTTGAGGGGGTTGTGGAGGGGGAGGGCGGGGGAGAGGGGAGAAGGCGGTAGAGGAAGGAGGGGGATGGTGGAGGAGAGGGGAGGAGGGGGCTTGAGGGGGTTGTGGAGGGGGATGGCGGAGGAGAGGGGAGGAGGGGGCTTGAGAGGGTTGTGGAGGGGGATGGTGGAGGAGAGGAGAGGAGGGGGCTTGAGGGGGTTGTGGAGGGGGAGGGCGGAGGAGAGGGGAGAAGGCGCTAGAGGGAGGAGGGGGATGGTGGAGGAGAGGGGAGGAGGGGGCTTGAGGGGGTTGTGGAGGGGGATGGTGGAGGAGAGGAGAGGAGGGGGCTTGAGGGGGTTGTGGAGGGGGAGGGTGGAGGAGAGGGGAGAAGGCGCTAGAGGGAGGAGGGGGATGGTGGAGGAGAGGGGAGGAGGGGGCTTGAGGGGGTTGTGCAGGGGGAGGGTGGAGGAGAGGGGAGATAGAGAAAGAAAGAGATAGAGAGAGAAGGGGATATGGATGAGAGAGAGGGAGAGATAAAACAAATCAACTGAATTGAAAGTAACAATCTGCCCGGAATACTGAAAGCATCAACTGCCCAGACATAATTATGTCCAGAAAAATGGAATAGACGCTCCCTGAAACTGCAGCCCAAGGCATCTGAGAGCTCTCCTTTCAATCTCTTTCTTCCATCTTCTTCGGACTTCATGCTCAGAGTGCCAGTGGGTTCTGACCTCTATGCTTGGGGGCCCACTGCTCACATGCCACAAAGAGAGAAGGGAAAAAAGAGAAGGGGTTCTACAGGTGTATATCTACAAGACAGTTGCCCTCTGATTCCATGATCACTTAGGTATTGATCAAATTCACTTGAGATATATTCTCCTCCTGAATCTCATCGTAGGTATTTTATATACATTCCCAACTGCTTTTCAACCATATCTTTGAATCTCACAAAGCACTCAAAAACTTCACTCTTATGCTTCAAGAAGTAAATCCATGTGTATCGGCTATAATCCTCAACAAATATAAAAAATATAGACTTCAATTTTCTCCAATTGATATGACGAATTTGTTTATGCGATAACTCAGCTACATCTGAATATTCACTATACATGTTCTCGTAAAGGGGTATACCCATGTCAAACGTGAACAATCTACCCACCTTCTTTCTGTGACCAAGTATTTTTTCTCTTTTTCCATACTTGAAATCATCTATATAACAGCCATGTTTATTGAAAATAACTTCCATGTCTTGATCTGCAAGTTGACCAATCGAAACTAGGTTCTTAGTAATACTAGGCACATGTAAGACATCACTTAATGTGTTTCGAAAACCATTTCTTTGTACTAGCGGTAAATTTCCAATATCCTTAATCACATGGAAGGTATCATCACCAGTTGCCACATAATCTTTAGTCTTCAAAGCCTCTTTTGACTAAAACCAATTTCGTATACTGGTCATGTGATTTGTGCAACTAGAGTCTATGTACCAGTTTGTATCATTTCTAGGTTTTGAGATACTATTCAACACATGCTCCATTGCAAACATATTATCTCTGCCATAGTCTCTATATAAACTTTCAGCAGTGAAATTTCCATATGTTGCATAATGGCTTCTACCTCTTCCTCTTTGACTATTCTGCTTATAATAACAATCTTTCTCAAAATGGCCATACTTGCCACAATGGTAATAATTCCTAGGTGCCTGTAATCTTCCTCTACCTCTAGAGTATGATCTTCCTCGACCTCGTGGCATATCCATTGTATTTACATTTCTAGAAGATGATCGTCCACGACTAGAACTTCTTCCTCTATGCTAAAAGAATGCATGATCTCTTGAATTGCCACTTCTCGATGCATTCAAACTAATTTTTACTTCTTCTCTCATGCAAAGAGCTACTAGCTCGTCAAAAGCAGGCATATTGCCTCTCAGTGAGATAGAAGTATCTAAGCTTTTCTACTGTGGTCCTAGACCATTTAGCATGACTGAAATATATCATCATCATCAATTATGCAATTTTTGGTAGCTAAATCACCAGTGATTTTCCTAATTTCGGCCACATAATCCGTTATGGACCTATTTTCACGCCGTACACTATGCAACTTTTGCTTTAAGTGAATTTTTCTAGCTTCCGTCGACGTACCATATATCTTATGAATTATATCCCACGCTTCCTTCGGTGTGCTAGATTTCATAATATGTGGAATTAGGCTCTCTGATATACATATCGAAATCGAATCAAGAACCTTTCTAGATTTTTCTATCCATGTTCTATATTCCTTTTGCTCATCTGCGTTCGAATTTTCTGGCAATTCAAAACACTCGTCCTCTCCATTCACTATTCCCCATATTCCTTTTCCCATCAAGAAATTTTCCATCCTATATGAACATGTGTGAT
>CM035415.1:185168431-185173431 GCA_020310875.1 Ceratopteris richardii
GCGCGTGATCAATGGACATGAAGATTCGGCAAGGCTCTTGGCCTATTGGGGCCTATAAAATCAAGGGATTTGTGCTCATTTGGGTACACTGGACGTACACACTGTACACACACTTTTGGGAACATTTTTTGGAGTTTCATTGTCGCGTGCAGAAGTCCTCTCTGGCACTTGGTGGTTTCAAGTCTACTGTGGGAGTCACTCTGTGAGTGGATACAGAGCGTGGGCTTCCCAGGGAGGACTATGAGCACCATTGCGTAAGAGGATAGTTTGGATTTTCTTCTTTTCGGTGAAATAGGGTTATTGATTGGGTTCTATCTCTAGAGTAAACCTTATCTTTTGTATTGGTCTGAGTTGTTTGCATATCATTGTCCTTTATGCGGATGAGAAGGATCTGTTGTATTGAAGCTATTTGCTTTTAAGGTGGCTTATCATTTTGAGCACCACTCTGCCCAACATTGTAATCCTCTGGTTCGAATCAAGAGTGTATGGTCTTCTTAGTCATTGGTTGTCTACATTTTTTTGGAGTAGCTCCACTCTGTGCGATCTCTGTCAAATACCTGCTCACAGAAATGTTAAAGGATACATTTCCCTAAAAGAGAACCCCCCTTGAGTAGGCGACGTACTGGATGTGTTTTATCTTCATTCTCTTCTTTAGATAAAAGCAGATACCCCAGTACCTCCTCTACAGTTTGGCACGCCCGGTGGGACCTTTGCATTTCTGTGAGAGGTATTTTTGCCCTATAACATTTGCGAGTGGGTACATGACCCATACACGGGCAGATAAGGAATCTCTTCATGTTCGAAGGAGCCTTAACAAGTTAGCGATAACCACGGGTAGTGAGTCTACCTCCCCTCTGCCCTCCTTAAATTTATCTATTGATTTGAGTGTTACACCATTGTCAAAAGAGAGGTATAGGAGAACTCTAGACTTCTCCTCAGATACGTCAGAAGAGACACCAGTCCAAATGGAGGATCTTTCTCATCTACTTTCCAGGCTCAACATCAAGTTCCCTACCTTCAAAGGACAAGCCTATGAGGATGTTGATGATCATGTGAGAAGATTCATCTCTTTATGCCGTGGACGAGGTTTGCAAAATAGAGAGGATGCAATGCTGGCACTCTTTCCGTCCACATTGGAGGGTCTTGCAGATAAATGGTATAGTCAATATGCCGATGGTCATTTCACTACATGGGAGGCTTTGAAGGCGGCTTTCTCACAAACCTTCCGACCAAGTGATTCCTCGGAAAGAGCTCTAGATCAACTAGAGAATTTGAAGCTAAGGCCAGGTGAATCTTTTCATGAACTTCACACTAGAACAAAAGCACTTGTTGCACGACTGCCACATGCTCTAGGTGACTTTTTGGTTAAAAAGTGGATCGAAAAGGCTCTACCCAGGTCATCTCAACAGAAGCTTCGTGAGTCTCTTAGATTGGATGCAACCCTCAATGATTTTGTTGCAACGGCATCACGCATTGAAGAAGCAAGGCAACATTTTGAAGGGGATACACACTCAAAGTATGTAGATCTGGATCCTGTTGAGCAACTGAGGAAGGAACTGGAAGCATTGAAAATGCAACAAAATCAACAAGAAGAGAAGGTCTTGCCGCCACTACGTCGCACTGATGATGAAGTAGATCAACTTCGCCGAGAGTTAGAAGATTTAAAGACCACTCAGGATATAAGGAGACAAATTTGGTGTACAATCTGTAACAATAATGGACATTCTAATGCTAATTGCCCTATTAAGGTAAGTTGTCAATTTTGTGGAAAAGATGGTCATGAAGCAAGGGATTGCTACTACCTCAAGGGTACACAGCAAAGAGGTAACCTCAAAATTTGGATTCATATTATGCTAGTACTTCAAATACATCTAATAGAGAGGAGAATAGGCCTGCAAGGCCTAGATATAATAGACCTTTGATGTGCTATCGTTGTGGTGAGTATGGCCACATGCAAAATAGGTGTTCTCTTCCAGAAGATGCACCTCCCTGTCAACATTGTCCAGAGGCCAAGGATCATTATACCAAAGATTGCCCAAGATGTCGCCCTGCTCCAATTCACATGATTGCAGTCTCTCCACATGAAGAAGGAAAAATCACTCAGACTTATGTTGTTTCATCCTCTGCAATGCCCATGATGACTAGAGCTAGGCAAGCAGCTGCAACCCAGAGAGATGAACAACAAGGATTTCAAAATAAAGAGGAAGAAAAGAAGTCTGGATGGAAGGACCAAGTAGAAATTGAAGGAGCTTATGAAAAGATGGCTACTACAATGAGGGACCAATCAACAAGTTTGGAAGAAGATGTTCATAAGGTAGACATTCAGCAGATCTTGAAAGGTATTCATCACAAGGTTAGTTTATATGAACTTATAAGGATGGATTCAAATATAAGAAGTGACTTACTGAAGATTATACACTCTGCTCACTTGGTCCAATCACCTAGTATAGATGGTTTCATGGTTGATTTTCCCCCTGCACCCTTAGCAGACTACCAAAGCTCAAGATTATCTGTTTGTATAAAGGATGAAGCTCTCACAGGTGTGATCATAGATGGAGGCTCTGGTATCAATTTAATGCCAGATTTTACAATGAAGAAGCTGAAATGGAACCCCACCAAGTTGGCACCATTCACGGTTACATTGGAAGATCAACATGGGGTTGCGCCACTGGGCATTATTGAGAAGGTACTGATGGTAGTACAAGGCTGCCATTTTGTTCTAGATTTTGTTGTTATTGCACTTCCACAGGAGACTTCCTATCCTTTGCTCCTAGGGAGACCTTGGTTGAGGCAAGCAAAAGCTTTGCAAGATTGGGAGAAAAACAAACTATGGATTTCAACAAGCACCAACAGCCAACTGCAACTACATTTGGAAGAAGGATTAGACTCAGAAAAAACTACTGGATATACTGTGGATACTCAGGTAATGCCCTCTCTACCCTAAGAAGATGATACATTGTTTAATTGGATGATGGGAAGTGCAGAGTGTTGCACAGTGGAGATCAATGAAATTGAGGAAGAAGTTGCAGATAAGGAAATTACAGAAAAAAGCAAGGAAGACCACAAGGTGTTGGAGAATGAGCAATTGAAGGAAAATACAAGCTTTGAGGAGGCAACCAATATAAAAGTATCAGAGAGGGAAGATTATGAACCTAAGAGCAGAGAAGATCTTCCTTTTGCAGATATACCTCAAGGATGGATGGAAGAACATGTTGCAGAATATAAATTAAAATCCACTCCCGCATACAGTGGAGATGATTTCTCAAGCAAGACCAATCCTGAAACATTGGTTCAAGAAGTAAATTTAGGGGATGAAGAGAACCCTCAAATGGTCCATTTGGCATCCTGGTTGTGGCATTATCCTCCCTTGCTACAGAAGGTAACTTCTTTGCTTTTTACTTATAAAAGTGTCTTCGCATGGTCCTACAAAGATCTAACACGGATACCAGAAGAGCTTGGGTTACATCGGATACCCTTAGTTGAGGGAGCCGCGTCTGTAAGAAGTAGGCCATATCGACTCAATCCGAAGTATGCAGAGGCGGTAAAAGCAAAAATTACAAAACTAGAAGAAGCGGGTATAATTGTTCCAGTAGAACATTCCAGGTGGCTTTCTTCTATGGTTATTGTGCCCAAGAAAAATAGTGGAAAAATAAGAGTATGTGTTGATTTCCGTGCTTTGAATAAAGTGACTATTCAAGATGGATTTCCTCAGCCCTTCACAAAGCAAGTGCTTGAGGAAGTAGCTGGTCACACTTTGTATAGTTTCTTGGATGGGTTTAGTGGCTACAATCAGATAGTAATTCATCCTGATGATAGGGACAGAACAGCCTTTGTCACTCCCTGGGGCACTTATGTCTATACTTGAATGGCTTTTGGTTTGAAGAATGCACCAACTTCATTTAATAGAACGATGTATCTGATATTGGGCAAATGGTTAACAACCTTTCTACATATTTTCATGGATGACTTTTCAGTATTTTCAGGTACAGATAGAAGGGCAGCAGTTCAAGATTTCCATGACCATTTGGAAAATCTAAAAGAAATTTTTGAGCAATGTCTCAAAACAGGTTTGAAATTGAATCCTGATAAATGTCACTTTTTGGTCACTAAGGGCACTCTTCTTGGTCACATAGTATCTGCTGAAGGCATAACTGTTGACCCTGCAAAGGTTACAGCTATTCTTTCCATGCCAATTCCACAAAGCCCAAAGGAAGTGCAAAGTTTCTTGGGCCATGCAGGGTATCACAGAAGATTCATTAGGATGTATTCGGAAATTGCTAAGCCCTTGTCAAGGCTTACCAGCAAAAAGATTCCTTTCTCATGGAGTGCTGAAGCTGACAAAGCATTTTGTGAACTAAAGTTGAGGTTATGTACTGCTCCACTTCTAAGTGTTCCTGATTGGTCATTGGAATTTCATGTACATACAGATGCTAGTCTTCATGCTGTTGGTGCAAATCTAGCTCAACCATCATCTCACAAAGTGGATAGACCTATCTCTTATGCAAGCAGACTACTCAACCAAGCTGAAAGAAATTACAGTACAATGGAAAGGGAAGGTTTGGCTATTGTATTTGCACTTCAGAAGTTCCGACATTATCTCCTTGGTGTACATTTTATTGTTATCGCTGATCATCAGCCCTTGAAGTATTTGATAAACAAACCTAGAGTAGCTGGAAGGATTTGGAGATGGTTACTTCTATTTCAAGAATTTAATTTTGATATTCATATTAAGCCAGGTAAAGAGCACTACATGGCAGATCAAGTGTCCAGAACTGCAATGAGTGAGAAGGCAACAGGTATTAATGATGAACTGGTGGATAGCAATCTTTTTCTTGTAGCAATTCGGACTGGATGGTATGATGAAATTCTTCATATTCTTACTACTGGAAAGATCCCTGAGCACTTGACACCTGTAGAAAAAAAAAGATTACTTTTGAAAACCAAAGCCTATTATCTTATAAATGGAAATTTATATAAATACTGTCAGGATGATATCTTGA
>CM035415.1:185178431-185188431 GCA_020310875.1 Ceratopteris richardii
GCTTGATTCTCTTAGTCGTGTATGCATAATGAAGCTTCATAGACTTATTATATAGATTTAGTCTATCCATAGGATGTTTTACTCTCGTAGATCGTCTCACCACGATTTTTGCATTCTGCAACACCATTTTGTTGTGGTGTATATCTACAAGACAATTGCCCTCTAATTCCATGATCACTTAGGTATTGATCAAATTCACTTGAGATATGTTCGCCCCTTGAATGTCATCGTAGGTATTTTATATACATTCCCAACTGCTTTTCAACCATATTTTTGAATCTCATAAAGCACTCAAAAACTTCACTCTTATGCTTCAAGAAGTAAATCCATGTATATCCGCAATAATCCTCAACAAATATCAAAAAATATAGACTTCAATTTTCTCCAATTGATATGATCAATTTGTTTATGCCATAATTTAGCTACATCTGAATATTCACTATTCTTAGCATACATGTTCTCATAAAGGGGTGTACCCATGTCAAACGTGAACAATCTACCCATCTTCTTTCTCTGACCAAGTATTTTTTCTCTTTTTCCATACTTGAAATCATCTATATAACAGCCATGTTTATTGAAAATAACTTCCATGTCTTGATCCGCAAGTTGACCAATCGAAACTAGGTTCTTTGTAATACTAGGCATATGTAAGACATCACTTAATGTGTTTTGAACACCATTTCTTTGTACTAGTGGTACATTTCCAATATCGTTAATCACATGGAAGGTATCGTTACCAGTTGCCACATAATATTTATTCTTCAAAGCCTCTTTTGACTAGAACCAATTTCGTATATTGGTCATGTGATTTGTGCAACTAGAGTCTATGTACCAGTTCGTATCGTTTCTAGGTTTTGAGATACTATTCAACACATGCACCATCGCAAACATATTATCTCTGCCATAGTCTCTATATAAACTTTCAGCAGTGAAATTTCCATATGTTGCATAATGGCTTCTACCTCTTCCTCTTTGACTATTCTGCTTATAATAACAATCTTCCTCAAAATGGCCATACTTGCCACAATGGTAACAATTCCTAGGTGTGTGTAATCTTCCTCTACCTCTAGAGTATGATCTTCCTCTACCTCGTGGCATATCCATTGTATTTACATTTCTAGAAGATGATCGTCCACGACTAGAACTTCTTCCTCTATGCTAAAAGAATGCATGATCTCTTGAATTGCCACTTCTCGATGCATTCAAACTAATTTTTACTTCTTCTCTCCTGCAAAGAGCTAGTAGCTCGTCAAAAGCACGCATAGTGCCTCTCAGTGAGATAGAAGTATCTAAGCTTTTGTACTGTGGTCCTAGACCATTTAGCATGACTGAAATATATCATCATCATCAACTATGCAATTTTTGGTAGCTAAATCACCAGTGATTTTCCTAATTTCGGCCACATAATCCGTTATGGACCTATTTTCACCTCGTACACTATGCAACTTTTGCTTTAAGTGAATTTTTCTAGCTTCCATCGCCGTACCATATATCTTATGAATTATATCCCACGCTTCCTTCGGTGTGCTAGATTTCATAATATCTGGAATCCGGCTCTCTGATATACATATCAAAATTGAATCAAGAACCTTTCTAGATTTTTCTATCCGTGTTCTATATTCCTTTTGCTCATCTACATTCGAATTTTCTGGCAATTCAAAGCACTCGTCCTCTCCATTTACAAGTCCCCATAATCCTTTTCCCATCAAGAAATTTTCCATCCTATATGACCATGTGTGATAATTATCTTTATTCAGCTTATCACGAACTATTTGCGCAATATTATCACCCATCCTTGCATTTTCAACACTTCTCTATGCAAGGGCAATCTTATGGCGAGGTCTAGAAAAAATCCGACAACTTTTCGGCTGTTTTTCTAGATATATGCACCCAACACTCAATGTTCAAAAGTAATCTCAATGGTTTTCGTGTTGTTCTAAGCACTTCCTACATCTTTATGCACTTATATGCTCAATCTCTACCTCTAGATTTTTATGAAACCCCTCTTTACACTAATGTTTGGTTCAAATGATCACGTGATTAATGGCTATCCATTAACAACTAAATACGTTTTTAGCTTTCTAAGTACGATGATCAAATACATATAGTTCCTTAGATCCCCTTTTTGATTACTTCAAAATGTTCTCCTTTGGATCTTTGCTCTAGGTCATAGAGCCAATGCCATTTACTACGGGCTTCTCGACTATCAGTTGAATCGTGTAGAAACATATTGGTGTTTTCTCATAAAACCCATTATTAAGATTGTTTCTAATTGGTTGGTTTAACAATTTATGCCTTACTAGTATGCTCCGTTACTATCCTAAAATAACATTTACCAATCCTTATGACATTCGTATGTGCACTCTTCCACTTTTAGCGCATAAAACTAGATATTCAAAAGTCACTTATTATTGGAGGTAATACACCTTCATTATTTCTGATATGAACATTTTCACTTGTCCAATTCATAGCAAAGATGTCGGAGAATATGTAAAACTTCTATATGATTGTCAATAAATTGTGCAAACTAGACATCATCTTTCTATGTTTGCATTTCCTTCGTAACATTAAAGCCAACATCAAACGATTTTCCTTGGCCCCTAGCCATGGCAAAAGGTTATGTTTTACATGGGCTATACTGAAACTGTCACAACCTGTTTTTCTATCCAGCCCTTTTCAGTGCTTGGGGGGTATGCCCTGTGGTGCCAAATTGTGTGCAACTATGTAGTGCTCCTCATAGTTGCACACAATTTGGCGCCACAGGGCATAGCCCCCAAGCACTGAAAAGGGTTGGATAGAAAAACAGGCTATGACAGAAACTACAACGTTGGTTTTCTAATCTAAGTCTTCATGCGTATACGTAGATATCGAATTATAGTATCAAAATTTAACTGAAAACATATGAATCCCTGAGAAATATACAGATAACTACGAATTATTTTAATCATAAATATATAAACACAACCAACAACATAGGATATAGAGATACCTACGATATATTTTAGTGACAAATGTACAAACACATCGAACAACAAATGTAACTAAAAAATAGAAAAGGAATAATTATATGTACGTGTGTATGTATGTATTCACCTATGTACGGCTGCATCTTCGGGACTGCCAGGCGTTGGAGACTGTCGACATCGACGCGGACTCCATGCGACTGTTGGATTTGTCAGGTTGCCGTCGACTGGAGAAGCTGGATTGTAAAGGTAGCTCTCTTTACTTTGCAATGCAAACCCTTCAAATCAATAAAAATATCCTTCAACCCATTAACATTACATCTAGAATTTTCAGCTGAATTAAATTCTCTACTTCTATCAAAAATCGGAGCTCATGTGCTCCTTTTGGAAAGGTTGCTATGCCACTAACAATGACCATAAGTGGAGTACATGCATTAGACAACATGACTGAATTTGGTTCTCAATCATTGGTGTCACGAGAGTTGGTAATTACTGTCTCCAACGAGCCAAGAGCTTTGGATAAAAGGATTTCACGAGTGAAAGCATCATTGGAAACAAGATAGAAGCGGGGGATCGAATTCGAGGATATTCACTCGAAACTCAGAATCGGTTTTGAAGAATGGTGCGTTAAAATTCAAAGAGTCGGAGCATGGGATACTTCTCAAACCTACCTCCTTGACCATGAATCCCCATCTTAATGGCTCGAAGTGGCAGAATGGTAAGAAAATGGAGGATATCCCTTGGGTAGAGATAGATGATATCCCTTGCGTAGGTTTTTCGATAGGTGCATAGTAGAAATGATATCTCCAAATGAAGTGTACTCTTCAACCTCAACATGCCCACTAAATAACCTCGTAAGCCACATGAACTCACGTGAAGCAAGGTCCAAAGCTATCTACATAGCTTGTGTAGGAGATAAAACAATTTTGGGTTGGTTCTTGGATATCCAAGAGATGCCCTTTGAACCATACATAGCTAGCTGTACTCCTATTCTTGTTAGCTTGATAAACATCAACAGGGCTTTTGGAATGAAGTGCATCTTCATGAAGGTAGAATAACCATTGGTTGACCATACACTCGATATATACGATCACTCTCCAAGATGCATTCAACTGAACATGAGTAGGTGCATTGAAGAACTGAGAATATACAGACAAGGTAATTTAGGTATGGTCTTCTGATTGTAGCTATGCTTTAATGTCTTCAAGTCTTTGACCTTCACCTTCACATAGTTTTATATTCAGGTCTAAAAGTTGTATGAGTGTTGTACATCCACTCATACCATACTTATACAACACATCCAATCGTTATTTCCTTTGTGTTAAGTACACAACTTCCTTCACATAAATGAATTCAGTATTTGAAAAGTATTTCAAAGTTCCAAGACTAGAAACCTAGAACACCTTCGTAGGATTTTCTTTGGTAGACTTGATTCTTGCATCATCACTATTTTTCATAATTAAATCATTTGCATGTACGCATATGTAGACCACCTTTTTCCCTTCTCTTTTGGAGTTATAGAAAAGTATCTTCACCACTTCGTTAATATCTGTATCTTCAAGGATACTCTAAAAACATTTTATTCGGAAACCTAGTATGGGCTTTCTTAAGACCATAAAAATATTTATTTTTCTTAAACAAATAAATTGGTTGCTTGGAGTCTTCAAACCCTTGATCAATGCCACATAGATTGTTTGCTACAGATTGCCACCCAATAAATCATTACTCACATCAGATTCATAAATGGTGATTTACTTGTCTTTCCTAAAGCCCTTAGTGTGGTCATGTTGGCAACAATGTGCAAAGTTTCCCCATAGTCTATCCCATATGCTTAAGCAAACCCTTTTTCCACAATGTCATTTCCCATTTTGTATCCATTCTTTCTACATTTATCCCGAGCTTGTAAAATCTTTTCCCCCATTCATAGCTTTTATTGTAGATCTTTAATGGTGATCTAGACAACTATAGATATGGGGTTACAAGGTATGGATATGCTGATGCAATTCAATGTTTGGAGTAGTGTAGAGGTCATGTATATATAGACAAATGGAGAGTTGGGACCTTTCAAGGAGGACAAAACATGGGTGGTAGAATGTAGGCAGCCATCAATCATGTAATTCCATCTCGTCTTATGTTAGTTAAATCGGCTTAACAAATATGAATGATTTTGGAGCCTAATAGGGAGTATTCCGTTTATCATCTCTGCTGGATGCTGCTCACCACAACCTCACATCCCTATGATTGGGGACCTCTATAACTTTATTTCCTTACAATACTTTATATGGTCCGATTTAACCCTCAATCAACATGCAAGTTGGGATTCCTCTTGTTTGAGTAATGCATGATTGGCTTCTCATAAGGTGGGCCTTATGAAACGTGTAATACAATCATGAGGGGTAAAAATTGGTCATACACTAACACCCTCTCAATGTTTATCAAATGATAAATTAAGTATGCATGAGTATCCAAGAGTTTTTGTGAATAGGTCAGTGCACTTCACCTCTATTGAACAATATTCTAGCTCCACGATATCATCCTCTATTGGCTCATAAACATATTGGTAGTTTACTTTGATATGCTTTGTATGAGCATAGGATACTCAGTTCTTTGCAGTGGCCTTTCAACTTTGATTATGACATTTGAGTATAGTTGCGATTTGACTCGAAAAGCCTAGATATGCAATAATTCTCCTTAATCAAATTGTTTCACAAGAGAGAAATCAAGGTGCTTTGTAATCAAATTTAGTGGAAGAGTGCTAGAGTTTATTGCTTCCTACTCATCTAAGAGAATATACTTGATCCAAGTGAGAAGCAATATCTAGAATTTGATTTCTAGAATCACAATCTTCAACCCAAAATCCAAGGTTCTTGTAATGTACCTTAGAATTCACATGTTTCCATTCCAATGGCTCTCCTTTGGTCTTAGAAAACCTACCCAATACTCCAATAGCTTAGTAGATATCCGATGTTGTTTTCCACAAAAGTATAACACTCACAATTTTTTTTCCGTACTTCTTAGCATCTACATTTGGTGTATCATCCTTTGTCCAAGGTTTAGGATTTTCCTCCATAGCTGTGATAGTTGTGGCTTTGAATCCATCATCTAAAAGGAATTTAGGATCTTTCGAGCATATTTGTATTGTGACATTAAGATTCCATCATGGTGTAGATAACATATCTGCAACTTCATGGTGTAGATAACATACCTGAAACAATATTTTTTGTTTTACTTACAATATGAATAAATTCTAGATTTATAAATTTAATATAGGCAATCCATTGTAACATAGCTATATTTGGAGTAGAACACTTCACAATCATGCCAAGGAGACGTAAAAAATCAATTTCCATAATTACATTAGTACCAATAAAATAGTTTCAATCATTCTTGAGTGAAAGAACAACCCCCAAAGTTCTCTTCTATTTTGATGATAATTTCTTTATCGCTCTTGCGATATTTTTGCTCCAAAGCTTATAGCATGTCTATTGTTGTCTTCATCTTCTTGACCAATTACCTGCCCAATAGCAATTGGACAAGTATCTACAATAAAAAAGATAGCTTTTTCATTTGACTAATCAATCTTTTTTAGAATTCGAGCATGCAACAAGAGAGACTTTAATATCTTGATGACTAAAGTATGCTTGTAAAGCCAAATAAATTTCTTATGTTTTCATAACAAGGAATATAAGTCATCTACCACAAAAATCACATAAAATACACATGGTGTTACCATTAGTGTCCATGTGAAAGATCAAATGACCATCATATTCTTCTTTGTATATGTTCTTTAATAAAACATGTAGTGTTCTAGTGAGCCACAGACTGTAAGTTTGACCGCATTTCTAACACCTAAGAATTCTGTGTAGGCGGCTCCCTATGTACTCTGTTTTTCTGTGTATTTTTCAACTCTGTATAGAGTACCCTGTGTGGCGCATGGAGCTCAATTTTATACTCTGAGGATATTATCGTGGAGCTCTCAGAAAGGAGAGCACAATGTGGTGCATTACCATCTAAATACAAAATTGATATCACAACATTTTGATGCAAAAGTCTGGTTCCTTTTGTGCGAGCAAAGTGAGCACTTGTGCACCCACCCAAGGCTTCCTTGGCATACCTTGTCATCCGAGTCACTGAAGTCACTGTTGGCACCATTGGTTGCACACAAGGGAGAACCCATCCAAATACCATCCCCCGAGAGCTCGCTTAACTATGGCAATCTATTGCGATTAAGCTACACTCCCATGGTGTTTAAAGAAGGGGAAATACTAAGATAAAGATTAGTTTGAACATGTTTTGGTCCCTCAAAACTTCATTCGTTGCTTTGAAGGCCTATTTTTGAAGAATTTTTGGGGTGCTTTTTGGAGCCATTTTGGATTATTATTGTGCATATGTCTATTCACACAGGTTCAAGAACATCGAGAAGAGTGTTCTTCGTACTTCTCCACAAATATGTATTCACCTTTGGGGCTATGTTTTCAGGCACACTCGTAAAGCTATAGGTCTCTTGATAGGCTTTCAATTGTGGTGGGATCAACCACTACAAATTTATGTAGGTTTTCTGAACCTAAATAACAGAGTTGATAAACACTTTGAGGTGTTGCTGGCTAGTTTTTGGGCTGTGCATTCAGCCTTTAGTGACTTTACTGCATATATTTTGCATATATACACTATGTATGCTTCTATGGATACAGCTTATGTATGTCCATGTGGTCATTGATATAATAGTTACGTTTTTGCATAAATCCTTTTACCTTTGATAAAGAGGATCATGCTGAGATTTTTGTAACTAGGAGACACCCAGATGTCGGGGCCTCTTTGATGATGCAGGTGGAAGACTTACCCAGCCTTACCATAGGAGGTGTATGGTAGTTGTTCATAGGTTCTCGATCAGCCTAGTTCTCTTGTTTCAGGTAATTGATTATATGTAGTGGAGTCAGTGATTCACTATGCACATAAACATGTTAGTACTTGCAATTTTATGAGACTTTGATAGTATTCATTTGCTCATTTTTAAGATCATACTTTGGTAAAATTTTTGTAGATTTTTGGTTTTTTCAACTATACAATGGTCGATTTACTCCTTGATACACTTATTGGTGTGAGCACATTTATTCTCACGTAGTCCTTCTGGTTGGTCATTATTGTTCATTAACTCAATTTTTAGGGAAGATTGTTGAATTCCCTCCAAGAATCAGACACCTGGTCATCCTTCTTTGAACCTTGTTGGTGTTTGGAATCTTCTAACTCCATTATGATTCTATTCAGTTGTCTACCATCATGGCATTAAAGGTCCGAGGCACAGCTGGTGGATTAGGGTCTAGTGCGAGTGTCCCAAGGAGCAGCTATAATTTGCAGGGCAAAGACCATTTTGAGATCCAAAATTTTGATGGCACAAACTTTGGTCTACGCAACAATTAGATTCAAGATGTGCAAATTCAAACGAGGCAATGGAAGCATGTAAATGGAATCTCAAAGAAGCCTCCTGACATGAATAAAGATGATTGAGATCAATCGACACTCAAATCAAGGCAAGGAATTATTCTTAGGGGACGATGCAGGGTGAACATAGTCTAAGCTAAGCAAGAGAGAGAAGTGCAAGAGACATACAATGAGTATGCGATGCAAAGAAGTGAAGTGTAAGGTGTGCATGAAGAGGACTTAGAGTGTGCAAATAAGTGCTAAGTTGTACAACCAAAGCTGCCAAGCTCACATTGAAGTTGTGCGTGTGCCGACAGAAGTTGTCCATCCCTCCCCCTATTGGAAGCTTGAGTGCAAGGTGTGCACAAGTGCAAGCTTTGAGAAGGTGGAGGTCTATTGCAGAGAAGATCGGGAGCAATAAGACCCTTGGGCATTTCGTACTTTTTGATTGTGCACTCTGTAGGATTTTTCACAGGAAGCGTTGGATTGTATTGTGCATCACCATTGTGTTTGTCTTCTTAGAATCAATCAACAGAGGCTTCCAATGTTGTATCTTTCTTCTTATCTTTCCCTTTTCTATTATAAACACTCAAATCCCTTTTTGCACAAGAATCCCCCAACAACTATAGATATGTATAAGCTAACAAAATGACTAACTAAGCAATGGAGATGCATAAAGTAACTTTGTTACACTCTAAACTAACTTGTAAAGGAAGTAGAGGTCATGAACATCCACTGATGATGTGTTTTCATACAACTATAGGCTGTGAGAAAGTTATCTTTCAATTTAAGAGAAATTGTGAGTCATCACTTAATGTTTTGGTGAGCTATGACCTTGCAAAGTTGTTGAAGATCCATGGTAGTTGCAATTCGTGCTATGAAGCTTTCCAATGATAGGTCCACTTTTGATCCATACCCTTGAGTCTTTTGTAAGGTTTGTTGGTATATATTGGTAGTGATGTGTGTGAACACACTAGAATGGTTGGGGCACATTTTTCCCTCTTTAGGAGGGTTCTCCCTCGACATGTATATATGACTATAACCCTAATGGGTCACTTAACTTTATACATTCTCTTGGCAATACATTCAGTACTATGTGTCGTGCTCCAAATTTTTTCTTCTTCCTTGTGTTGTTCGCATGCTTCAGTAGACCTCAAACTCCAACAACTGGTACTAGAGAAACTCCTTGCTTCATCTAGGTTGTCATCGACACCCCTCTAGTCACAATCTCAAAATCGCATGAAAAGTGGTGAGTATACTCAGGGTGATTTGAGCTCATTTTGATCTTTAAATGCATTATTGCAGTAATCAAGTAGGCAATTTCATCTTTTTATGCCAAAGATATATGTAGCTTTCTATTCTCTAGCAGAAGCGGCTCAAATTCTGCTACATCTTTAGTAGAACTTGACAGCATAGTTCTGTTCAACTTTCTAAGATGCAATCATTTTTCTACAATAGGGTATTTTACTCAATGGCCATGGTTGAAAGTAGTGATGTATTCCGTTGTTGGTTGTTGAAGAAACTTTGGATGGTACCAATTTTCCATTATGGGATTATATGATGCATCATGTATTGGTTGCAAAAGGACTATGGAATATTATGTAGGGTGTTGAAAAATG
>CM035415.1:185848431-186075931 GCA_020310875.1 Ceratopteris richardii
ATTCAATCTGGTTGGTGCGGGAGCACACCTCTGGCAGATGTGGCATTCTTTAGCAAACTTGATTGCATCCTTGAAAATGTGAGGCGACCATAGACCTTTCTGGATGATTCTATGAGCCAATTCTTCCCCCCTTAGATGTCCTTCACTGTGTGCAGCCTCTAGCAGAAGATTTACCTCCTCTGGATAGACACACCTTCTCAATATATCATCCTGACAATATTTATATAAATTTCCATTTATAAGAGAATATGCTTTGGTTTTTAGGAGCAATCTTCTCTTTTCTATAGGTGTCAAGTGTTCTGGGATCTTTCCAGTAGTAAGAACATGGAGAATTTCATCATACCAACCAGTCCGAATTGCTACTAGAAAAAGATTGCTATCCACCAATTCATCATTAATACCTGTTGCCTTTTCGCTCATTGCCGTCCTGGACACTTGATCTGCCATGTAGTGCTCTTTTCCTGGCTTAATATGAATATCAAAATTAAATTCTTGAAACAGGAGTAACCATCTCCAAATCCTTCCAGCTACTCTAGGCTTGTTTATCAAATACTTCAAGGGCTGATGATCAGAAATAACAATGAAATGTACACCAAGGAGATAATGTCGGAAATTCTGAAGAGCAAATACGATAGCCAAACCTTCTCTTTCCGTTGTACTGTAATTTCTTTCAGCTCGGTTGAGTAGTCTGCTGGCATAAGAGATAGGTCTATCCACTTTGTGAGATGATGGTTGAGCTAGAACTGCACCAACAGCATGAAGACTAGCATCTGTATGCACATGAAATTCCAATGACCAATTAGGAACACTTAAAAGTGGAGCAGTACATAGCCTCAATTTTAGTTCACAAAATGCTTTGTCAGCTTCAGCACTGCATGAGAAAGGGATCTTTTTACTGGTAAGCCTTGACAAGGGCTTAGCAATTTCTGAATACATCCTAATGAATCTTCTGTGATACCCTGCATGGCCCAAGAAACTTTGCACTTCCTTTGGGCTTTGTGGAATTGGCATGGAAAGAATAGGTGTAACCTTTGCAGGATCAACAGTTATACCTTCAGCAGATACTATGTGACCAAGAAGAGTACCCTTAGTGACCAAAAAGTGACATTTATCAAGATTCAATTTCAAACCTGTTTTGAGACATTGCTAAAAAATTTCTTTTAGATTTTCCAAATGGTCATGGAAATCTTGAACTGCTGCCCTTCTATCTGTACCTGAAAATACTGAAAAGTCATCCATGAAAATGCGTAGAAAGGTTGTTAACCATTTGCCCAATATTAGATACATCGTTCTATTAAATGAAGCTGGCGCATTCTTCAAACCAAAAGCCATGCGAGTATAGACATAAGTGCCCCAGGGAGTGACAAAGGCTGTTTTGTCGCTATCATCAAGATTGATCACTATCTGATTGTAGCCACTAAAACCATCCAAGAAACTATACAAAGTGTGACCAGCTACTTCCTCAAGTACTTGCTCTGTGAAGGGCTGAGGAAATCCATCTTGAACAGTCACTTTATTCAAAGCACGAAAATCAACACATACTCTTATTTTTCCACTATTTTTCTTGGGTACAATAACCATGGAAGAAAGCCACCTGGAATGTTCTACTGGAACAATTATACCAGCTTCTTCTAGCTTTGTAATTTCTGCTTTTACAACCTCTGCATATTTCAGACTGAGTCGATATGGTCTACTTCTTACTGGCGCAGCTTCCTCAACTAAGGGTATCCGATGTAACCCAAGCTCTTCTGGTATCCCTGTTAGATCTTTGTAGGACCATGCGAAGACACTTTTGTAAGTAAAAAGCAAAGAAGTTACCTTCTGTAGCAAAGGAGGATAATGCCACAACCAGGATGCTAAGTGGACTACTTGAGGGTTCTCTTCATTCCCTAAATTTACTTCTTGAACCAATGTTTCAGGACTGGTCTTGTTTGAGAAATCATCTCCACTATATGCAGGAGTGGATTTTAATTTATATTCTACAACATGTTCTTCCATCCATCCTTGAGGTGTATCTGCAAAAGGAAGATCTTCTCTTCTCTTAAATTCATAACCTTCCACCTCTGATACTTTTAAATTGGTTGCCTCTTCGAAGCTTGTATTATCCTTCAATTGCTCATTCTCCAACACCTTGTGGTCTTCATTGCCCTTTCCTGTAATTACCTTATCTGCAACTTCTTCCTCAATTTCATTGATCTCCACTGTGCAACACTCTGCACTTCCCATCATCCAATTTAACAATGTATCATCTTCTTGGGGTAGAGAGGGCATTACCTGAGTGTCCACAGTATATCCAGTAGTTTTCCCTGAGTCAATTCCCTCTTCCAAATGTAATTGCAGTTGGCTATTGGTGCTTGTTGAAATCCATAGTTTGTTTTTCCCCCAATCTTGCAAAGCTTTTGCTTGTCTCAGCCAAGGTCTCCCCAGGAGTAAAGGGTAAGAAGTCTCCTGTGGAAGTGCAATAACAACAAAATCTAAAACAAAGTGGCAGCCCTGTACTACCATCAATACCTTTTCAATAATGCCAAGTGGCGCAACCCGATGTTGATCTGCTAATGTAACCGTGAATGGTGCCAACTTGGTGGGGTTCAATTTCAGCTTCTTCATTGTAAAATCTGGCATTAAATTGATACCAGAGCCTCCATCTATGATCACACCTGTGAGAGCTTCATCCTTTATACAAACAGATAATCTTGAGCTTTGGTAGTCTGCTAAGGGTGCAGGGGGAAAATCAACCATGAAACCATCTATACTAGGTGATTGGACCAAGTGAGCAGAGTGTATAATCTTCAGTAAGTCACTTCTTATTTTTGAATCCATCCTTATAAGTTCGTATAGACTAACCTTGTGATGAATACCTTTCAAGATCTGTTCAATGTTTACCTCCTGAGTGTTTTCTTGCAGACTGGTTGGTTGGCCCTTTAGAGAAGTAGTCATCTTATCATAAGCTCCTTCAATTTCTACCTGGTCCTTCCATCCAGACTTCTTTTCCTCCTCTTTATCCTGAAATCCTTGTTGTTCATCTCTCTGGGTTGCAGCTGCTTGCCTAGCTCTAGTCATCATGGGCATTGTAGAGGATGAAACGGCATAAGACTGAGTGGTTTCTCCTTCTTCATGTGGAGAGACTGCAATCATGTGAATTGGAGCAGGACGGCCTCTTGGGCAATCTTTGGTATAATGATCCTTGGCCTCTGGACAATGTTGACAAGGAGGTGCATCTTCTGGAAGAGGACACCTATTTTGCATGTGGCCATACTCACCACAGCGATAGCACATCAAGGGTCTATTATATCTAGGCTTTGCAGGCCTATTCTCCTCTCTATTAGATGTATTTGAAGTACTAGCATAATATGAATCCAAATTTTGAGGGTTACCTCTCTGCTGTGTACCCTTGAGGTAGTAGCAATCTCTGGCTTCATGACCATCCTTTCCACAAAATTGACAGCTTACCTTAATAGGGCAATTAGCATTGGAATGTCCATTGTTATTACAAATTGTACACCAAATTTTTCTCCTTATATCCTGAGTGGTCCTCAAATCTTCTAACTCCCGGCAAAGTTGGGCTACTTCATCATCAGTGCGACGTAGTGGTGGCAAGACCTTCTCTTCTTGTTGATTTTGTTGCATTTTCAATGCTTCCAGTTCCTTCCTCAGTTGCTCAACAGGATCCAGGTCTCCAACATACTTTGAGTGTGTATCCCCTTCAAAATGTTGCCTTGCTTCTTCAATGCGTGATGCCGCTGCAACAAAATCATTGAGGGTTGCATCCAATCTAAGAGACTCACGAAGCTTCTGCTGAGATGACCTGGGCAGAGCCTTTTCTATCCACTTTTTAACCAAAAAGTCACCTGGAGCATGTGGCAGACGTGCAACAAGTGCTTTTGTTCTAGTGTGAAGTTCATGAAAGGATTCACCTGGTCTTAGCTTCAAATTCTCTAGCTGATCTAGAGCTCTTTCCGAGGAATCACTTGGTCGGAATGTCTGTGAGAACGCCGCCTTCAAAGCCTCCCATGTACTGAAATGGCCATCTGCATATTGACTATACCATTTATCTGCAAGACCCTCCAATGTGGATGGAAAGAGTGCCAGCATTGCATCCTCTCTATTTTGCAAACCTCGTCCACGGCATAAAGAGATGAATCTTCTCACATGATCATCAGCATCCTCGTAGGCTTGTCCCTTGAAGGTAGGGAATTTGATATTTAATCTGGAGAGTAAATGAGAGAGATCCTCCATTTGTACTGGTGTTTCTTCAGACGTATCCGAGGAGAAGTCTAATGTTCTACTATGCTTCTCCTTTGATAGTGGTGTCGCACCGAATTCAATAGATAAATTCAAAGAGGGTAGAGGGGAGGTAGGTTCACTAGTTGAAGATATAGCTGACTTGTTAAGGCTCCTTCGTATACGAAGAGGCTCCTTATCTGCTCGCGTATGGGTCATGTACCTATTTCCTCAGGGCCTCTCACAGAAATGCAAGGGTCCCTCCGTGCGTGCCAAACTGTAGAGGAGGTACAAGGGAAGGTTCTCCTTAGGGAAGTATACCCTTTAACACTTCTGTGAGCAGGCAGATAACAATGATTGCACAGAATTGTAATTTCTCAGAGAAAAGATTAAGAACAAATGACAATACTAGGAGACCCAAACCATTCCTTAGTTCGAACAGATGATTACAATATAAGCCAAGGAACTGCTACAAATGCTGATGCTCTGGGCTAATATGCCATTCCAGAACTAAACAACCTCAATACAAGAGACTCATTCAATCCGTATAACGAACACAACTAGATGCAGACTAGTACTGATCAATACAAGTATGGAGACTTGCTCTAAGAGAAAGAGCATGAAAATACTACTGAATCACACAGAATGACAAAACCAAGCCACTCTCTTCACACTATAGAGCTATTAGCCCTCCACTGGGGAAGCCCACACTCTGTATCCACACCACGGAGTGACTTCCTACAGTAGGCTTGAAGCCACAAAGTGCAAAGAGAGGACCTCTGTACGTACGTATGTAAATGTGTGTATCTCTCAATGTATCCCAAATGAACACGAATCCATTGCTTTTATAGGCTCCAATAGGCCAAGAGGGCCTTGCCGATTCCTCACGTCCACTGATCACGCGCCGGTTGATTGCCCAAGATTGGAGGGGTAGATCAAATATTCCACTTGATTTGAATTGGATTCTCAAAAATAGGCAGTCGTCATGAATGGTTGGCGGCAACACTCATTTCACCACTTTTACTTTTACCACTTACACCTTTACTGTCACTTTTGAATGCAAGCTGAGATCCTCATTTTGTGCCGCCCGTGATATTTGAATGTCCCTGAGAAGCACATCCTTCACCTAATTTTTGTAGTAGCTTTTGATCCTTCATATTAAGTGAGCGGTGTGGAAGGTGAGTTGTGGGGAGTTTGAGAGAGATTACAGGGTTTTTGGAGGGTTGTGGAGGGTTGTAGAGTTGTGTGGAGTTGTGTGGGGTTTGTGGGGTTTGTGGGTTGGGGGGAATAGGGGTGAGTTATGGGAAGTTGTGGTGGTTTTTGGGGTGTGGTAAAAAATTGATCCAAGATTTCAAAGTTATTATTGCACCATTGGAAACTCGTCGAGAGCTTTCTAGCGATATATAATACTGTAGGGTTTGGTTAAGAAATGATCCTCCAAATATCCATCCAAACTGTATGAGAGCCTTATGTAAGGTTGTGGAAAAATGTGGGATTTGTGGGGGGCCGTGGGGGGCTGAGGCGGGCCGTGGGGGGCCGTGGTGGGCTGAGGGGGGCCGTGGGGGGCTGAGGGGGGCCGTGGGGGGCTGAGGGGGGCCGTGGGGGGCCGTGGTGGGCTAAGGGGGGCCGTGGGGGGCTGTGGGGGGCCGTGGTGGGCTGAGGGGGCCGTGGTGGGTTGAGGGGGGCCGTGGGGGGCTGTGGTGGGCTGAGGGGGGCCGTGGGGGGCCGTGGTGGGCTGAGGGGGGCCGTGGGGGGCTGTGGGGGGCCGCGGTGGGCTGAGGGGGCCGTGGTGGGTTGAGGGGGGCCGTGGTGGGCTGAGGGGGGCCGTGGGGGGCCGTGGTGGGCTGAGGGGGCCGTGGTGGGCTGTGGTGGGCTGAGGGGGGCCGTGGTGAGCCGTGGTGGGCTGAGGGGGGCCGTGGGGGGCTGAGGGGGGCCGTGGGGGGCCGTGGTGGGCTGAGGGGGGCCGTGGGGGGCGGTGGTGGGCTGAGGGGGGCCGTGGTGGGCTGAGGGGGAGGTCGCGGGGGAGGGAGAGGGGGAGGTCGCAGGGGAGGGAGATGGTGGTGGTGGTGGTGGTGGTGGTGGTGGTGGTGGTGGTGTGGTGTGGTGGTGGTGTGGTGTGGTGGTGGTGGTGGTGGTGTGGTGTGGTGGTGGTGGTGGTGGTGTGGTGTGGTGGTGGTGGTGGTGGTGTGGTGTGGTGGTGGTGGTGTGGTGGTGGTGTGGTGTGGTGGTGGTGGTGGTGGTGTGGTGTGGTGGTGGTGGTGGTGGTGGTGGTGGTGTGGTGTGGTGGTGGTGGTGGTGGTGGTGTGGTGTGGTGGTGGTGGTGGTGGTGGTGTGGTGTGGTGGTGGTGGTGTGGTGTGGTGGTGGTGGTGGTGGTGGTGGTGTCGTGGTGGTGGTGTGGTGTGGTGGTGGTGGTGGTGTGGTGTGGTGGTGGTGGTGGTGTGGTGTGGTGGTGGTGGTGGTGGTGGTGGTGTGGTGTGGTGGTGGTGGTGGTGGTGGTGTGGTGTGGTGGTGGTGGTGGTGGTGTGGTGTGGTGGTGGTGGTGGTGGTGGTGGAAGAAGAGGGGACGATGGAGTTGGAGGGGGTCGGGGTGATGGGGAAAAGAGGAGGGGACGGAGGGGGTCGGGGTGATGGTGGGGCCGGGGGGTGGTGGGGGAAAAAAGGAGGGGACGAAATGCCGCGATACAGTGAGGATTATACTATAGCCTACACCTCTCTACACCATTAGGCAATGTTATTCATGCCAATGGAGTTGTATATAAGTGTTTATTAATACATACATTCACATTGTCCATCTCTGAGTTCTCTGTTAGTCTACTCAAAAGTCTGTCAACTTGTCAAGGGCATATCTCAGTCAATTCTTCACCACATTCAGTGATTCAAAGCTTGTTGGATTCAGCTTAACGTTATCTACATGGTATCAAAGTTTGAAGACATTCTATTTAGTCATTTTGGAGAAATCTGTGTCGAGGTGATCTCTGGTCATTTTTTGCTATAGTCCTAAAAAGTCGGCGGTATAGCTTAACTTTCTAAATTGATTTCTCTTAGCATAGTTTATCTTTTTACATCATTCCACTTGGTTTAGTTAGCTTACTAAGCTACTTAAATACCCCTAAAAGGAATTTTTCTAATTCCTATTGTGCTAGTCATACTAAGCAAAATACCCAGCACGTGTCAAGACATAAATAGAAGGTTTTCTTGAGTTTGTGACTTCCAAAGTTATCTGTTTTGATTCAATCATTGCACACATCATTTTCAAAGGACATAGGATATTTTATGGTGTCATTGGAAAGCTAAGGAGGTCTACTTATCAAGTCTAAAGCAAAAGAGGGCTGGTACAAAGCAGGCTTTAGCGGTACCTACTCAGTCTCTTGGTGCATCGATCCATCTTTCCCAACAGTGGTATCAGAGCAAACTAAGATAAAATGGGAGATGGTTTTCCTTCATTTATTGATAAATTGGATAGGAAAAACTATCAAGCATGGTCTGTGAGGATGAAGAGCTACTTACAAGGAAGGAGTCTCTATGGATACATCTCAGGAGATGAGGAATTGCCCTCATTCAAAACAAGAGGATTACCAACCAAGGAAGAACATGAAAAGCTCAACACATGGTGTGCTAAGGATGCATTGGCAAGGTCTTACTTACTCAACTCTATCTCTGAATTTCTTTTGCCACATATTAGAAATTGTAAGACATCCCAAGAGACTTGGGAAACCTTGTCATCATATTGTTCCTCCAATACAAGGGCTAGGAAAAATCAGTTGTGGATTGAATTCACAACACTAAGGAAGCAACCTAAGCAAGCTGTTTCAGAATTTGTAACCAAGATTAAAGATGTAGCAGATCAGTTAGCAAGCATAGGAGAAGAGATTGAAGAAGAACAGATTGTGAGGCAGGTGATCAATGGGATCAAGGCTGATGACAAATGGGAAAGCTTCACCACTGCCATGGATCTTTACATGGACATGCACACTCCAGATCTTACAACTCTCATGGGACAATTGTTCACTCATGAAGCAAAGCTCAACAAGAATGGAGATACATCCAAAGGTAATAACTCTTCTGCCCTATACACTGATAAGAAGTCTAAGGATAAAGGCAAGAGCAAGAAGATGGAAGATGAAGGCTCTACCTTCCAAGCCAACTATGAAGGGAGAGGTAGATCTTCAAGAGGAAGGGGTAGAGGAGGTAAGCAAGGTAGGGGGAGATCTTATAACTCCTCACCATGCAACATTTGTGGTTTATCAAATCATACTACAGATGAGTATTTCAAGAATTACAAAAATCAGAGAGGAAGAGGAAACCAAAGAGGTGGATACTCACAGTCAAGAGGTAGGTTCAACCATCACGAAGGCTACAAAAACAACTACAACAATAATTACAACAATAATTACAATGGCAACTACCAAGGAGGATATAAATCTAGAAAGGACTACAACAACTATACAAAGGAGCAGGATGACTCTCTTCTGATCATGAACATGACTTCAAAATCAGGTACAAATGATGACCACCTATTCTACATTGATTGAGGGTGCTCAAATCATGTGGCTGGCAATGTAGCACTACTCTCTGATCTTGAGGAACCAAAAGGTAAGCATCAAGTCCAAACAGGTGATGATACCAAACACTCAGTAGTTAAAGTTGGAAATGTTAAGACCTGTGATGCAAATCAGAATTTGTTGAGCAGGGTACTCTATGTACCAACCATTACCAAAAATTTGATGAGTGTTGGTCAGATTGCGGAGAAAGGTTTGCAGGTTAGATTCAATCAATATGGAGCATTTGTGGAGGACCCAAGGCATGGATTCAAGAGGATTGCTAAAGGAGAAAAATCAGGTAGACTTCTCACTTTTGAGTTAGAAACACAAAGAATATTGCACTATACAGTTATAAGGATCAAACACTTTCAGAGCTTGAGATTTGGCACAAAAGATTAGGGCATATAGGAGAAAGAACCTTGAAGCAAATGTGCAGGGACCAATGTGTGCTTGGGATACCTAATGTATCCAAGCAACATATGATTTACAAGTGTGGTGCTTGTCAATTTGGGAAGTCTCACATGTTACCCTTCTCAAGGAAAGGATATATGCATGAAGACTATGTAGAGCTTGTCCACACAGATGTATGGGGACCAAGCAAAGACTCCTCAGTCTCTGGTTCAATGTACTATGTGTCTTTTATTGATGATTATAGCAGATGGACTGTATTGTACTTTATGAAGCACAAGGATGAGGTATTTAATTGCTTTAAAAAATATCTTGCACTAGTTGAAAATCAGACAAGAAGGAATTTGAAGAGGCTAAGGTCAGATGGAGGAGGTGAGTACTTCTCCAATGAGTTTGAAAACTTCTTGCAGGACAGAGGCATCAAAAGAGAAATAACCACAAGGTATTCTCCTGAACAGAATGGGGTAGTTGAAAGAAGAAATAGGTTAATTGTTGAGACAGCTAGATCTATACTTAATGAGAAGAAGTTACCTAACTATCTATGTGCAGAGAGTGTCTCTACTTCCACTTACCTCATAAATAGGTTACCATCTAAGTCTCTTGATGGTATGACACCCTATGAAGCATGGCATGGTAAGAGACGCTCACTTGACCACTGCAAAATATTTGGATGTGTAGCATATGTGCACATTCCTTCTCAGATAAGAGGTAAGCTAGACCCAAAGGCTGAAAAGTGTATTTTCATTGGATATGATTTAAATAAAAAAGGTTACAGGTTTTATAACCCTACCAATGAGGGATTCATGGAAGCAAAGATGTTGTCTTTGATGAAAATGATTCTTGGTATGAGAATGAATGCAGGAAGGTTAAACTACCCTATGATTTGGAAGAGGAATTTCCAAAACTTACAAAGGAGGAACCTACTCAGAATGAAGACTCAATTACAGATGATGAAGACACTATCAACCTTGAAGAGTTCAAGGCATGGAAGTCCAAGGGCAAAATGAAGATGAAGAAGCTTGAAGACATACCTGAATCTTCAGCTCAACCATTTAGAAGATCACAAAGAGAAAGCAAAAAACCTATCAAATATGGGTATGATACATCTCTTGTTACTAAACATTCTGTTTATCTTGCCAAAGATTTGTCAAATGAAGAACCAGGATCATATGAAGAAGCCATAACCAAATCAGAATGGAAAGAAGAAATTGGAATATGTACCAATTGGATGTCAAGAATGCTTTCTTGAATGGATGGATCTCAGAGGAGGTATATATGTCACAACCTCTTGGCTATGAGGACCCTAAGAAGGTAACATTTGTTTGCAAATTAAAAAAGGATTTATATGGATTGAAGCAGGCACCTAGGGCATGGAATCAGAGGTTAACTGCATACCTCCAAGACCAAGGTTTTGTCATGAGCAAGGCAAATACTTCTCTATTCATTAAGAGAAGGAATTCAGAGGTAATATATCTTTGTGTTTATGTTGATGACATCATCATTACAGGTAATGATGTCAATGGAATTAGATATATCAAAAGCCAGATGATGAAGGAGTTCAAGATCAATGATCTTGGTCTATTAAAGTATTTTTTGGGGCTTGAATTAGTCTACACTAATTCAGGGATTTACATTACTCAGAAAAAATACATACAGGATATGTTGAAGAAGTTCCACTTGCAGGATGCCACAGTAGCAAGCACTCCAATGGAGGTAAACCTAAAACTAAGTGCCCATGAAGGTGATGAAGTCAATGACATTATAGGTTATCAAAGTATGGTGGGTAGCTTGAACTATGGTACCTTAACAAGGATAGATGTTGCATATGGAGTTAGTGTGCTAAGTCAATTTATGCACAAGCCAAGGATACCTCACTTAGAGGCTGCCAAGAGAATCTTGAAGTATCTCAAGGGTACACAGAACCATGGTCTATATTTTCCTTACTCTTCAGATATTGATATAAAAGTCTATTCAGATGCAAATTGGGCAGGATGCAAGGATGATAGAAGAAGCACTTCTGGATACATTTCTTTTGCAGGTGACAAACCAATCTCATGGTCTTCAAAGAAGCAACCCATTGTTGCTTTGTCTTCCACAGAGGCAGAGTATAGAGGACTAGCTAATGCTACACAAGAAGCAATTTGGATTAAGCTTTTGTATACAGAATTGGGTTTATATACTAGGTCTCCAATAATCTTTGGAGATAATACAAGTTCTCTTCACCTTGCAGCTAATCTTATCTATCATGCCAGGACCAAACACATAGAAGTTCATTATCATTATGTGAGAGAGAAGTTGATAAGCAAGGATATTCAGCTCACCTATGTGTCAACCAACATGCAATGTGGAGACTTATTGACTAAAGCTTTGGATGGAACCAAACTTTGCAGGTTCAAATCTATGATTGGATTGCAGGATATACTTGAAGGCTGAAGATGAAGACTCAAGCCAAAATGTTTGGCTTCAGGGGGAGCTGTTGGAGTAAATCACAAGCCTACACATTTGGCTTGAAAGATATCCTAAAGACTCTAAATATGTGAAGAAGCATAGGAACCATTGCTAGTGGTTAATTACCACTTTATCTCATTGTAAAAGTCAAATTTACTTAGAATCTTTTGTAATCACCTACCAAAGTGAGTTGTGGAAAAAGTAACTCATTTGATCGAAGGAATATCTCCTAGGATATAGGAGTTTGATCATAGGGAGCCAAAAGTTTGAATTTGAATTCAGCTTTTACTCATTTCCTATAAAAATGGACATGGAAAAGTTGCGGGTAGAACTCATCACTCCCGAGCTTCTCATTATTGATTTTGAGTGTGTGTGTGAGGACTATACTATAGCCTACACCTCTCTACACCATTAGGCAATGTTATTCATGCCAATGGAGTTGTATACAATTGTTAATTAATACATACATTCACATTGTCCATCTCTGAGTTCTCTGTTAGTCTACTCAAAAGTCTAGCAACTTGTCAAGGGCATATCTCAGTTAATTCTTCACCAAATTCACTGATTCAAAGCTTGTTGGATTCAACTTGAAGTTATCTACATGCTATCAAAGTTTGAAGACATTCTATTTAGTAATTTTGGAGAAATCTGCGTCGAGGTGATCTCTGGTCATTTTCTGCTACAGTCCTAAAAAGTCGGGGGTATAGCTTAACTTGCTAAATTGATCTCTTAGCATAGTTTGTCTTTTTACATCATTCCACTTGGTTTAGTTAGCTTGCTAAGCTAATTAAATACCCCTAAAAGGAATTTTTCTAATTTCTACTATGGTGGTCATACTGAGCAAAATACCTAGCAAGTGTCAAGACATAAATAGAAGGTTTTCTTGAGTTTGTGACTTCCAAAGTTATCTATTTTGATTCAATCATTGCACACATCATTTTAAACATACCAGACATTATCATTCGATTTTGAAACACCAGCAGACATAGTATTCATCATGTGATGTTGAACCATAAACAGCTTCTCAGAATCATCTGCACTTGTGGATGCATAGTTGTTTTGCTGCCTTCTGTTATTTTGATTGTTCAACCTGCAATCACGTTCAAAGTGTCCAGGTTTACCACAATTCCAACATCTTTTACTATCATTACCTGAATCATTTCTTTGGAAATTTCTACGACCTCTTTGACTCCCCCTGCCTCGAAACTGTCCTCTTCCTCCTGCATGATTCTGTTGTTGAATTTGGTCTTGGTTATTGTTTCCTCTTCCACTTCCAAAACCTCTACCTCTGCCTCTTCCTCTGCCAGAGTAGAATACCTGCTCAGAACTGGGCTTTCCTTGGGAGTTTGAATCCTCACCAAGATTCTTTTCTTCAATAATCAACATAGATACCGAATCAGCAAAATTTGGAATATTTTCCCTGGTCTATATAGAAGTTCTGAACTGCTTATATGCAGCTCCTAAACCACGAAGGCACACTTCCACCTTATCATCATCATCTACATTTACGCCAATAGATGTAAGTGACTCACATATGCTTTTGATTTTTAGAGTGTAGTCACTTACCGACATGCTCTTTTTCTCCAATGTATGCAGCTTGTTCTTGAGTTGCAATTTCCGTGCCTTTGTATTGGTCTCGTACAAAGTGACCAAACTGTTCCAAGCCTCTTTTGGAGTCTTGGCATCCTATATGTGTCCAATCATGCTATCCTGTATGCTAACAGATAGCCAATACATTACCTTTCGTGCTCCTTGATTCCATTCCTCATATGCTCTTAACTGTTCTGTAATCCGATTCCTTTTTGGTAACTGCGGAGCATTTTCATTCTCTCCTTCGATGTACTTCCAGTAGCCTTTTCCCATCAGGAAATTCGTCATTCTGAATCTCCAAGCATGGAAGTTGTTCTTGTCCAGCTTATCGCTCATAAGCTGACTCATTCCATCTGCGTTTGCCATTTCTGCAACAATTCACAACACCGCAACACACTACAAGTAGCACTTCTGCTTGAACACTGTCGCACTATGACGTGACAGTTCGATCTCAGAAAAACACAGTTTTCGTGTATCAACAGTACACAGAATCGCTTGAAATTCTAGATCTCGAATATATGAGTGTCGCCGAACACAATGCAAGTTACAGTTTTTGAAACTGTCCTGGTTTTTCTATGGGCCCCACCTTACGGGCTCCAAATGGAGGTCGAGATGGCTCCGAAACTTCGATCTCACAAAAACAAGTGACCCTAAAGGGATAACTCTCGAAAATATTTTGAGGTCTTCTACCTTCACGGCGATTTTCGTAGCAAAGGGCGGCCGTTTGTGAAATCGCGTTTTCTCCACGCCTTGCCATGTAGTCTTCACCGTCGCCTTCTCCACGAGCTCTCTACATCCACGCTGGCTCTGATACCATGTCACGAGGAAGGAGATAAGGAAGAGAGCTCACACACACATTGTCACTCTCAAGGAGAAGCACACACACAGATTGAGGCAAGGAAGAATGATCTTCTTCTTCTTCTATTACATAAAAGGAATGTACAAGAATGACCTGAAAACAAGAATACAACAAGTGCAATATATAAAGACCAGTACATAAGGAAAAACCTAATGTCCGCAAATGAGTGAGCTGGCAAGAACCAAATGTGCCATCACTCTTGGTAGATAAATCTAATGAAGCTCAATGAAGTATCGCTGACATATACCGGCGTGACCACTATACATGTCAGAGAAACGAAAAACTGGTACGTGTCATCCTGGATCATCACATGTTGAGCTTGATATCTCAACATAGGCTGCTTCTTGCTCAACCAAGATATACATGAGCTACCAAGCATGAAGCAAAAGCCACTGGTGGACACACGAGTGTCATAGCAACCATCCCAATTTGAGTCAGAAAAAGCATGCAAATCTGGCGGTAGTGATCCCCCCTTGGGATAAAACAACCCAAGTAGTCGAGTACCACTCAAGTAGCGAAAGATGCGCTTAACCGCCTTCCAATACGTGACTCCTGGGCAATGCATAAACTTGCTCATCTGTGAGACAGCAAACTAAATATCTGGCCGAGTAATCCATAAGTAAATCAAGCATCCAACAGCCTGCTGATAGAGAACAACATCAAATGCATCTCCAACATCATGAAAACTCAATCATAAACCTGTCTCCAAGAAAGGAATAATGACAAGTGGACATAAGAGAGAATATCCAACATCTTAGGTTCCGAAATTATTATAGAGGACCCAAGATAATCCAAAAAGATAATACAATGGGCTAGCATGACATTCTAGAAACTAAACACAATCAACACAAGAACACTGATAAACACAGGGACCACAACAAAGATGAAGACTTTATCTAAGAGAAATTGTATAAAATCATACTAAGAGACTATCTCCAAGCCACTCAATCAGTGTATAATGCTAATAGGCAACTCCACTAGCAGGGCCACCCTCTTTATAATCACCACATAGTGACCCCCAACAATGTGCACGTAGCAAGAGAATGCATAGAGTGATCCAAAAAATGGTGCTAGATCCTAATGACAATGCCAATGCAAAAAGAATGATCGATCTCCAATGTGTGAAAATCATTGATTTATATAGAATCCATGAGTCTAGAAGTGGCCTTCTCGAATCCCAATGTTAACTATGTATGCACCCAAGTGGAGACCAAAATGGAGTGGCATAATTATTGCTTTGGCAGCCAATCTTAATGACATCCTCAAATTAGCTTTTTTCATGGCCCTTGACTCGGTGGCAATATTCCCTACATTAATTCTCTTTGGCCTTTCATGGAAATGATGGAGCTCATCAATATGTGGTAGTCGCCTCATCATCGCTAGTAAAATGTATTTATTGAGGTCGTCAACCCTTAAGGGATGCCACCAAATCCATATGTCTTTCCAAAGAAAATCACTTGTAGTCTATCAAACCTAGCAAGGACACCTGTTCCAACAATAGCCATAAGAATATTTGCACTAGATTCCATAAACAAGGACTTTGCATCTTCCTTCTTCAAAATTAGTGCAAAACAATCAATGGACCCAGAGTATTGCACATCTTCACCAGATGTCTTTGTCATAGGACAGCTAATTGTATCAATAGGATAAGATGTGAGTCCCGCACCCATAGTGATACTTAAACCACTAATGATGCAGCCAGGAAGTTCTCCTGAAAGACTAAAGCCTCTATACAATCTAGCAAGCCCATTAGAAGCTTATGCCTTTCTGTACACATACAAAATATATCAAGACACTACATGTCAGCAGCATGAATTGCTCTCTTGGCAATTTTCACTTTGCGGTCCTGTATGCAATATATTCTTTCTTGTATATGTAGTATCACAGAGAAGACTTGGTATATCCAGAATTTATTTTAGATCCATCTCCTCCAAACATTTTTCCATATTGAGTCATGTCTTGGCACTGCATTCAAGAAATATGCAACCATATTGTCGTGCAAATGTGATACCTTCTTGCTTAGTGACACCCCTTTCTTGATCCTTGTAAACTTTGTTCCCCACAAGCATCTTTATACAATCTCGATTCCAAGAATGCATCTCCAGTTCTTTTAGCCAAATATCAGACAAATTTGTGAGTGTATCACACCTTGTCACATCATAAGTAAGAATAACTCCTTGAACTCCCCCTTATTATGAGCTTGTCAGCATCCAAAATCTCTTCTGTCAAGATATATAGTTAGCTTCAACTTTTTTGCTTTCAAAATCATAATCTTTAACTTCAAATCAACACAAATTGTAGGGGAAACATCATGAATGTTATGAGATATGAACCACAATAGAAGGCTACTTTTCCAAAACCAGAATCTCCAATCAATAGTAATTTAAATCAGTGATCAAACTCTGGTCCTGATGCCATGGAGGGCCTGTATATTCTGCATTTCCAACAATATAAAATTACCTGTGTGTGTTGTAAGCCACACTAGTCACCTGCAAATTATGCATTGGGAAGAGGATAACGATGGGGGGCTGCATGGGGTTGCAGAAGTAGGAGGCTGGGGGAGTCTCCGGGAGAGCACAAGGGAGCTATGGGTGGTAGGGGAAATATGGTGGGGAGAGAATCTAAGGGCTATGGGTGGGGGTTGGCAGACTCTAGGCTGGAGGACAGTGTCAGAGAATTCCTCTCCTATTCGCAATGGAAAGTATAGAAGACCTTCTCAGGATCAAGACTTTTGCCAACAGTTGAACCTTCAAATAAAAAATGGTACCAAATAAAAAATGCAATGAACTTGAAACTTTGATCACTCAAACTATACACCTAAAGCTTTCAAGGGAGCTATCAAACACGCAATTTGGAGTAGATTTGGGTTGGCAACTCTTTGATTCAAAATAGGCTACCTGTCCACTCACTTAGGCTAAAAACTGGACTTCACTAAAACCTGAATAACTCATAGAGCATTAAAAATTTGATAAAAATGTTCTAGACAGACGACGTACTCAAGATAATCTTTCCAAGGAATGTTTAAACACTAAAAGTGGATACATATATTGAGAGATATGACTCTCAGAATTAGACTACCCAAAAATGGGTGTGCGGCTGGACTTACTCTATGAGAGTGAACTGAAGAAAATGACTCAAACCAAATGAACTAGCTACAAGGGGACTTCCACGCCTTCTTCCTCTATTCTTGAGTGCCCTCCCTTGCCTCTTTTATAGCCAAGTGACTAAAAACTCTCATGATCAGTTTGAGAGCTCTTCTCCATAGCTTCTCCACTACTTTGGACAACCACTCCTCTTACAGTTCAGTTTTTGGATTTGATTCTCTTTTGATTGATTCTCTTTTGTCCTCCATTACTTGCTGAAGTAAATGCTTACATCTTTCATTTTTGTATTTTCCTTCTACTTGAAGAAAATCCTTTTTGCAAAAATATATACATGCTTACTTCTTTATTTTTAACACTCCCCCTCAAGCTCACATGTGAGCTTGCACCTTCAGCCATATCTTGCAAGTTGATGTCATCCTTGAACGTCTTTAGCTTAGAAGCATCTAAGGACTTTGTAAACATGTTTGTCACCTGGTCATTAGTTCCAATGAAGTTTATATCCACATCCTTGCTCAAAACATTTTCTCGAACATAATGATAATGCACTTCTATGTGCTTGCTTCGTGCATTAAACATTGGATTGTTTGTCAAATGAATGCTTGACATGTTGTCACCATAAATTGGAATGGTCTCCACTTGCACATCAAGATCAGCCAAGAGCTTCTTAATCCACATAGCTTCATAAGTTACAAAGGCTAATCCTCTATATTCAGCTTCTATCGATTATAGTGCAATAGTAGGTTGCTTCTTCGAGCTCTGTGTGATAGGTTTGCTACCTATCATGAACACATAACCTAAATTGGATCTTCTATCTTCCTTCAAACCAGCCCAGTCATCATCACTGAAGCCTTTTACCTGCAATACTTCATTATATCTATAAAACAAGGCATGATTGAGTGTGTGCTTCACATTTGGCTGAATTTAAATGTTCACTTGTTGGAGCTTGCATAAATTGAGAAAGAACTCCAACAATATAACAAAAATTTGGTCTTGTGATCGTAGCATAGATCGAGGAACCTATAATAATCCTCTATGTAGTTACATCATGTAACTTCTCTCCATCATTTGAGCATAGCTTCAAATTTGTGTCCATAGGTTGAGTGAGTGGTTTGCATTCACTCATTCCAAATCTAAAAAGAACATCCAATAGGTACTTTCTTTGCATCAAGTAAATTCCATCTTTCCCATAGACTATCTCAATGCCTAAAAAGTAATTCAACTCACCAAGATCTGAAATTTTAAACTCCTTACCGAGTTTTCTTTTCATCTCTTGTATTCCTGTAACACTACTTCCTGTTATGATGAGATCATCAACATATATGCAAATATATACCTGCTTGCCTTCTTCTTTCTTCATGTAGAGAGAGGGATCTGCATTACTTGGGCTATACCCACACCTTGTGAGGTACCCGACCAATCTTTGATTCCAAGCACGTGGTGCTTGCTTCAGCCCATACAAAGCTTTCTTCAATCTATAAACAAAATTTGGATGCTTTCTATCTTCAAATCCAATCGGTTGACTGTATACCTCTTCTTGAAGTTCACCATTGAGAAAAGCAGTTTTTATGTCAAGTTGATATAATGGCCATCTCATTGCTGCACTCACTGCAATCAAGGTTCTAATTGTTCCCATCTTTGCAACCGGGCTGAAAGTCTCTTCATAGTCGATGCCGTGAGTTTGATTGAATCCTTTTCCTACTAGACTAGCTTTATGCCTTGGTAGAGAACCATCAACATTTCTCTTTATTTTAAACACTCATTTATTTGGAACAATCTTCATACCTTTAGCATTTGGAACTAGCTCCCATGTGTGATTGTCCTTGAGAGCTTTCTTCTCTTCTTGCATAGCTTCTTGCCACTCTTTTTGTGTACATGCTTCTTCATTTGCATCCAGTTCTTTGTCTTTGACCACCTGTGTCATATATGCAAAATGCTTTGCAATAAAAATATCATAGCTCAGCCTTTGAATTGGATACCTTGTTCTCGAAGACCTCTTTTCATTTTCTTTTGAATATTGCTTCTTCAACCGGTTCAACTTTACCTTTGGTGTGATCACCTCTTCATACTCTTCTTCACTTGCATGAATCACTATTTTGGGCAGCACTTTTAGCTTTCGATCTTTCATAACATGATGTTGGTGATGAGGAATGACTCCTTAGTCTCTCCATCCATGTTGAGCTTTCTCCAAGTGATGTAGAAGCTTATGGACCTGACATTTCAGTGTTTGTTTGCTGAAATTCTTCATGGACAGCACCTCCATCATCTTCGCAATCTTCTTCAAGAATCTTCTCTTTCCCTTTGTCTCCAAACCATGGTCTTAGCTCATCAAATACCACATCTCCTGAGACTCATAGCTCCTTTGTCACTGGATTGTAGCACCTGTATCCCTTTTGCTCCGATGAATATCCAATGAAAATACACTTTTTTGACTTTGCCTCCATCTTTTTCCTTAGTTCTTGAGGGATGTGAACATAACACACACATCCAAAAACGTTGAGATGTGTAAGGTTAGGTTTCTTACTCGAATAAACCTCCTCGAGAGTTAGATTATGCACTCCAGTTGTTGTGCACTTGTTCATCAAATGAACGGTCGTACTAGTTGCTTAAGCCCAATAGTTTAATGGCATCTTCATCTCCTTGAGCATGCATCTTGCAACTTCTGTGATATGTCCATTTTTCCTTTAAGCTATTCCATTTTGTTGAGGCATGTACATACATGTAAATTGTCTCTTGATGCCATTTTCATAAAGAAAATCTGAAAATTCTTTGGAGAAAAATTCTCCTCCTCCATCGGACCTCAAGGTCTTTATGCAGTGTCTTGTTTCCTTTTCTACCTGTGCTTTAAATCTCTTGAACATGGAGAACACATCTGATTTTTGCTTTATGCAAAACATCCATACTTTTCTTGAATGCTCATCGATAAAAGTGACAAAATATCTATAAACAGCCACTAATGGTTGGTGTGATGGTCCCCATACATCCGTGTGTATCAAGTCGAGGACATTCCTTGCCACATAGTTGCTCTTCTTGAATGATTGTCGAGTTTGCTTTCCTAGTTGGCATGCTTCACAAAACTCATGTAGTCTAGCATCATTGAATCTTGGAAGACCTCTTACCACTTCATGGTTGCTCATGTCCTTGAGCTTGGGAATGTTGATATGTCCAAACCTTTTGTGCCACAAATCAATTTTAGCAATCCTCTTGTTTCCAAACTAAATATATATCACCTTTCCATGTGGTTGTTGAATGTCCAAGGTGAACATCCTACCTTCTTTCCTTCCTTGAGCAATGACCTTGAATCCTTCTTTTGAATTCTTTATAAAATATCCTTTTTTATTGACGATAACATGATATCCTTTCTCTACCATTTGTCCTACTGAAATCAAATTCTTTGCAATAGTAGGAACATGAAGAACATGAGCCAATACCTTTGTATCTCCAAGCTTGATATCTCCAACATGCTCAATTGCATGTTGAGTTTCATTGTCGGTCTCCACACATCCTTTTCCACTTGGAGCTTGTAGCTTCGTGATTAAATCTCCTTGGCATATCATATGGTTGCTGCAACTTGAATCCATGAACCATTTTTGGTCATCACTTCTCAAGTTGTTGTAGTCATGCTTCATGGCAAGCATGGTTTTCTTGTCTCCTTATTGTTCCAGAAATTGATGAAACTTGTTCTCAGTGCTCGCTCCATCATTTGAAGTGTTTTAACTTGGATTGGGAAGCTTGCTAAGTCTACTTGCTATGCCCAAAAGGAATGTTTCTAATTCGTATCAGGTTGAGAGCAATGTTCATTTTCTCTAGCAGGTGTATGTCCAAAAATAGCAAGTTTTGGGAGCTAGTCATTTCGCAACTAGTCTGTCTTGACTTAAACTTTTGGGATACATGTTCCGAAGTACTTGGCTGATATTTTGGTGGATTTAGGAAGCTTAAAAGGTCTACTAATCAACTCTGAAGTCTCAGTTGGCTGGTGTGAAGCTGGTTGTAGCAGCACCTACTCATCTTTGGATTGCATCCACCATCTCTCTTCACAGTGATATCAGAGCATAGTCAAGCAACATGGGAGATGGATTTCCATCAACAATCGACAAATTGGATCGAAACAACTACCCCGCATGGTCTCTAAGGATGGAGGCTTACCTTCATGGGAGGAATCTATATGGATTCATATCCGGAGATGAAGCAATGCCAACCATGAGGAACAAAGGGCAACCATCACATGAAGAAGTGGAAGGACTTTTGAATTGGTGTTCGAAGGATGCACTTGCAAGGTCCTATATTCTAAACTCAATCTCTGATTTTCTTTTGCCTCATGTCAAAGGATGCAAGACATCAAGAGAAACCTGGAATGCACTTGCTTCGTTCTTCTCTTCCAACACTCGAGCAAGGAAGAACCAATTGTGGATGGAGTTCACAACAATGAAGAAAAGCCCGAAGCAAAATGTGACTGATTATGTCACAAAGATGAAGGAGATTTCCGACCAACTTGGAAGCATTGGAGAGGTAATTGAAGAGGAGCAAATCATAAGACAAATCATAAGACAAATCATGAATGGAATCAAAGCAGATGACAAGTGGGAGTCATTCACAACAGCCATGGATTTATACATGGATATGCATGTACCCAACCTCAACACACTCATGGGCCAACTCTTCACTCATGAAGCAAAGATTAGCAAAGGTGGTGAGTCCTCAAGAGGTAATCAAACTTCTGCCTTATATTCTAATAAAGCTAAGGTCAAGGACAAGTCAAAGAATAGGGAGAATGAAGATGAAGGAAGCTCTTTCCAAGCAAACTTTGCAGGTAGAGGAAGAGCTAGAGGAAGAGGCAGAGGTGGAAAGCAAGGCAGGGGGAGATTCCAATCATCTCAACCTTGCAACATATGTGGCTTATCTAACCATACTACTGAAGAATATTTCAAGCACCCGAGGAACTCAAGAGGAAGAGGATTCAATAGAGGTGGCTATGGATCAAATAGAGGTAGATACAATGGAGGCTACAACAACAACAACTACTACAACAACAATTACAACAACAACAACAACTATCACTGTAGATTGGGCCGGATCTAGAGATGATAGAAGAAGCACATCCGGGTATATATCATTTGCAGGTTCAAAAATCATTTCTTGGTCATCGAAGAAGCAACCAATCGTGGCATTATCTTCTACCGAAGCTGAATATAGAGGTTTGGCTAATGCAACTCAAGAAATCATGTGGTTATTAGCAGCTAATCCGGTATACCATACTAGAACCAAGCATATTGAAGTCCACTACCATTATGTAAGGGAGAAGCTATTGAGCATGGATATTCAACTATCCTATGTCTCTACAGATATGCAATGTGCAGACATGTTGACGAAAGCTCTTGATGGTACGAAGTTAAGTAGATTCAAGTTGATGATTGGCTTGCAGGAAATCAAGGACAATTGAAGACTTATTTGGAGGCCAAGCATGTTAGGCTTGAGCGGGAGCTATTGGTGCATTTTACCCAAGCCTACATGCTTGATATGTTTGATATCATCCTCATTTGTAAGTCACATGAGTAGTCATGTGAACACCTCTTGTAAAAGAGTTCATTTTTATCTCTTGTAATTGAAAAAAGAAAAAGGAAAAGGATGGCTTACCTCATGCATGATGTAAAAGCAATTTCGTGGCTCCAACTACCAGAATCACGAATTTTTGAGCTAAGGGAATATCTCCTAACTTTGGGCATCACTTTTAGGTGGAGCCATTCAAATTCGAATTCAAAACTCCCTCCAAGAATAGCTATAAAAGGAGCAAGAAGGAAGAGGCGATTAGCAAGCCTTGTATGTGACCACTTCATGTCATTTTGTAGAGATTGAAGAGCTTACTCCATAGCTCTATCATTCTACTCCCATTGTGCAAAGATTCATTGCCAATGTGGTTATAATCATATATGAATTTATACATTTATCATCATTCACTTCTCTATTTTGTTCTCTGCTATACTCACTCAGAGCAGTACCTTCAGAAGGTCATATCACGAGTTCCACGGATCTTTTTTCAGTGATTTAACATGTGTTGGATAGCGCTTACTGTCTGTTTTTGCATATCAATTTTCAAGGTCAGTGGATTTATAGTTTTGGAGATATCTGCATTTTACTGCTCACTGGTCTATCTTTGCAGGGCCCCGAGAATGGTGGGTGTTGGTGCAAACTGTTGGTGCATTTTGCCCAAGCCTACATGCTTGATATGCTTGATATTATCCTCATTTGTAAGTCACATGAGTAGTCATGTGAACACCTCTTGTAAAAGAGTACATTTTATCTCTTGTAAATGGAAAAAGAAAAAAGTAAAAGGATGGCTTACCTCATCCATGATGTAAAAGCAAATTCGTGACTCCAACTACCAAAATCACGAATTTTTGAGCTGAGGGAATCTCTCCTAACTTTGGGGATCACTTTTAGGTGGAGCCATTCGAATTCAAATTCAAAACTCCCTCCAAGAATTGCTATAAAAGGAGCAAGAAGGAAGAGGCGATTAGCAAGCCTTGTACGTGACCACTTGATGTCATTTTGTAGAGATTGAAGAGCTTACTCCATAGCTCTATCATTCTACTCCCATTGTGCAAAGATTCATTGCCAATGTGGTTGTAATCATATGTGAATCTATACATTTATTATCATCTACCTCTCTGTTTTGTTCTCTGCTATACTCACTCAGAGCAGTAACTTCAGAAGGTCATATCTCGAGTTTTACTGAACCTTTTTCAGTGTTTTAAAGTGCGTTGGATAGCTCGCACTGTCTAATTTCTACATATAAATTTTCAAGGTCATTGGATTTATACTTTTGGAGATATCTGCATTTTACTGCTTACTGGTCTATCTCTGCAGAGCCCCGAGAATTGTGGGAATGTTCCAGAACTTGATGAAACTTGTTCTCAGTGCTCAGTCCATCATTTGAAGTGTTTTAACTTGGAATAGGAAGCTTGCTAAGTCTATTTGCTATGCCCAAAAGGAATTTTTCTAATTCCTTCCAGGTTGAGAGCACTGTTCATTTTTTCCAGCAGGTGTATGTCCAAAAATAGCAAGTTTTGGGAGCTAGTCATTTCGCAACTTGCCTGTCTTGACTTAAACTTTTGGGATACATGTTCCAAAGTACTTGGCTGATATTTTGGTGGATTTAGGAAGCTCAAAGGGTCTACTAATCAACTCTGAAGTCTCAGTTGGCTGGTGTGAAGCTGGTTGTAGCGGCACCTACTCATCTTTGGATTGCATCCACCATCTCTCTTCACAGTGGTATCAGAGCATAGTCAAGCAACATGGGAGATGGATTTCCATCAACAATTGACAAATTGGATCGAAACAACTATCTGGCATGGTCTCTAAGGATGGAGGCTTACCTTCAAGGGAGGAATCTATATGGATTCATATCCGGAGATGAAGCAATGCCAACCATGAGGAACAAAGGGCAACCATCACATGAAGAAGTGGAAGGACTTTCGAATTGGTGTTCGAAGGATGCACTTGCAAGGTCCTATATTCTAAACTCAATCTCTGATTTTCTTTTACCTCATGTCAAGGGATGCAAGACATCAAGAGAAACCTGGAATGCACTTGCTTCTTTCTTCTCTTCCAACACTCGAGCAAGGAAGAACCAATTGTGGATGGAGTTCACAACAATGAAGAAAAGCCCGAAGCAAAATGTGACTGATTATGTCACAAAGATGAAGGAGATTTCCGACCAACTTGGAAGCATTGGAGAGGTAATTGAAGAGGAGCAAATCATAAGACAAATCATGAATGGAATCAAAGCAGACGACAAGTGGGAGTCATTCACAATAGCCATGGATTTATACATGGATATGCATGTACCCGACCTCAACACACTCATGGGCCAACTCTTCACTCATGAAGCAAAGATTAGCAAAGGTGGTGAGTCCTCAAGAGGTAATCAAACTTCTGCCTTATATTCTGATAAAGCTAAGGTCAAGGACAAGTCAAAGAATAGGAAGAATGAAGATGAAGGAAGCTCTTTCCAAGCAAACTTTGCAGGTAGAGGAAGAGCTAGAGGAAGAGGCAGAGGTGGAAAGCAAGGCAGGGGGAGATTCCAATCATCTCAACCTTGCAACATATGTGGCTTATCTAACCATACTACTGAAGAATGTTTCAGGAATCCAAGGAACTCAAGAGGAAGAGGATTCAATAGAGGTGGCTATGGATCAAATAGAGGTAGGTACAATGGAGGCTACAACAACAACAACTACTACAACAACAATTACAACAACAACAACAACTATCAAAGTGGCCATAGAGGAAGAAGAGATTACAATAACTATGCAGAGGACCAAAGTCAAGAAGATTCATTATTGATTATGAATCTATCAACAAAGAAGGGTAAGGATGATGATCACATATTTTACATTGATTCGGGATGCTCGAACCATGTAGCAAGAAATGTGGCTTTACTTTCTGATTTGGAAGATCCTCATAACAAGCATGAAGTGCAGACAGGAGATGACACAAAGCACTCAGTGGAGAAGATAGGTAATGTGAAGACATCAGATGGGAATATGAACCTCTTAAGCAAAGTCTTGTATGTCCCTACAATTACCAAAAATTTAATAAGTGTTGGACAGATTGTTGAAAAAGGATTGCAGGTTAGATTCAATCGATTTGGAGCATATGTTGAAGACCCAAGGCAAGGCTTTCGAAGGATTGCCAAAGGAGAAAAGACAGGAAGGCTTTTCACTTTTGAAGTGGAAGATACAAAGAACATAACTTTGTTTAGCTATGGATCTCAAACTCTAACAGAGTTGGAGATATGGCACAAAAGGCTTGCTCACATTGGTGAGAGGACACTCAAACAGATTTGCAGGGACCAAAGTGTACTTGGTTTGCCTAATATCACAAGGCAACACATGATTTATAAGTGTGAAGCTTGTCAACTCGGCAAGGCTCATAGACAACCTTTCAATAAGAAAGGATATATGTATCAAAATCCTTTGGATCTAGTGCACACGGATGTGTGGGGTCCAAGTAAGGAGCCATCTATATCAGGCTCAAGATATTATGTGTCTTTCATAGATGATTGTAGCAGGTGGACCATTCTGTTCTTCATGAAGCACAAGGATGAAGTGTTTAATTGCTTTAAGAAGTATATTGCTCTTGTTGAAAATCAAACAGGTAGGACTTTGAAAAGACTCAGATCAGATGGTGGAGGAGAATACTTCTCTTCTGAATTTGATGCCTTCTTGCATGAAAGAGGCATTAAAAGGGAAGTCACTACAAGGTATACACCTGAACTCAATGGTGTAGCAGAGAGGAGGAATAGAGCTATCGTCGAAGCTGCAAGGTCCATGCTCAACGAAAAGGGATTGCCGAACTACCTATGGGCAGAGGCTGTGTCGACAGCCACATATCTCATAAATAGACTTCCATCTAAGTCACTAGATGGAACCACTCCATATGAAGTGTGGAATGGAAGAAGACCTAGTCTAGAGCATTGTAAAATCTTTGGATGCTTAGCCTATGCTCACATTCCTTCTCAAGTAAGAGGGAAATTGGATCCCAAGGCAGAGAAGTGTGTATTCATTGGTTATGATCAAAACCAAAAAGGATATAGATTGTACAATCCAACCAATAAAGGATTTTCTGTGAGTAGAGATGTAATTTTTGATGAAAACAAATCATGGTTTGATGATGACAGGAAAGTGAAGCTGCCATATGACTTGGATGAAGATTTTCCATCACTTCAACCAAAGGAGCCAAAGCAGATTGAAGAAAGTGATTCGGAGATTGACCTAGAAGACTTGGAAAGACTAAAGCTATGGAAGAACAAAGGTAAAGCAAAGATGCAGGATGCTACATATGGACCCGAGAGCTCACATCAACCACTTAGAAGGTCTTCGAGGGAGAAGAAGAAACCAGAGAGGTTTGGTTATGATACTTCTTTGGTCACCAAGCACTCAATCTACATTGCAAAGGATTCAACCAATGAAGAACCTACCACATTTGAAGAAGCACAAAGCAAGAAAGCTTGGAGAGATGCAATGGATGAAGAAATGGAAGCCTTGAAGGAGAATGACACTTGGGAGCTTGTACCTAACAAGCCATCTATGAAGATAATCGGATCTCGATGGATATACAAAATCAAGAGGAATCCAGATGGAAGTATAAATAGACACAAAGCAAGGTTAGTTGCTAAAGGGTTTGCTCAAACCCATGGTATTGATTATGAGGAGACTTTCTCTCCTGTTGCAAAAATGCCTACAATTCGGGTTCTCATTAGTCTTGCTACATCTAGAAATTGGAATCTTTATCAACTTGATGTAAAGAATGCCTTCTTGAATGGATGGATTTCTGAGGAAGTGTATATGGCACAACCTCCTGGATATGAGGATGCACATCATCCTAACTATGTATGCAAACTAAAGAAAGCTTTGTATGGATTGAAGCAAGCTCCAAGAGCTTGGAATTTCAGATTGGTTACTTATTTGCAGGACCAAGGATTCAAAGCTAGCAAGGCGGATACCTCTTTGTTCATAAAGAGGAATGGATCTGAAGTGATCTATTTATGTGTGTATGTTGATGATATTATTATCACAGGCAATGATCTTGAAGGAATCAAATAGGTAAAGAGTCAAATGAAGGAGGAGTTCAAAATAAGTGACCTCGGACCACTCACTTATTTTCTTGGATTGGAGTTGATCTACACAGATTCAGGTATATACATCACACAAAGGAAGTATGTCCATGACATGCTCGTCAAGTTCAAGATGGAAAATACAAAGTGTGCAGGTACACCTATGGAGCAAAATCATAAGCTTAGTGCTTATGAAGGAGAGCCAATTGAAGACATCACAAGCTATCAAAGCTTGGTTGGAAGTTTGAACTATGCAACACTCACAAGGGTGGATATATGCTATAGTGTTAGCATATTGAGTCAGTTTATGCATAAGCCGAGAAGACCACATATGGAAGCGGCCAAGCGAGTCCTCAAGTACCTAAAGGGGACCATGAATGAAGGTTTGTTTTATTCATTTACTTCAGATATTGAGCTAAAGGTCTACTCAGATGCAGATTGGGCCGGATCTAAAGATGATAGAAGAAGCACATCAGGGTATATATCATTTGCAGGTTCAAAAATCATTTCTTGGTCATCGAAGAAGCAACCAACCGTGGCATTATCTTCTACTGAAGCTGAATATAGAGGTTTGGCTAATGCAACTCAAGAAATCATGTGGTTAAAATCTTTGTACACAGATCTTGGACTTCATTCTTCAACACCTCACATTTTTGGTGACAACACAAGCTCACTACATCTAGCAGCTAATCCGGTATACCATGCTAGAACCAAGCATATTGAAGTCCACTACCATTATGTAAGGGAGAAGCTAATGAGCAAGGATATTCAACTATCCTACGTCTCTACAGATATGCAATGTGCAGACATGTTGACGAAAGCTCTTGATGGTACGAAGTTAAGTAGATTCAAGTTGATGATTGGCTTGCAGGAAATCAAGGACAATTGAAGACTTATTTGGAGGCCAAGCATGTTAGGCTTGAGGGGGAGCTGTTGGTGCATTTTGCCCAAGCCTACATGCTTGATATGCTTGATATTATCCTCATTTGTAAGTCACATGAGTAGTCATGTGAACACCTCTTGTAAAAGAGTACATTTTATCTCTTGTAAATGGAAAAAGAAAAAAGTAAAAGGATGGCTTACCTCATCCATGATGTAAAAGCAAATTCGTGGCTCCAACTACCAAAATCACGAATTTTTGAGCTGAGGGAATCTCTCCTAACTTTGGGGATCACTTTTAGGTGGAGCCATTCGAATTCAAATTCAAAACTCCCTCCAAGAATTGCTATAAAAGGAGCAAGAAGGAAGAGGCGATTAGCAAGCCTTGTACGTGACCACTTGATGTCATTTTGTAGAGATTGAAGAGCTTACTCCATAGCTCTATCATTCTACTCCCATTGTGCAAAGATTCATTGCCAATGTGGTTGTAATCATATGTGAATCTATACATTTATTATCATCTACCTCTCTGTTTTGTTCTCTGCTATACTCACTCAGAGCAGTAACTTCAGAAGGTCATATCTCGAGTTTTACTGAACCTTTTTCAGTGTTTTAAAGTGCGTTGAATAGCTCTCACTGTCTAATTTCTACATATAAATTTTCAAGGTCATTGGATTTATAATTTTGGCGATATCTGCATTTTACTGCTTACTGGTCTATCTCTGCAGAGCCCCGAGAATTGTGGGAATGTTCCAGAACTTGATGAAACTTGTTCTCAGTGCTCAGTCCATCATTTGAAGTGTTTTAACTTGGAATAGGAAGCTTGCTAAGTCTATTTGCTATGCCCAAAAGGAATTTTTCTAATTCCTTCCAGGTTGAGAGCACTGTTCATTTTTTCCAGCAGGTGTATGTCCAAAAATAGCAAGTTTTGGGAGCTAGTCATTTCGCAACTTGCCTGTCTTGACTTAAACTTTTGGGATACATGTTCCAAAGTACTTGGCTGATATTTTGGTGGATTTAGGAAGCTCAAAGGGTCTACTAATCAACTCTGAAGTCTCAGTTGGCTGGTGTGAAGCTGGTTGTAGCGGCACCTACTCATCTTTGGATTGCATCCACCATCTCTCTTCACACAAACAAGCCTTAACACTTGGCTTTGTTGTGTGCCTTTGAAGACCCAACTTAAAGCTTGGACTATTGAACCCTTGGAAAGCATAAAAGATTGAACCCTTGGATGATACATTCACAAGAGTCAATAATCATGTGAACCTAGTCTTAGTGATTCTTACTTTTATCTCATGTAAAAGTCCATGTAACTTTATCAACAATGTAATCATACCTACTGGACTAGAGTCGTGGAAAAGTTAGATGATCTAGTTGAGGGAATATCTCCCTAAGTCTAGTGGAGAGAATCAAGGGAGCTTTAATTTGAATTCAAATTCAAATTCATTCAAAAACTCCTATAAAAGTCAATGTAAAAGTCGCGGGTCATGTCACACTCTTCCCGAGGCTAATCCAAGCAAATTTGTGAGTGTGTGAGAGCTACTACCTAGCCTACACCTCAGAGTACCATTGTGCATTACATCTCTTGCCAATGGGAATGTACATTTGATAGTATCAATACATATACTCATAGTTCTTTACTCTGTGTTTTCTCTGAGTGACTACCTCCAAGTCTGTCAACTTCAACAGGACATATCTCAAGATCTACTGAATCAAATTTGATGATCCAGGGCTCATTTGAACCAGCTCAAAGCATTCTACAACACTACAAAATTTCAAGTCAATCTATTCAGCCAATTGGGAGAAATAGCTGTCGAAGTGATCACTGGTATATTTCTGTGTGATTCCTAAAAAGTCGGGGGTGTCCCTGAGTTTGCTAAACATCATGCTCAGTGTATAGTTTATCATTTGGAGTGATTTAACTTGCTAATGATAGCTTTTTAAGTTAATTTAATACTCCCAGAAGGAATTAGATCAATTGTAAGTGTGCTGGACACACTGAGCTTAGGACTAAGCAGGTGTCATTACAGGAATAGCAAGTTTTTTGGACTTATGAAGGTTCAAACTTATCTGTTTTGATTTGGTCATTACTCAATCATTTTGTAAAGCACATATATAGTTTCTTGGTATCATTTGGAAGCTCAGGGAGTCTCCTAACCATATCTGAAGAGAAAAGAGGGCAGGTGTGAAGCAGGTCTAGCAACACCAACTTGATCTTCTAATTGTATCCAGCCATCACATCCAACAGTGGTATCAGAGCAAACAAGGTAATCATGGGTGATGGTTTCCCTTCCTTTATTGACAAATTGGATAGGAATAACTACTAGGCATGGTCATTAAGAATGAAGACTTATCTACAAGGGAGAAGCTTGTATGAATACATATCAGGAGATGAGGAGTTGCCCTCATTCAAAACCAGAGGCCTACCTACAAAGGATGAGCATGAGAGACTTAATCAATGGTGTGCTAAAGATGCTTTGGCAAGGTCATATCTTCTAAACTCTATCTCTGATTTCCTTCTACCTCATGTTAGGAACTGTAAGACTTCCCAAGAGACTTGGGAGACCTTGTCAACATACTTCTCATCAAGCACAAGGGCCAGAAAGAATCAGCTATGGATTGAGTTTACAACTCTTAGGAAGCAATCAAAACAATGTGTTTCAGATTTTGTCACCAAAGTCAAAGATATAGCAGATCAACTTGCAAGTGTTGGAGAAGAGATTGAAGAAGAGCAAATTGTTAGACAAGTGATCAATGGACTCAAAGCAGATGACAAGTGGGAGAGCTTTACCACTGCAATGGACTTGTACATGGACATTCAAGCACCTGATCTAACAACTCTGATTGGACAACTCTTTACACATGAAGCCAAGATCACAAAGAATGGAGAGCAATCAAAAGGTAACAATCCCTCTGCCCTATATACAGATAAGAAGTCTAAAGATAAGGGTAAAAGCAAGAAGGTTGATGATGAAGGATCCACCTCCCAAGCAAACTATGCAGGGAGAGGTAGATCATCTAGAGGTAGGGGCAGAGGAGGTAAGTCAGGTAGGGGGAGACCCTATAATCAATCTCCATGCAATATTTGTGGCTTGTCTAATCATACTACAGATGAATGCTACAAAAACTACAAGAACCAAAGAGGAAGAGGTCACCAAAGAGGAGGATACTCCCAAGGCAGAGGCAGGTTCAATCAATCTCAAGGCTACCATGGCTACAACAATAACTACAACAACAATTACAACAATAGCTACAATCACAATGGCAATTATCAAGGAGGATATAGGAACAGAAAGGATTACAACAATTATGCAGAGGATCAAGATGATTCCTTGTTGATTATGAACATGACATCTAAATCAGGTATCAATGATGATCATTTGTTCTATATTGATTCAGGTTGCTCTAACCATGTAGCTGGGAATGTTGCCTTACTCTCTGATTTGGAAGAACCTAAAGGCAAGCACCAAGTGCAGACAGGTGATGACACTAAACATTCAGTGGTTAAAGTAGGTAATGTCAAAACAAGTGATGGTAATCAGAATTTGCTAAGCAGAGTATTGTATGTTCCAACAATCACCAAGAATCTGATGAGTGTAGGTCAGATTGTTGAAAAAGGTCTACAGGTCAGGTTCACTCAACATGGTGCATATGTAGAGGATCCAAGGCATGGATTCAGAAGGATAGCCAAGGGAGAGAAGTCATGTAGATTGTTTACCTTTGAACTTGAGGATACTAAAAATATTGCCTTGTACAACTATAGGGACCAAACCCTATCAGAATTGGAGATGTGGCACAAGAGATTGGGTCACGTTGGAGAGAGAACCATAAAGCAGATGAGCAGAGATCAATGTGTGCTTGGGATACCTAATGTATCCAAGCAACACATGATATACAAGTGTGGGGCTTGTCAATTTGGTAAGTCACACAGGTTGCCATATACCAAGAAAGGATTTATGCATGAAGACTACTTGGAATTGGTGCATACAGATGTGTGGGGACCAAGCAAGGAGCCATCCATATCTGGATCAAGGTACTATGTATCATTTATAGATGATTATAGCAGATGGACTGTCTTGTACTTCATGAAACATAAAGATGAAGTATTTAATTGCTTCAAAAGGTATCTTGCATTAGTAGAGAATCAAACAGGTAGACATTTGAAGAGGTTAAGGTCTGATGGTGGTGGAGAATACTTCTCCAATGACTTTGAAGAGTTCTTGCAGGAAAGAGGCATCAAGAGGGAGATTACCACAAGGTACTCACCTGAACAAAATGGGGTAGCTGAAAGAAGAAATAGACTCATTGTGGAGACAGCTAGGTCTATGCTTAATGAGAAGAAACTACCAAATTATCTTTGGGCAGAGAGTGTATCTACTGCCACATACTTGATCAACAGGTTGCCATCAAAGACACTTGATGGAATGACACCCTATGAGGCTTGGCATGGTAAGAGACCATCTCTGGATCATTGCAAGATCTTTGGGTGTGTTGCATATGTGCATATTCCCTCACAGGTAAGGGGAAAGCTAGACCCTAAGGCTGAAAAGTGTATCTTTATTGGTTATGATTTGAATCAGAAAGGATACAGGTTCTATAACCCCTCAAACAAAGGCTTCAAGGTAAGCAGAGATGTCATCTTTGATGAAAATGATTCATGGTATGATAATGAGTGCAGGAAAGTTAGCCTACCTTATGATATGGAAGAAGACTTTCCAAAGCTTGTCAGGCAAGAACCAACTCAGAATGAGGACACAAGCTCAGATGATGAAGACACCATCAACATTGAAGAATTCAAAGCTTGGAAATCCAAAGGGAAGATGAAGATGAAGCAACTTGAAGACAATCCAGAATCCTCAACTCAAGCTATGAGGAGATCTTCAAGGGAAAAGAAGAAACCTATTAGGTATGGGTATGATACTTCACTTGTAACCAAGCACTCTGTATATCTTGCAAAGGATATCTTAAGTGAAGAACCAGGTACATTTGAGGAAGCTATTACTAAACCAGAATGGAAGGAAGCAATGGATGAAGAAATGGAGGCTCTCAAGGAGAGTGATACTTGGGACTTGGTACCCAACAAGGACTCCATGAAGGTGATAGGATCCAGATGGATCTACAAACTCAAAAGGAACTCAGATGGTTCAATAAGCAGGTACAAAGCTAGGTTGGTAGCCAAGGGTTTTGCACAAACCCAAGGCATTGATTATGAGGAGACATTTTCTCCTGTGGCAAAGATGCCAACTATCAGAATTATGGTGAGTGTAGCTGCATCCAAGAATTGGAACATGTACCAATTGGATGTGAAGAATGCATTCTTGAATGGATGGATATCTGAAGAAGTCTACATGTCACAACCACCTGGCTATGAGGATCCCAATAAGGTAAATCATGTTTGCAAATTGAAGAAAGCTCTGTATGGATTGAAGCAGGCACCTAGAGCATGGAACTATAGGTTGACAACCTATCTCTTGGATCAAGGATTTGTGATGAGTAAAGCAGATACTTCATTGTTTATAAAGAAGAACAATTCAGAGGTAATATACTTGTGTGTCTATGTTGATGACATCATTATTACAGGAAATGATGTTCAAGGAATTAGACACATCAAAGGTCAAATGATGAAGGAATTCAAGATCAATGATCTTGGATTATTGAAGTACTTCCTAGGACTTGAATTGGTCTACACAAATTCAGGTATATTCATTACTCAGAAGAAGTACATTCAGGACATGGTCAAGAAGTTTAATTTGCAGGAAGCTAAAGTCTCAAACATTCCTATGGAGGTCAATCATAAACTCAGTGCACATGAAGGAGAAGAACTCAAGGATATTACAGGTTACCAAAGTTTGGTAGGTAGTCTTAATTATGCTACCTTAACTAGGATTGATATCTCATATGGTGTTAGTGTACTTAGCCAATTAATGCATAAGCCAAAAGTACCACATTTGGAGGCAGCAAAGAAGATAGTAAAGTACCTAAAGGGAACACAAAATCATGGTTTGTATTATCCATATTCATCAGACATTGATATCAAGGTATACTCAGATGCAGATTGGGCAGGTTGCAAGGATGACAGGAGGAGTACATCTGGTTACATATGTTTTGCAGGTGATAAACCAATTTCTTGGTCATCCAAGAAACAACCCACAGTGGCTCTATCATCTACTGAGGCAGAGTACAGAGGGCTAGCCAATGCCACTCAAGAATCAATATGGTTGAAGCTACTATACTCAGAATTGGGCCTATATACAAGGCCACCTATCATATTTGGTGATAATACAAGTTCACTTCATTTAGCTGCTAATCCTGTGTATCATGCTAGGACAAAACACATAGAGGTTCATTACCACTATGTGAGGGAGAAATTACTTAGCAAGGAAATCCAATTATCATATGTGTCCACTAATATTCAATGTGCAGATTTGCTTACAAAAGCCTTGGATGGGAGCAAGCTATGCAGGTTTAAATCCATGATTGGATTGCAGGATATTATTGAAGACTAAAGATGAAGACTCAAGCAAGTGTTTGGCTTGAGGGGGAGCTGTTGGTGCAAACAAGCCTTAACACTTGGCTTTGTTGTGTGCCTTTGAAGACCCAACTTAAAGCTTGGACTATTGAACCCTTGGAAAGCATAAAAGATTGAACCCTTGGATGATACATTCACAAGAGTCAATAATCATGTGAACCTAGTCTTAGTGATTCTTACTTTTATCTCATGTAAAAGTCCATGTAACTTTATCAACAATGTAATCATACCTACTGGACTAGAGTCGTGGAAAAGTTAGATGATCTAGTTGAGGGAATATCTCCCTAAGTCTAGTGGAGAGAATCAAGGGAGCTTTAATTTGAATTCAAATTCAAATTCATTCAAAAACTCCTATAAAAGTCAATGTAAAAGTCGCGGGTCATGTCACACTCTTCCCGAGGCTAATCCAAGCAAATTTGTGAGTGTGTGAGAGCTACTACCTAGCCTACACCTCAGAGTACCATTGTGCATTACATCTCTTGCCAATGGGAATGTACATTTGATAGTATCAATACATATACTCATAGTTCTTTACTCTGTGTTTTCTCTGAGTGACTACCTCCAAGTCTGTCAACTTCAACAGGACATATCTCAAGATCTACTGAATCAAATTTGATGATCCAGGGCTCATTGGAACCAACTCAAAGCATTCTACAACACTACAAAATTTCAAGTCAATCTATTCAGCCAATTGGGAGAAATCGCTGTCGAAGTGAGCACTGGTATATTTCTGTGTGATTCCTAAAAAGTCGGGGGTGTCCCTGAGTTTGCTAAACATCATGCTCAGTGTATAGTTTATCATTTGGAGTGATTTAACTTGCTAATGATAGCTTGTTAAGTTAATTTAATACTCCCAGAAGGAATTAGATCAATTGTAAGTGTGCTGGACACACTGAGCTTAGGACTGAGCAGGTGTCATTACAGGAATAGCAAGTTTTTTGGACTTATGAAGGTTCAAACTTATCTGTTTTGATTTGGTCATTACTCAATCATTTTGTAAAGCACATATATAGTTTCTTGGTATCATTTGGAAGCTCAGGGAGTCTCCTAACCATATCTGAAGAGAAAAGAGGGCAGGTGTGAAGCAGGTCTAGCAACACCAACTTGATCTTCTAATTGTATCCAGCCATCACATCCAACAGTGGGCATGTTCCAGAAATTGATGAAACTTTTTCTCAGTGCTCAGTCCATCATTTGAAGTGTTTTAACTTGGATTGGGAAGCTTTCTAAGTCTATTTGCTATAACGGAAAGGAATTTTTCTAATTCCTACCAGGTTGAGAGCAATGTTTATTTTTTCTAGCAGGTGTATGTCCAATAATAGCAAGTTTTGGGAGCTAGTCATTTCGCAACTAGTCTGACTTGACTTAAACTTTTGGGATACATGTTCCAAAGTACTTGGCTGATATTTTGGTGGATTTAGAAAGCTTAAAGGGTCTACTAATCAACTCTGAAGTCTCAGTTGGCTGGTGTGAAGCTGGTTGTAGCAGCACCTACTCATCTTTGGATTGCATCCACCATCTCTCTTCACAATATTCCCTACAGTAATTCTCTTTGACCTTTCATGGAAATCATGGAGCTCATCAATATGTGGTAGTCACCCCTTCATCTCTAGTAAAATGTATTTATTAAGGCCTTCAACCCTTAACCACCACCACCAGCTCCATATGTCTTTCCAAAGAAAATCAGTTGTAGTCGCTCATACCCACTAAGGACACTAGTTCCAACAAACGCCCTAAGAATATTTGCAATAGCTTCCATAAACAAGGACTTCACGCCTTCTTCAAAATCAATGCAAAAGAATAACTCGAACCATAGTATTTCATAACTTCACCAGATGTCAATCATCAATAAGATAAGATGTCAGTCTTGCACCCATAGTGATATGTCAACTAAGAATGAAGTTAGCAAGGAGTTTTTCATGAAATAGTGAGGCCTCTATACAATTGAGCAAGCCCATTAGAAGCCAACGTCTTCGTGTACACATCCCAAATTCCATTTTTTCTAATATATCAAGACACTCCATGTTAGCAACATGAATTGCTCTCTGGGTTGTTTTCACTTAATGGTCCCATATGCAATAAATTCTTTCTTGTAGATGTAGTATCATGGAGAAGTCCAGAATTGGTTTTAGAACTAGCTTCTCTAAGCATTTTTTCCACATTGAGTCATGTCTTGGCACTACATTCAATAAGTAGGCAACCATATTGTTGTGCAAATGCTATCTTCTTGCGTAGTGACACCCATTTCTTAATCCTTGTCAACATTATTCCCACAAGCATCTTTATATGATCTTGATTTGTAGAATGCATCTCTGCTTCTTTCAAATAAATATCAGATGACTTTCTGAATGTATCATGCCTTGTCACATCATAAAGAAGAATAATTCCTTGATCTCCCCTATAATATGAGCTTGTTAGTGTCCAAAATTACTCTTGTCCAGGTGTTCAATTACTGTCAACTTCTTTCCTTTCAACATCATAAGCTTTAACTTGAAATCAACACCAAATGTAGGGGAGAGGTCATAAATTGTATCAGATGTACCATCATAGAAGGCTACTCTTTCCAACACCAAAATCTTCAATCAGTAGTAATTTAAATAAGTGAAACTAAGGTGATGATTCCATGCATAGCCTCTATATCCTGCAGCTCCAACAATATAGAGTCATATGTGTGTGTTGTAAGCCACACTAGTCACCTACAATGAAGAAGACAATGGTGGTAGGCTGCATGGGGCTGCGAAAGTAGGAGGGCAAGGGAGTCTACGGTAGAGCACAAGGGAACTCTAAGTGCCGGAGGAAATATGGTAGGGAGAGAATCTAAGGGGCAACATTAGATTCTCTGGTGGTAGGGAGAGAATCTAAGGGACAATGGTGGTAGGCTGCATGGGGCTACGAAAGTAGGAGGGCAAGGGAGTCTACGGTAGAGCACAAGGGAACTCTAAGTGCCGGAGGAAATATGGTAGGGAGAGAATCTAAGGGGCAACATTATTCATTACTTTATTATGTATATTCTCAATGAGAGATGCCACAAGAACAACCTCTTGTAAAAGTGATTACTTGCAAAGTAATTACATTGGAGAAGAGAATCTCACGACCTTGTTAGGTACAATCATGAAGCTAAAGTTGGAGAAATAAATTAGATGAGATTCCCCTAACTTGAGGAAACATTTAGGTGGAGTCCGCTAGATTTTGAATTCAAAATAATCTATATATACGCTCAAAAAGAGTCACAGAATAGAGCAAAGCTTTAACTACATTCAGAGGACGTTCTGGGCAAGCACCAAGTCATTAGTAAAGCACACATTGTCCTCCTCAAGAAGCGTCATTCATATTCATTCCATGTACCATATGTGCAATATAGATTGATATTTCAACTAGATCTTCGAGTTCTCTTCATCTACTACTGTAGGTCAATTTTCTCATTTTCAGTCAAATTTATTCATTCATTTTGCTATGTACACTTAGTCTTTTGATGGGATTTAAATTGGTATAGGTAAATTGTGCTACACCTATTTTGTTTATATCAATTTTGAGCACATTTGGTTCATTAATCTATGAGATACATCTATTTTAAGTGACCTATGTATGCAAGCAGATTTTTCTTGAAAAATCAAGATGACACCCCAATGTTCCTAAATTGATTTCTCTTAGTATGGTTCATTAAAATTCATCAAATTTCTTGCTTTAGGTTCATTATATACCTAATTAGAGATGTGAAAAATGTCTCTAGACAATTCTCAGCAAGCTACGAGCTTTGAGTAAAATTCTAGAGTGCTTTTCATCCCAAAATAGCACGTTTTTGATCATGTGTTTTGTGTCAAGTCATCTCTTTCAATGAATCCGCCTGAGATTGATCTTCCGAAGTACTAAGGAGGTATTTATGGATCATTAGCAAGCTGAAGGTGTCTAGTTAGCATCTCTAAAGTTATTTCGGTAGGTGTAGAGCAGTTTTTTGCAACATCAAACTCATTCTTTGGAGTGTATTCAAGATCTCTTCCTGAAGTGGTATTAGAGCATAGTTGAATCAACACGAGAGATGGTTTTCCCTCTATCATTGACAAATTGGATAGAAAAAACTTCTCAGCATGTCTGAGGATGGAGGCCTACCTTCAAGGAAGAAACCTATTTGGATACATATATAATGATGAGGTCATGCCAACAATGAGAAGCAAAGGGCAACCATCACATGAAGAGCAAGAGAGGCTTACAACTTGGTGTTCAAAAGATGCACTAGCCATGTCCTATATTCTAAACTCAATCTCTAATTTTCTCATCCCTCATGTAAAAGGATGCAAGACCTCAAGAGAGACTTGGAATGCACTTGATACCTTCTTCTCTTCAAACACTAGAGCAAGGAAGAACCAGCTATGGATGGAGTTCACTACCTTGAAGAAAAGTCCCGATGAAAGTGTAATTGATTATGTCACCAAGATGAAGGAGATCTCTAATCAATTGGGGAGCATTGGAGGAGCAATTCAAGAAGAACAAATGATTAGGCAAATTATCAATGATATCAAGGCTGATGACAAGTGGGAATCCTTCACAACGGCCATGGATCTATACATGGACATGCAGGTATGTGATCTCAATACCTTGATGGGACAACTGTTCACACATGAAGCAAAGATAAACAAGAATGGTGAATCCTCAAAACGTAATCAATCTTTTGCCTTATAATGTGATAAATTTAAAGTTAAGGAAATGTCAATGTCCAAGAAAAATGAAGATGAAGGTAACTCTTTTCAAGCAACTTTACAGGTAGAGGAAGATCTACACGAAGACGTAGAGGAGGAAAGCAAGGCAGGGGGGACCCCAAACATCTCAACCTTGCAAAAAATGTGGTTATTCTAATCCCCCTACTGAAGAATGTTACAGGAACCCAAGGAATTCCAGAGGAAAAGGATTCAATAGAGGTGTCTATGGATCAAATAGAGGTAGATACAATGGAGGATACAACAACAACTATCACAACAACAAGAACAACTAACAAAAGGGATATAGAGGAGGGAAGGACTACAACAATTAAATTGACGATCAAGTTCAAGAGAACTCACTTCTTTTCATGAACCTACCATTGAAGCAAGGTAAGGATGATGATCATGTCTTCTATATTGATTCATGGTGCTCAAATCATGTATCACGAAATGTACCATTGCTCTCTAACTTAGAACATCCCAATAACAAACATGAAGTGGAGAACATTGATGATACAAGGCATTCAGTCAAAAATATAGGTAAGGTGAAGACATCAGATGGCAATATGAATCTTCTAAGCAAGGTATTGTACGTACCTACAATAGCAAAAAACATCATAAGTGTTGGACAAATTATGGAGAAGGGATTGCAGGTTAGATTCACAAGACATGGAGCATATGTGGAAGACGCCAAGCAAGGATTTAAAAGGATAACCAAAGGAGATAAGATAGGAAGACTTGTCACTTTTGAAGTTGAAGACACCAAGAACATAGCATTGTTTAACTATGGAATTATCTCTAAATTAGAGCGTGTCATAAAAGGCTTGCTCATACTAGTGAAAGAGCTTTGAAACAAATATGCACAGATGAAAGTGCACTTTGGATTACCAAACATCGCAAAGCAACATATGATCTACAAGTGTTAAGCTTGTCAATTTGCTAAGGCTTATAGACAACCTTTCAACATGAAAGGCTATATCCATCAGGAGCTATTGGATCTTGCACACACAAATATGTGGGGTCCAAACAAGGAACCTTCTATTTTAGGTTCAAAATGTTATGCATCTTTTATTGATGATTGTATTAGGTGGACAATCCTATACTTTATGAAGCATAAAAATGAAGTTTTGAATTGTTTCAAAATATATCTTGCACTTGTCGAGAACCAAATAGATAAATGTCTTAATAGACTCAGATCAAATGGTGATGGAGAATACTTCTCAAATGAATTTGATGCTTTCCTTCAAGAAAGAGGCATCAAAGGAAGGGTAACAACCATGTTCACACCTGAACTCAATGGATTAGCTGAAAGGAGGAACAGAACTATAGTAGAAGCAGCTAGATCTATGCTAAATAAGAAAGGTCTACCTAATTATCTTTGGGCAAAGGCTATAACAACAGCCACATATCTTGTAAATAGACTTCCATCTAGTTCTTCAGATGGTTTGACACCTTATGGGGTATGGAATGGAAGTAGAATGCGCCTGGAGCATTGCAAAATCTTTGGATGTTTAGTCTATGCTCATATTACTTCTCAAGTATTGTATCCCAAAGCAGAGAAGTTTGTCTTTATTGGTGATGATCAAAATAAAAAAGGATACAGGTTGTATAATCCCACTAACAAAGTCTTCTTAGTTAGTAGGGATGTAGACTTTGATGAAATTAAGTCTTGGTTTGATGATGAATGGAAAGTGAAGCTACCGGATCACTTGGAAGAAGACTTTCCATCTCTTGCAACAAAGAAACCAAAGCAACATGAAGACAGTGATTCTAAAGATATGCAAGAGCTAGAGAAATTGAATCTATGGAAGAATAAAGGGAAAGCAAAGGTGCACAAGGTAGCTCAAGGATCCGAAAGCTCTCTACAACCAATCATAAGGTCAATGAGAGAAAAGAAGAAACCAGAAAGATATGAATTTGATACATCTTTGGTCACAAAGCATTCAATATGCATGGCTAAGGATCTCAACCATGAAGAACCTACACTTTATGAATAAGCTCAAAGCAAGAAGGATTGGGGAGAAGCAATGAATGAAGAAACGGAAGCTCTCATAGACAACTACACATGCAAGCTTGTCCCTGGCAAGCCATCAATAAAGATAATTCAAAATAGGTAGATTTATAAATTGAAAAAGAACTCAGATGGTAGTATCAATAGATACAAGGCAAGATTAGTCACCAAAGGCTTTGCATAAACCCATGGGATAGACTATGAAGAGACCTTCTCCCCTGTAGCTAAAATGCCTACCATTAGAGTACTTGTTAGTATTGCTGCATCTAGGAATTGGAAGCTATACCAATTAGATATAAAAAATGCAGTTATCAATGGATGGATTTGAGAAGAAGTTTATATGGCACAACCACCTGAGTATGAAGATGCACATCATGCAAATTATGTGTGCAAACTAAAAAAGGTTTTGTATGGTTTGAAGCAAGCTCCAAGAGCTTGGAATCACAAGTTCGTAACCTACTTGCAGGATGAAGGATTCAAAGCTAGCAAAGCAGATACATCACTGTTCATCAAAAGTAATGGATCAAAGGTTATATATCTTTGTGTGTATGTTGATGATATCATAATTACAAGGAATGATATCAATGGAATTAAGCAGGTAAAGGCTAGAATGAAGGATGAATTCAAGATCAATGATCTTGGACATCTCACATATTTCTTTGGACTTGAACTTGTCTATACAGATTCTGGTATCTACATCACTCAAATGAAGTATCTACATGGCATGCCTTCTAAGTTTAAAATTAAAAATATGAAGTGTGTAGGTACATCCATGGAGATGAATCATAAGCTAAGTGCTTATGAGGGAGAACTCATTGAAGACATCACAAGCTATCAAAGATTGGTAAGAAGCTTGAAACACTCACAAGGGTGGACATATGCTATAGTGTTAGCATACTTTGTCAATTCATGCACAAGCCAAGGACGCCACATGAGGAAGCAACCAAGAGACTACTCAAATACTTGAAGGGTACCATCAATGAAGGACTTTGCTACCCCTTTACATTAGAAATTGATCTCAAACTCTACTCAGATTCAGATTGGGTTGGATCAAAGGATGACAAGAAGAGTACATCAGGCTATTTGCCTTCTGCAGGTTCAAAATTAATCTCATGGTATTCAAAAAAGGAACCAGTTGTTGCTGTATCATCTACTGAGGCTGAATATAGAGGATTGTTCAATGCAACACAAGAAGCAATGTGGTTGAAATGTCTATACTTAGAATTGGGGTTACATACCTCAACTCCTTGCATTTTTGGTGGATAACACTAGCTCACTGCACTTAGGAGATAATCATGTTGACCATGCAAGAATAACGCATATTAAAGTTCATTGTCACTATGTAAGAGTGAAGTTGTTAAGAAAGGACATTCAATTGTCATATGTGTCTACTAATCTTTAATGTGTAGACATGTTGACAAAACCTTTGGATGGTATCAAGGTAAGCAGATTCAAAGGCATGATTGGATTGATGGAAATCTAGGAAGGTTGAAGAACCAAGCATGCTAGGCTTGAGGGGGAGCTTTTGGTTCATTTTTATCCAAGCCTAGTGCTTAGTTATTCATTAATTTTCTATGTATAGTCTCAATGAGAGAAGCCACAAGAACAACCTCGTGTAAAAGTGATTACTTGCAAAGTAATTACATTAAAGAAGAGAATCTTGTGAGCTTGTTAGGTACTAACCACGAAGCTAAAGTTGGAGAAATCAATTAGATGAGATTCCCCTAACTTCAAGAAGTTTTTAGGTGGAATCGGCCCAAAGTTTGAATTAGAAATCATCTATATATACATCCAAAAAGAGTCACAAAATAGAGTAGAGTTTTAGCTACATTTGGAGAAAATTTTTAGAAAACACCAAGTCATTAGTAAAGCACAAATTGTGTTACTCCTTCTTAAGCTTCTTGCGTATTCATTTCATGTACCATATGTGTGATACATATTGATATTTCAACTATATCTTGGAGTTTTCTTCATTAACTACTACATGTCATTTTCTCATTTTTAGTCAAATTTAATAATTGGTTTATCTGTGTATACTAAGTCTTTTGATGACATTTAAATTGGTATACGTAAACTGCTAAGCCTATTTGCTTGATATCAATGTTCATCATATTTGGTTCATCAATCTATGAGATACATCTATTTAAAGTGACCTATATATGCAGACAAATTTTTCCTGAAAAGTTAGGATGACATCCAAAAGTTCATAAATTGACTTCTCTCATTATAGTTCATTAAAACTCATCACATTTTTTGCTTTAAGTTCATTATATATCTAATTACATATATGCAAAATATCTCTGGACAACTCTCAGCATGCTGTGAGCTCTGAGTGAAACTCCAGAGTGTTTATCATCCCAAAATAGAAAGTCTTTGATCATCTGTTTTGTGTTAAGTCATTTGTTATCATGAATCAATTTGAGATTGATCTTCCAAAGTACTAAGGAGGTTTTTATGGATCATTAGCAAGATCAAGTTGTCTATTACGCATCTTTGAACTTAGCTTGGCAGTTGTAGAGGAGGTTTTTGCAACACTAGACTGATTCTTTGGAGTGTGTCCACCATCTCTTGCTACAATGTGGTGGGGGGAGATGGACGGTGGTAGGAGAGAGAGAGGGAGAGAATAGAATGACATGCTTATGTGATCTTGCAACTGCACTTGCCGTTGGAGGAACTCCACATGGTGGGGATATATATATATATATATATATATATATATATATATATATATATATATATATATATATATATATATATATATATATATATATATATATATATATATATATATATATATATATATATATATGTATATATATATATACAGAGAGAGAGAGAGAGAAGGAGAGAGCATGAGGGTGAGGTGTTCTGTATGGTAGGGGGAGGGATGTAGAATGGTGGTATGCAGGTGGTGGAATGGTGGGATGCAAGTTCTGTAATGGTGGGATGCACGTGGTGGGAGAGAGAGAGAGAGAGAGAGAGAGAGAGAGAGAGAGAGAGAGAGAGAGAGAGAGAGAGAGAGAGAGAGAGAGAACATGGGGGTTGTGGTTGCAGATGGCAGGGGTGTGGGTGGTGGAATGTGGGTATTGGGGGGGGGGAACAGAGAGAGAGAGAGAGAGAGAGAGAGAGAGAGAGAGAGAGAGAGAGAGAGAGAATGCAAGGTGTAGTGTTGCAGATGGTGGGGATGTGGGTGGTAAGATGGTGGGATGAGGGTGGTGGAATTAATGGTGGAATGGAGGTGGTGGAGGGAGAGAGAGAGAGAGAGATAGAGAGAGGGGGTAGACATTGAAGGATAGGGGGATTGGGGGTGGAGGAGGGTCATGGGTGGAGGATTGAGGAGGGTGGTGGAGGATTGAGGAGGGTGGAGGAGGATTGAGGAGGGTGGAGGTCAAGGTCATGGGTGGAGGATTAAGGAGGTTGGATGATGATGGAGGAGGGTGGAGGAGGATTGGAAGTGGAGGTGAGGGTTGTAGATTGCGAGTGGAGTTGAGGGTTGCAGAGGATTGTGGGTGGCAAAGGATTACGGGTGGAGGAGGGTTGGGGTTGGAGGAGGGAGCAAGAGGAAGGAGAGATGTAGGATCAAATAGGAATCTCCCTAAGGCCCATCATTCTACTTCATTAACTTTCAATAGTATGAAAACATAGAGTCGAAATCAACCTCACTGACATTTCCACCATTTCTGAGAATATGCTCTTGCAGGGAAAACACCTTTGGTGTATACAAGGACTCAATTTTTACGAGGATATCCTTTCACCTCAAACTGCTCATAGATCCTTTGCTCTACACTCATGTATGCAATGGTAGTTGCAAGACTATACATTGCATATGTAGTGGGAGTTTTGAGTAGATATATGTCTAATCTTGGCAAGAAGCATTGGGAAGTAGTGAAGATGACCTTGAGATATCTGAGTGGCTCTAAGGATAAGTGTCTATGATTGGGTAGAGGGAAAGAATCCATTATTGGTTACATAGATTTTGATTATGTTGGTTGTGTAGATAATCATAAGTCTACATCAAAGTACATTGCTCATTGTGCTAGAGGTGCTATCTCTTGGAAGTCGCATCTTCAAGAATATAAAATTTTTTCCACTACAAAAGGAGAGTATGTTGGAGCAAGTAAGGCATGTAAGGAAGCATTGTGGCTTTCCTGTCTTGCTTGTGATATTGGTCTACCCAAGCATGTACCTTGTTTCCTTAGTGATAGTTAGAGTTCCATTGCATTGGCTAAGAATTCGGTCGATCATGCAAAGACCAAGCACATTCAGGTGCCATATCACTTCATTAGAGACTGGTTAGCCATCGAGTGAATTATTCTTGAGAAGCTTCATACTCAAGATAATGTTACAAATGCTTTGTCTAAATCTCTACCATAGGATAACTTTTGACACTATTGTCACTTGCTGGGGGTTACTTGATTCATGATCTTACACATTTACTTGTATATTGTGGAACGTGCCCATCAGGTGGTAGGTATAATTTGTATACTTATAGTCAAGTGTTCTTTATCATTCTTTATTTTTCTCCCATAGTCACTTTGGCCATATTGGCATTTAGTGAGAGATTGTTACCATTAGTGTCCATGTGAAAGGACAAATGGAAATCACACACTTTTGTATATGTTCTTTAATAAAACATAGAGTGGTCTGGTCAGCCACAGACTAGAAGTTTGACCACATTTTTGTGATTTAAGAAATTTGTGTTCATTGTTAGTGTACTATGTGTTTTCTATGTATTTGTACCCCGTTTGCAGAATACTATGTGCAGTGCCAGAGGTTGGGTTTCTAATGCAAAGTATAGTTGCGGAGCTCTCAAGAAGGAGAATCCACCATTGTGCATCTCAAGTAAAATGATTCAATGGTGTATTCCGTATGTTGGTTTTTGAGGATAGATTGGATAGTACTAACAACCCATCATGTGCATATATGATGCATCATGTGTTGGTAGTGAAAGGAATTTGGAATATTGTGGAGGGTGTTCAGAAACATCCTCCTACACCTACAAATACAACTATTGAAGGTGGCATAGATGGTGTTGAAGATGATGGCCTTCAATTTCTTGTTCGTGTTGTGGTTCCTACTGTACCTACTATAGAGCAACTTCACTGGGATTGTAGAGATGCTCAAGCACATGCATTGATAGCTTATCTATCAAATGTGCCATAATCCCTCACATTCGATCTCTCATAATAGTAAAGGATGGTTGGGATACACTTAGCACTCTATACCAGGCATGAAATGAGGCTCGTGTTGCTTACCTTTAAAAATAGTTGGAGAGTGAGTGTTGGTAGCAGCCATGAAACCCAAGGACTCATGAGATAAGGAAGCCAAAGAAGGGGGTCAGGGCAAGGAATAAGCAGGCAGAGCAGTCAATGCATATCTAGCAAATAGGCCCTTAAATTTTTCCATAAAGTAATACTTCCCAAATAGTGATTTTAGTCACTCCACACCATTGTAAATACCCTTCCATGTTTTTGAAGCTCCATTTTCTGCAAGCCAAGGATTCCTTGAGCTTGACGAGCATTATAAGTACCTACCTATCAATTTTCATATTTTTTAGACTCCGTTAAAGCTTTCAAATATGCCCTAGAACCTAATTTTTTAACTAGGCCGGACACTAGGTCTGGACAGGGCCAAAGCTAGTCAAAAGCTATAAAAACAGCTAGAGAGCTCATTTTTGGGTTAGCTTGTAATAGATTTGAACTTGTATGAGAACTCTAGAGTAATCAAAAGAATTCCATTGTTCCTCTCTTTGATCTCGCCTTGTGTGCGTGTGTGTAGGTGTGTGCATGTTTGTGTGCTTCTCACTCACACACACTTGTGCCATCACTTGCTCGAGGTCTTCATACCATCCTCATGTCGTCTCGGATTGACATTAAAGGAGGTGCTACTCATCATTGACTTACACCAAATTTTTGCGTCGTTGCCAACGATCGAGCTTTGAGGACGAGCATGTGATGGTAAGATGTAGAGTTGAGACGTTGCAGTTATAGGTATTTTCTTCACCTTGATCGAGCTTGTAATAGATTTGAACTTGTATGAGAACTCTGGAGTAATCAAAAGAATTCCATTGTTCCTCTCTTTGATCTCGCCTTGTGTGCGTGTGTGTAGGTGTGTGCATGCTTTTGTGCTTCTCACTCACATACACTTGTGCCATCACTTGCTCGAGGTCTTCATACCATCCTCATGTCTTCTCTGATTGACATTAAAGGAGGTGCTACTCATCATTGACCTACACCAAATTTTGGTGTCGTTGCGAAGGATCGAGCTTTGAGGACGAGCATGTGATGGTAAGATGTAGAGTTGAGACGTTGGAGTTATAGGTATTTTCTTCACCTTGATCGATTTTCTTTTCTTTTTCCTTCACTATCATCATCACCATCATCATCCTCACCATCTCCCATGTCCATCTCCATCATCGCGATGTTTTCAGTTTTTTGGTCTTATTACCATTCCCATGTCATTTCCCCTCATTTCACTTGTGAGAGAGAGTGAGAGAGCGATTGTGTGCTTGTGCATTTTCTTGTTTTCTCAGATTTTCTGTAGGAATTAGCATCCCCAGCAGTTGTACCAGCTCTAACATGTAAAATTTTTGGATTGTGCAAGTCCGGGGGCGTTAAAATCTGTCGATCGTGACCGACAAAAAAGTTGATCAAATTGATAAACAAAGTGCATAAATGTGATGTATAGGCCTAGGGCTTCTCAAATATGTGTTTAAAAATTTAAAATTCCTCAATTTTCTATCAATCGCGATCGACACGTCAATCACGATTGAGAAACGATGACAGACACTTGCCGACGGATCTGTCAATCATGACCGACACCTCGATTGTGACCGACAGAGTCAATGACTGATTGACCACGACCAAGACATTTTATGTGTGCCACGTGTCAATCACGATCGACCCATCAATTGCGACTGACAACCACGACGGACCCATCAATCGTGACCGATAGGGTCAACAATGCTTTGACCACGACTGACAGACCCTCACATGACATGTGTCAATCGTGATCGACCCATCAATTGTTGGAAGTGATGGCTGGATGCACTCAGAAGATCAAGCTGGTGCTGCAAATCCTGCTTCACACTTGCCCTCCTTTCTCTTCAGATATACTTAGGAGACTCCTTGGGCTTCCAAATGACACCAAGAGACTATATATGTGCTTTACAAATTAATTGTGTAATAATCAAATCAAAACAAATGATTTTGAACCTTCACAAGTCCAAAAACTTTCTATTCCTGTAATGATACCTGCTCAGTCTTAAGCTCAGTGTGACCAGCACACTTACAATTGGTTTAATTCCTTCTGGGAGTATTAAATTAACTTAACAAGCTACCATTAGCAAGTTAAATCACTCCAATTGATAAACTATGCACTGAGAATGATCTTTAGCAAAATCAGAGACACCCCCGACTTTTTAGGATCTACACAGAAAAATACCAGAGACTGCTTCGTCCGCGATTTCTCACAATTGGCTGAATGGAATGACTTGAAACTTTGTAGTGTTGTAGAATACTTTGAGCTGGTTCCAATGAGCTTTGAATCATCCAATTTGGTTCAGTAGATCTTGAGATATGCCCTGTTGAAGTTGACAGACTCGAGGTAGATGACTCAGAGAAAACAGAGTTAAGAAGTATGAATGTATCTATTGATTAATGTAAATGTACAAGCTCATTAGCATGCCAAGCATAGCTAAATGAGGTGTTGTGGTGTAGGCTAAGATGTAGCACTATCACACACACAGATACAGAAGTTGAATGCCTCGGGAAGTGAGCTCAATGAGTTAGTTAGTCCCGCGAGTTTTTTCCTAGTCTTTTATATGGTATCACTTGAGGTTTGAATTTTAATTTCAAATGTAGGCTCCCTCAAATCTCTCATCTAATCATATGGAGATATTCTCTCCATTCATACCTTCCAAATTTCACGACTTTTGAAGGTGGGTGTGATTACATGAAGTCATATTGACTTTTACATGAGGTAGAAAATAACTAAGCATAGGCATGTGTTCCTATGCTCTTCCTTCAAATAAAGTCTTCATGAATTAATCCAAATTCTTGCAAAACCTTCAAGGTTGATATCCAATGCTAAGCTCTCAATGTCCAATCTTTATGTTGAATCTTCAAGGTACAAATCAATGCCAAGTGTGAAGGCTTGTTTGCACCAACATCAATCGCGATTGACCCACCAATCACGACTGATAGCCCCAACGGGCATGTCAATCATGACTAACCGAGTCAACGATCCTTTGACCATGATTGATTGAAAATCCGAGCCACGTGTCAATCGCGACTGACACCCACGATGGACCTACCAATCGCGACCGACACGTCGATCACGAGTGACATATCAATCGTGATTGACAGACCACTCGATCGTGATTGAGGGGCAAATTTGGCAATTTTTAGGGCAAAAAATATTTGGTCTATTTTTGGCTAATATTGGGGAAACATTAAATGTTTAGTAGAGCATTGTGAGGCCGTTACACAAAGTAGTTCGAGAAATCCTGTTTGCCTGTTAGCCTGTTTTAATCCTGATTTAGGCCCTACACTCTGAACTGACATAACTTCCTCATATGAAATCTGTTTGCTGTGATTTTGAGTTTGTTGGAAAGCTCGTGGGGAGTATTAATGCGGTGATTTTGAGTTTGTTATGGTAAAATTAATGCAAGGATTATTAGATATAGTATTTTGAAGTTGACCATACCCAGGGGGAAGAAAACTGAGGGATCTTTAAGATTGTTTTCCACAAAGCCAAAGAACAATTTGATCCTTGAATTGCATGAATGAAAATGGTTTGCTGTGTCAAATAAATTCAAATATTGAGCTAAATTTGGGACTCTTACAGGTCCATTGAGAGCATTGAAGGGCATTCTAAGCAAGAGTAAGTGCAAGCTTGGGAACACGCTTCCTAGGCACGTAAGGGCAACCAAGCAAGGAGACTTAAGGTTGGAGATTCTCAACTTCTTCTTTCAATTCGTAGCTTAGGCTAAGAACGGAGAGCATTGGAACTATTTTAGGGTGATGATAGGCACGAGACAAGCTAAAGACTATCTAAGAAATCAAGTTCAAGACAAGAGATAACCTATGTGAGACCGATAACTATAAAGGAAAGAACTTAACGTGGTGCGATCAACTTAAAGTACGAAAATTAACTCAAGTATTCCTAACAACGCAAAATCAGACAAGATCCTAAACACGATAACAAAATAAAAAGAATCCAGTGATTGATAAGAACGAATCACCAACGAGGTTGTATTGGGAAAAATTGGGGTTGTTTAATCGGGCATATGAACCTTAGATCTGGACAATATCTAGGGAGAGATAGACAGAGTCTTAGGTAGAGGCTAGTGTCAATCATACTGTTAGGTCTTGGGCCCAGTAGTTGAGCAATTATTCACACTACCCTAGCTCTAAGAGTAGCAAATCTGAGATGTCTCAAGGTATGGAGAGACCCACAAGAAGTTCAGATGTGCCATATTTACAAAGAGTTGAGGGCCCTTACAAGAGGCAACTCGAATATCTAAGAACCAATCGATTAGGTGCTTGCATCTATGAGGATGGCCTAGGAAGGTCTTTGGTCCAGATCAAAAACCTAGATCAACCCATTATACTAGAACATCCAGTAGTTAAGTTTGAAAATGGAGCATACTTGGACAAAGAAGGAGCCATCTACGTAGTAACCAGTCACCCCGATAGGACAGACCAATTGTGGAATGTGATCCCAAAAATTGACATAGGTGACATAGAGCAAGGGAACTTAGGGAAAGAGCCTAGAACTCACCGAGGCAAATCAGTCCTCACTAGAATTATCACGCCAGATTGGGTCTCCCATGACAATAAGAGTATAAATTTGCTCTAAAATCGAGAGACCTATGAAGCCTTTTGGAGGTATAAGTCTGATCAACTGAGTGAGGTTGGAACGGTCAGGATATATGAGTTCAAAGATCCAGATAGCCGAGGCAAAGGGACCTACCTAGACAACATTTCAGAAAGGATCTTCGTGGTCACCGAGCATGGAAGGCATGCTTACACTTGGAAGGGCAAATTTATTTTTCCCCAACCACGATCTAATTTCTCTTTTGGTCACCAAGGAGCTGTAACATCCCAAGCTCATGGAGCTCATAGGGACAGAAGTAGAGATAGGCCATAAGTAAGCTTTGCCAACACATTGGGAAGAGAAAAGATGTGAATAGAGATTGATAGAGAAGAAACCGAGAGACCTAGAGCCACAAGGAACCAAAGAAATGCTGGGGACTTTCCTTTGCCAAGGTCGAGAGAACGCACTAGAACCTTGAGGCCAACCCAGCTAGCTAAGTCCATGAAGAATTACTTTGATGGCACCAGAGACCCATATGATCATGTGGCCGAGTTTAGGCAAGTTTTGAGAGCTGAACAAGTTGAGGACTTATTCACATAGTACAATGCTTTTAGTTTAGCTCTTAGGAACACAACCCTTACCTGGTTTCAACCACTAAATGAGATACAGTTCTAGAACATAGACCAAGTTCTAGAGGCATTCATTACTGAATTCTCTAAGAGTGGCATATGGCATAACACTTCCTCACTGATTCACAGCTTCAAGCAGACACCTCAAGAGACTGTTAGACTGGTAGGAAGAAGGTTTAGGCAATACTTGGAGAGACGCCCTATCCCAGAGTTTCCCACTCCAGCCAAATAGGTGGCCTTATTCTTAGATGGATTGTTGAGCACCAAGTTGAGATCATATGTGTACCTAAAGGACCCCAAAACCATAAAAGAATGTGTACGCATGTGCATAGACATAGAGCATAATCTAGGAAATGAGTTGGAGCTTTCAAAAATCTACAAAGATTTAGATAGCTCTACCAGCCTCTCTTCCAGACAACCCACATCTATTTAAGAGCTTGAAGAGAGATCAACTCTGAAATTAAGTGTCTCTAGCAAACAAATACCCAGGTTTACCCTAGGGAGATGATGCTATACTTTTGGAGGTGACCATTTGGAAAGTGTATGCCCCATTATGGCTCAATCCCAAGTGAATCCTAATAGCCAATACTACACAATAAAGCAAAGACACACCAACCACACCACACAAGACTGCCATTATAACAAACAAGCAATCAAACAAAATTATCCTCAGCCATATCCACAACCGGGAAGATCAGAACCAGTACTGTTGAAGGCAGGGAAACCTGGAGAAATAAAATAAGAATAAAACGAAAAAGATGACAATGCGGAGATTTATACGGATGTGTCGCAAGAAAAGGGGAAGTTATAGGAAAGGAGTTAGCAACAACCGTAAGGCGAAGAGGGAGAAGGTAGACGAAGAACGAAGACGCAACAACCTTAGAAAAGAAGAAAGAGAAGGTCGACGAAGACGCTACAACAGGAAGAGGAGGAAAGGTACGAGACGTAAAGACGCAATGATCAGAAGGGAGATGACGGTGCAAGAAGTGTAGGTGCTACAACTGTGAGAAGAAGTCAAAGAAGAAGGAGTTCCTTTGTCAGGACCAGAAAAGACCAGGTTCTGCAGTAAAAAACGAGTATACAGATAATGATTGAATGAAGATCTTTGCGGTTTAATCAAATTCTCATACTGAAGTTCTAATCTGTACAAAACAATAATCTGTATTATGATGTTACGTTTACCAATGAAATGACCAACCAAAAGGTTTGCGCAGTAAAGTTATAGTGCTGAAAATCTTCTATTTACGGTTAAGTCTGTTTGAGTGACTCAGACTAACTGTGTCAGAATGCAAATGACTTGAAATATAGATGAGCGCAAAAGGGGAATCTGTGAACCTTTTGCAAGAATAAAGTGTAGCAAGACTGTGTGAATTCTGAATTAGCAGAAAACTGTAAGAATGAATGTTTCTGGTAATATTCCGATAATATTACGGTAATATTCCGATAATATTACGGTGATGTTCTGGTGACATTACGGTGACTTTATGAGACAATTTCGGTGGAATATCTGGGGAAGTAAAGATCAGTGCACAATGGGAAAAATAGTAAAATCTGATTTTGCTAGTTAGACGATGTTGTGTTGAACCGGAGAACCCTCAACACAATTGGCGATCCTACTGTACGGCTGAAGTAGCCTCAAGAAATGAATGAGGGGCAGGTGAAATCGCTTTAGCAAAGTATATTTTACGAGGGCACAGGCAAGAGCAGCGAACGTGGAGACATCCTCAGATTTTTACGAGTGGTACGAGGCCCAGGAGCAGGAAGCGCTGGGCACTGAAGACGAACATCGAGAAACAGGTGTAGTAGAGGCCAGGTTAGTGGGCAGCATACTTGGAGCATTATTCGTCATAGAAACAGCTATAGGGGTAAGAAGACGACTCTAGTTTGACCCACTTGCAAGGGCGACCGGTCATAGAACTAGGCACACACCTCAACCACAGCCAATGGCTCAACCACCTCCAAATCCCAAAGTCAAGGCTGCTCATTTCAGTGGAACCTCTAAGAAAGATGCTGATTGCCATGTAGCTCAATTCGAAATAAAATGGACAGCCAATGGATACCCATCTATCTATGGTGATGATATTAAACTTCAACAATTTGCAACCACGTTGGAAGGACGAGCTATGAGCTGGTTCAGTCAATATGGCATTAACCATTTTGCTATGTATGATGATTTAAAAATCGCATTCTTGCAACGATTTAGAAAAGAAAAGACACCTTCCGATGTATTACGGAAGTTGAGGGCTATCAGACAAAAGACTATGCTAGTGGAAGACTATGCTCAGAAGTTTCAGACTTTAATGGACAGGCTGCAAGGTAATGAACGACCTACTGATGAGATGTTGGCAGGATTTTTTTTGAAAGGATTAAGGAGCACCATCAGACATGGGGTGGCTAGTGTGGACATTGCGAATGGTTTTAATGTCTTAGTATTAGCAGCAGCACGTGTTGAAAGAAGGTTTGGCCGAGCAAAAAAGAAGCAGTTTGATTCTGGTTCAGAGGTTGACTCGGATTCATAATTGGAGTTAGGTAAGAGTTCCGATGATTTTGATACTGATGATTATGATGATGAAATAGTGAAGACAAAGCATCGTAAGCCTAAACCTAAACATCGTAAAGAGGAGGAATGGATTCGTAAGTTAAAGAAACATGGGTATTCTATACTGGCTCCAAAGGAAACACGATTTTGTGATATCTGTGACAAAGAGGGACATACCACAACTCACTGTTGGTATAACCCTAAGCATAGAGGGCAAAGTTCACGGCAAGACAATAGAAATCTAAATGATGTGGCGGCCAATCAGGCTATTCCTATCCAACGGCGAGGTAACTTCTAGAGACAGTAACAGGTAAGACCCCCATGGAGAGATCAAGGAAATCCACAAGGAAATAACCAACAAGGCAATTACCAAGGTCGACCACCAAGGGTCATGCCTTGTGGGTATTGTTCGGCTCCTCATCATTGGATAGGGCCGAATTGCCCTTTGTGGGTGAAGCATCGTGAAGAAAGAGGTATACTTGTCATTCGGTATAACCAGCATAATCAGCAGGGACAACATCAACAACAGGGGCAACAGGCGGCTCAGGCAAATGCCATGCTGATTGAATGGCCAGAACATGTTGATAGGACCCATGATGCACCCAGTACATGTGCTCAAATGCATGGTAACAACCAAGGGTAGTGTGATGGTACGCAATGTGGAAAAAATGAAGAGGTTGAAGTATTGGCGGTCACTAGATCAAAAAATAAAGGCCCTATTGATTGGCACGAACAATGGCAAATTTGAGATAAGGTTTTGGAGCAGGTTTGAGATGAGCCTGCTAATCTGGTAAAGGGTGACGACCGGACCGAGCGACAAAAGGGTGTGAAGTTGGTACCACCCATGATGGAGCAGGATCAGGCTCAGTGTCAACACGACTTGGCAAATGATTGGTTTGCTAACATCATTAGTGCACCCTTAAAGTTGTCTTTGGATCAGCTGTTATCTTTAGTACCGGTCTTTTGCGAAAAATTGTTGAGAAAGCTACTTGGATATCAGACCGAGCCCGGGAGTAGGACGATCCCTTCAATTTCGGCCAACAACATTGATCCAGCAGATGTGGATTTTGTCGTACTAGTAATTCAGGTGCAGTACAATAAGCGGAGTTTTGCCGAAGTATTGCTAGATGGAGGATCAGGGGTAAATATATTACCTGAACATATTTTTATTGAAATGGGAAGAGGGGCATTGGCTCCAGCCCCTTTTCAGGTCAAAATGGCGGATCAAACACGAGTCCAGCCTGTTGGCATTCTGAAGCAACAACAAATTGTCATTTCCGGTATGACATTCATGGTCAATTTTGTAGTCATCCGAATGACGGCATCAGCGTACCCATATGAAATGTTGTTAGGAAGACCTTGGTTTCGGCTTGCAAAAATTAAGCAAGATTGGGGCTTGAATGTAGTAATGATTACCAAGGGTAAAAAGCAAGTGACAATTCCCATGCGTGGGCGAAAAAATATGTCGGTACAAGAACAATCGTTGATGGCTCAGACTATTAATTTAGCATATGAGATTGAAGATGACGAAGAGGAAAAGTTTTTGCAAGCAAACCCAACGGTGGTGCCGGTATTAGAAGTTGATGTAGAAGGAGTATTAAGTAAGGATTATAGTGGTGGGCCAAATGTAGACAAGTCCAAAAAATATTTGATCAATGTATGAAGGTTTCGGTGCAGCAGCAGATGGAACAACAGGAGGAAGAGATAATTATGCGAACGGAAAGGATTTATGATCAGAAGTATGCAGGTTCTGTGTGGGTGAAGGAGGAAGAGCTTCAAGAGGTTAATTTAGGAACATAAGCTGAACCCAAGATGGTGCGGATTGGTAAAACATTGGAAGGAAAGTTTAAGGAGGCTCTTATTTGCCTGCTTAAAGAGTATGTGGATGTGTTTGTTTGGGACTATACTCAAGTAAAAGGTATAGATCCTCAGTTGCATCAACATAGGATTAATCTGAAGGCAGATGCCGTACCTGTGGCACAGCAAAGATATAGAATGAATCCTAATTTTGCTAAACAAGTAAAGGAAGAGATTGATAAGTTGTTGGCAGTCGGATTTATCAAACCGGTGAATCAGGTGACTTGGTTATCTCCTATTATAGTGGTCCCTAAAAAGAACGGGAAGCTTAGAATTTGCATTGATTACAGAAATCTAAATGCGGCAATGGTTACAGACCCGTTTCCTATGTCGTTTTGTGATGCCGTATTGGATGCAGTTGTCGGCCATGAAATGTATAGTTTCTTGGATGGATTTTCCGGTTATAATCAGATCAGTGTGGCCGAGGAGGATCAGCATAAAACATCATTTATTACCGAATTTGGTGCTTACGTCTTTGCCGTCATGTTATCTCCCAAGCAGGAATGGCTATTGATGTTAAGAAAATTGAAGCTATCAGTACAGCTAAAGCACCGACCAACGTTAAACAAGTAATGCGGTTTGTAGGCCAAATTAAGTGGCATTCCTGATACTTAAGATATTTAGCAAACATTTCCTCACCACTGACACATTTGACCAAGAAGGATGTTCCGTTTCTATGGGCAGAAGCTCAAGAGAAGGCATTTCAGTTATTAAAAAAGATGGTGTTGGTAGCACCTATTTTGCAACCACCCGATTGGTCATTACCGTTTCACATATTCGTTGATGCATCGGATGTGGCCGTAGGTGCAGTTTTGATGCAGCACAAAGATAAAGGTTGGTATAGACCTGTTTATTATGCCATCAGGGTATTGGCAGCGACTGAAAGAAATTATCCGATGACCGAAAGAGAAGCTTTGGCGATGGTGTATGCCTCTAACAAGTTTAGACATTATTTGTTGGGCAATAAAGTGATTTTTCATGTGGATCATCAGGCTCTGGTTTATTTAATCAAGAAGCGCTTATTAACAGGCCAATTAGCCAGATGGATGCTTTTGTTACAAGAATTCGATTTTGTAATTGTGCATACCCTAGGGAAAGAGCATGCGATGGCAGATTATTTTAGTCGATTGGAATCAGGAGAAACACCTACTAGTGTACTTGATGTATTTCCGGATGCTGAATTGTTTACGGCGCAAGCGGTCGAGACAAATTCGTGATATGATCAGTTACTAATGTTCCTAATAGAAGGGGTATTACCACATCATTTTACACCTGATCAGAGAAGGAAGTTTGCGCTTAAAAGTAGGCCGTATTTTGTGATAGCAGGGGCATTATACAAGAAGGGCGTGGATCAGGTTATCAGGAGATGCGTACCAGACTATGAACAATCAGCTGTGTTGCATGAAGCACATTCCGGTTCAGCAGGAGGACATTTGTCAGGTGATATTACCGGAAAGAAAGTATTACAGGCAGGGTTATGGTGGCCGAAGGTGTTAAAAGATGCGCATGAGTATGCTAAAGGCTGTGTGATTTGCCAAAAGTTAGGCCAACCTCATAATTCTGATCATATGACTGATCATCCGGTATTATCGCTGGATCCTTTTCAAAAATGGGGCATGGATTTTGTGGGACCTATTAAACCTACTACTCAGCGAGGTAATAGCTATATATTGGTGGCGACAGATTATTATATGAAATGGATGGAAGCAGTAGCATTGAAGGATAACAAGGCAGCAAATGTGGCCAAATTTCTTTATCGTAATATTATGACAAGATTTGGGTGTCCGATTGAGTTAGTGAGCGACCGAGGAACTCATTTCTTGAACGAGGTGATTTCAGAATTAACCGGACTTCATCAAATAGTGCATAAAAAGACTACAGCATATCATCCTCAAGTGAATGGGCAGGCTGAAAGCACGAATAAAACTTTAATGCCTATTCTTAAAAAGTTGGTACATGAAAATAAGAAAAAGTGGGATTTTTTCTTGACTCAGCTTTGTGGTCATTCAGAACAGCATTTAAAGTGACGACAGGAATGACACCTTTTTGGTTGGTATATGGATTGGAGGCAGTAGTACCCATGGAGTTTATAGTTCCAAGTTTGAGGGTTACGGCGGAAAAGATGTCGCCTGAAGTCTCAGTTAAACACAGGAGTAAATACCTTTTACAGATGGAGGAGGATTGTTTGATAAGTGCATATATTACGGAAGTACTTCAAAGGCGGAGACAAGCCTGGGTAAATAAGAATGTGAAGTTTAAGATATTCAAAGAAGGCGATTGGGTGATGGTGTATAATTCTAAGCTAGGACCCCATCCAGGAAAGCTCACATTGAGATACAGGGGCCCATATCAGATTGTCCAAGATTTGGGTCAAGGCACTTTTCGTGTGGCAGATGTGTTTGGCACATGGTTAAACAAGCCCATAAATGGATTTCGGTTGAAATTATTTCAAGGGAAGCCACCACATTTGGACTGGTTATCTGCTAATGTGGTGCAAGTTGTATGTCATTCAGAACAAAACGTCAGCAATGTTTGTGATCATCGCAGTAACAAAGTGTATTTTTCTACATTTTTATCAGTGGTATAGTGTTTTTTGACCTCGTGTTGGTCTAAAACTACATTGAGTAAATTTTTACGATTACACTGGACACATGGTTTACAGTTGCAGTTCAACAATGCGTTATTCGTTAGCTCAGGGTCAATGATGAATAATGAAGTATTTTTGAATGAGGGTCGACAAGCTAAGGAATATGTTGGGTCTGCCAATAATCATGTGTGCGAAAGGAGTATGCCTTGTATTCCGCGTCAGCAGATTCATAAGAGGCAGAGGCATCCAGGAGAATATGAAAACGAAGTTAGTAGTAGACCAATGATTATCTTGCAATGTACAATCTGTCATAACTGTATGGTTAAAAGTTTTTGCACTATACAATGTAGTATTGAGAAGATAAAATATCTATTTCATCTTCTTGTGGGACGAATGAGTGTTCTATTTTATGGTTCTTGTGGCATGTGTGGAAGTTTCATTCAGCGGGTTATTGATAAGTGGGGCAATCGATTGTGGAGGATTTTTATGATAACCCACACTACTATATTATTGATTCACATAAAGTGTTATGTGTGTCAGTACGTTTATCATTACAGAAAGTGGCAGTTCAAGCATTCGCACTTGTGGAACGAATATTTTTGGTTCTACATAAAGGCTTCCAGGATAATATTTTTTTCAGCATGTTTTGTATTAGTGCTTGAATCAGGAATCATGAGAGGATGTATGAGAAAGAGAGCAGTGACAGTGATAAGGGAGGAAACCACATCGCAGGACAGTGATAACTCATTACCAGGGGAAGATGAAGATGCCATTTCAACACCATATACAAAGACTAAGGGTGTGCATATGTTTATTGGGTCATTCACAGATTTTAAAGTACAAGTTGACCTACAGTCTGATCTGCAATAGAATTGGCTCAGAAGAATTGGATTATTACAGTTTGCTATGTTGCCATGGGAACGTTGGAGATGCAATTATGAGGTAAAGAGTCAGTTGGAGATTATGCGGAAAATGAAGGGTCAGCTCTCCTTTCAGGTAAAATTTTCACCAGAATTAGTTGCACAAGTATTTCAATTGCCTATATACGATGATGTTGTAGTTCCCAAATGTTCGGAGGAGGTTTTGAAGAAAGACTTTGGACCCCGAGAAGGAAGACGGCAATACTATATGATGAGGAATGTAAGCTATACTCGAAGGGAACAACTAAAATGGTATTTGGAAAGATTATGTTTTTTCATTAAATATGATTCTATGTCTAGGGAGAATTTTGCACCTTTAGCTTATGCAGAGGCAAGAGAAAAGATGAGTTGGGCTCATTGGATGTATGATCACTTAGAGAGTGAGATTCTTGTTGGGGATAGGCATAAGACGCAAACAAATAGTCAATTATAGCATATTTAGCTGCTTTATTCGAATTTGTGCAGTTTGTTTAAGATCAAAAGATCATGTGGCCAAAGCAGATCAAATTTTGTGGTCATCAAGCGATGAGTAAAGAGCAGGAACAGTTAGTAGTGAGACAGGTAAGGAATAGACTTTCATAGACTTCTGAAGATTTTCTTTGCGCTGGTGATATGGCACAAGAAAGGAACCAGGTTACTCAAATCATTGAATCTGATATATATGAAGCAAAGATATAGGAAGATATTTTGCTGCCAGTGCCAGATAGTATTGAGGATCCGAAAGTATTCGGAATTGCTTTTAGGTTGTCTAGGAAAAGAAGAGTGGAAGAGAAATTACAGGTTGAAGCTGAAAAAATGTTGAAAGATGATAATATTTCAGATTATGATGTGTCAAGGATGAAGAAGAAGTTGCAAGAAGTGTCAGATTTTTTAGTTTTTCAGGAGAAAAGATTGTTTCGGTATGAACAGACTCAAATATTTATTAATAAGACTGATTATCAGTTTTTGCAGGAGAAGATTAAAGAACTTCAGGATGCATTGGATAAGAAGGAATGTATGTTGGAAGAGTTGCAGCATGATAAAAAACAATAGGTGGTAGAATTAGCTAGTACGAAGAAGTCTATTCAGGAATTTGAAGCATGGCAGATGACTCTACAAATGCAGATTCAAAAAGAGATGATGAATTTTTCTACGGTAAATGCTACATTGCAGGCGGAACAGGTAGTTCTTGAGTCAAGACTAAAATTTTTGCAGGAATTACAAGAGCACATATTAAAAGAGGAAGGTGTGCAGTTAGATGTTGTGTTAATGACAAAGATGGATATAGGAGAGGTGAAGCAACATCTGCATAAATATGTTCAAGACATCTGGAATGTTTTTCAAAGTCGTTGGTTTGGTATGATTAAGATGCAATATGAACAAGTGCAGACAAGTTTTGTTTCCAAACATGAAAAAGATTTAGTATGTATAATTTCAGAACAACAAAAGCAGATTGAAGAAGATACTCAGATCATTGCAAAACTACGGGAACAGTTGTTGAAAGAGACACTCGAAGAAAAGGTGGAGATATTTGATGTAAATGTTCCAGAAAAGCAGGATGGTGCAGAAGAAGATATTAATAATGAAAAATTAGAAGTACAAGAAGAGCAGATTTTCACACAGTAAGGGAAATATATAATCAAGGGATTGTGAAATTCGAGTTTAATTTTTGACAAAATTACCCACCGGGCTGTGCCAGGTGTTGAGGCAGGGAAACCTGGAGAAATAAAATAAGAATAAAACGAAAAAGACGACTATGCGGAGATTTATACGGATGTGTCGCAAGAAAAGGGGAAGTTATAGGAAAGGAGTTAGCAACAACCGTAAGGCGAAGAGGGAGAAGGTAGACGAAGAACGAAGACGCAACAACCTTAGAAAAGAAGAAAGAGAAGGTCGACGAAGACGCTACAACAGGAAGAGGAGGAAAGGTACGAGACGTAAAGACGCAATGATCAGAAGGGAGATGACAGTGCAAGAAGTGTAGGTGCTACAACTATGAGAAGAAGTCAAAGAAGAAGGAGTTCCTTTGTCAGGACCGGAAAAGACCAGGTTCTGCAGTAAAAAACCAGTATACAGATAATGATTGAATGAAGATCTTTGCGGTTTAATCAAATTCTCATACTGGAGTTCTAATCTGTACAAAAGAACAATCTATATTATGATGTTACGTTTACGAATGAAATGACCAACCAAAAGGTCTGTGCAGTAAAGTTATAGTGCTGAAAATCTTCTATTTACGATTAAGTCTGTTTGAGTGACTCAGACTGTACTGTGTCAGAATGCAAATGACTTGAAATATAGGTGAGCGCAAAAGGGGAATCTGTGAATCTTTTGCAAGAATAAAGTGTAGCAAGACTGTGTAAATTCTGAATTAGCAGAAAACTGTAAGAATGAATGTTTCTGGTAATATTCCGGTAATATTACGGTAATATTTTGGTAATATTACGATGATGTTCCGGTGACATTACGGTGACTTTATGATACAATTTTGGTGGAATATCTGGGGAAGTAAAGATCAGTGCACAATGGGAAAAATAGTAAAATCTGATTTTGCTAGTTAGACGATGTTGTGTTGAACCAGAGAACCCTCAACAAGTACCCACCATAGCTGTATGCTATGCCTCAGCAACCCTACCAACCGCAATATCAGGCCCAAAAAAGATCTCAAACCAGTTCTAGCCCAGCGAACTCCTGCTCCATCCAATGTGATTCCAGTAAAGTACGCAACTGCAGAAGAGAACCTGAGTAGAGCCCTAGTGCCCATGACACCATTGCTCTTAGAAGGTGATCCTAGTGATCATAGTTCCGACTTGACCCATATGGATGTTGAGATATCAAGCTCAACATGTGATGATCCAGGATGACACGTACCAATTTTTCATTTCTCTGACATGTATAGTGGTCATGCCGGTATATGTCAGGGATACTTTATTGAGCTTTATTAGATTTATCTACCAAGAGTGATGGCATATTTGTTTCTTGCCAGCTCACTCATTCGCGGACATTAGGTTTTTCCTTATGTATCGGTCTTTATATATTGCACTTATTGTATTCTTGTTTTTAGGTCATTCTTATACATTCCCTTTATGTAATAGAAGAAGTAGAAGAAGATCATTCTTCCTTGTCTCAATTTGTGTGTGTGCTTCTCTTTGAGAGTGAGAGTGTGTGTGTGAGCTCTCTTCCTTATCTCCTTCCTCGTGACATGGTATCAGAGCCAGCGTGGCTGTAGAGAGCTCGTGGAGAAGGCAACGGTGAAGACTACGTGGTAAGGCATGGAGAAAACGCGATTTCAAAAATGGCCTCCGTTTGCTACGAAAATCGACGTGAAGGTAGAAGACATCTCCACCTCCGTTTCCAGCCCGCAAGGTGGGGCCCACAGAAAAACAGGTCAGTTTCAAAAACTGTAAGTTGGGTTGTGTACAGCGACACTCATATATTCGAGATCCAGAATTTCAAGCGATTTTGTGTACCATTGATACACAAAAACTGTGTTTTTCTGAGATCGAATTGTCACATCATAGTGCGACAGTGTTCAAGCAAAAGTGCTGCTTGTAGTGTGTTGCCGTGTTGTGAATTGTTGCAGAAATGGCAAACGCAGATGGAATGAGTTAGCTTATGAGCGATAAGCTGGACAAGAACAACTTCCATGCTTGGAGATTCAGAATGACGAATTTCCTGATGGGAAAAGGCTACTGGAAGTACATCGAAGGAGAGAATGAAAATGCTCCACAGTTACCAGAAACGAATAGGACTACAGAACAGTTAAGAGCATATGAGGAATGGAATCAAGGAGCATGAAAGGTAATGTATTGGCTATCTATTATCATATAGGATAGCATGATTGGACACATACAGGATGCCAAGACTCCAAAAGAGGCTTGGAACAGTTTGGTCACTTTGTAAGAGACCAATACAAAGGCATGAAAATTGCAACTCAACAACGAGCTGCATACATTGGAGAGAAAAAGCATGTCGGTAAGTGACTACACTCTAAAAATCAAAAACATATGTGAGTCACTTGCATCTATAGTCGTGAATGTAGATGATGATAATAAGGTGGAAGTGTGCCTTTGTGGTTTAAGAGTTGCATATAAGCAATTCAGAACTTCTATACAGACCAGGGAAAATATTCCAAATTTTGCTGATTTGGTATCTATGTTGATTATTGAAGAAAAGAATCTTGGTGAGGATTCAAACTCCCAAAGAAAGTCCAATTCTGAGCAGGTATTCTACTCTGGCAGAGGAAGAGGTAGAGGTAGAGGCAGAGGTAGAGGTTTTGGAAGTGGAAGAGGAAACAATAATAAAGACCAAGGTCAACAACAGAATCATGCAGGAGGAAGAGGAAAGTTTCGAGGTAGGGGGAGTCAAAGAGGTCGCAAAAATTTCCAAAGAAATGATTCAGGTTATGATAGTCAAGGATGCTGGAATTGTGGTAAACCTGGACACTTTGAACGTGATTGCAAGTTGAAGAATCAAAATAACAGAAGGCAGCAAAACAACTATGCATCCACAAGTGCAGATGATTCTGAGAAGTTGTTTATGGTTCAACATCACATGATGAATATGATCTCTGCTGGTGTTTCAAAATCGAATGATAATGCCTGGTATGTTGGTTCAGGTGCTTCAAATCACATGACCAGTCATGTAGAATGGTTTAGTAGTTTGTAGAAAATGTCAGTTCCTAGATATGTTGAAAGAGGTGATGATACATCGCATCTTATTGAGCATACAAGAAACATAGCATTGTCTATGGAGGACGGAAAGGTAAAACATCTCGTTGATGTGCTCCATGTTCCAAATATAACAAAGAATCTAGTTTGTGTTGAACAAATGGTTGACCAGGGATTACAAGTTAGGTTCAATGCTGATGGATTATATGTACAAGAGTAGAAGCAGGATGGACGAATGGTTGCCAAAGGAAACAAAGTGGGTAGGATGTTCACCTTAAATGTGAAGATTCCTGAAATGAATGCAGCCATGTTTGCAAAAGATGCAGGAGTTATTGCAGATATAGAGATATGGCACAAACGGATTGAACATGCAAACTTGCAAAGGCTGAAACTGATGCAGTCAAAGGAGATTGTCCATGGACTTCCAAATTTCAAAGTTGCAGAAATGCAAAAGGTATGTGCAACATGTCAATTCGGTAAATAATCAAGAGCATCATTTCCACATGACAAGCATGTTAGTGAGAATGTACTAGAAGTAGTACAGACAAATGTTTGGGGTCCAGCAAAGACCACATCTATGGGTGGTTGCAGGTTTTATGTTACTTTCATTGATGACCATACACGCAAAGTATGGGTATATTTCATGAAAGAGAAGAGCGAAGTGTTTACTCACTTCCAGAATTTTAAAGTTATGGTGGAAAAGCATACAGAGAAGTACATTCAGACATTAAGATCTGATGGAGGAGGTGAATACATGTCAAATGAGTTTAGTAGTTTTCTAAAAAATCATGGAATTCGGCGTCAGTTTTCATGCAGGTACACACCACAACAGAATGGTGTTGCTGGACGCAAAAACAGACATATTGCAGAAATAGCAAGAGCCTTAATGGCTGAGAAGAATATGCCTCATTGTTATTGGGTAGAAGCTGTGCATACTGCTGTATACATCATGAACAGAACTTCGACTGCTACTGTACATCAAGTTACACCTGAAGAGAAGTTTACAGGTAAAAAGCCAAACTTATCACATTTGAAAGTTTTTGGCTGTATTGCATATGTACATGTCCCAGGTGAATTGAGGACGAAGCTTGATCCAAAAGCAGAAAAGTGTGTCTTCATTGGATACTCCCTTGAGCAAAAGGGATATAAATGTTATAACCCACTCACATGACAGGTAAAGGTGAGCAAAGATGTGGTATTTGATGAAATGTTAAGCTTCTATGCAGATGCCAAAGAAGGATTGAGTCTTGAACCAAATGACAAAGAAAATGCTGAAAAATCAAGTGCAGAATCTCATGTTTTAAGTGGACCGGCTACATCACCAAGCATTAGTTCCAACTCAAATCCATGGAGTGGAAGATTATGTGGGAATTTCAATCCATCAAATTCATCAAATACATCCAAGAAAGGTAAAGAAAAGCTTTCTGCTAGTCATAAAACATGTGCAGGTTTTGAAGACGTTGATGGAGATTCAAGCGGTTCATAAAATAGTCTTGATGAGGAACTTGGATTGCCCTCTGTGAAGACTCCAGGAGTAAGAAGGGCACATGCAGATGATACAAGAAGAAGTGACCCAGGACCAAGAAGATCTAGGAGGATGCGTAATTCAGTGCAATGATTGACATATGATAGTTACATGGTTCGCCATTGTGCCTACATGACAAAGGTAATACAAGATGTTGAACCTTCTTGTTTTGAAGATGCAATTGATAATGCACATTGGGAAAAAGCTATGAATGAGGAGATGGCTGCACTTTATGGAAATGATACATGGAAGCTGGTTCCATTGTTGCAAGGAAAGAAACCCATAGGCTATAAATGGGTTTACAAGGTAAAGCATAATGCTGATGGTAGCATAAGCAGGTATAAAGCACGATTGGTAGCTAAAGGATATGCACAAACATATGGCATTGATTATGAGGAAACATTCAGTCCTGTACCTAAAATGTCTACTGTTAGGACACTTGTTGCATTAGCTACAGCAAAAGGATGGACTTTGCATCAGATGGATGTGAAGAATGCTTTCCTACATGGTGAGTTATAGGAAGAAGTATATATGGATCAACCACAAGGATATGAAGATTCAAAGCATCCAGAATATGTTTGCAGGTTGCAAAAGGCTTTGTATGGGCTGAAGTAGGCTCGGCATGCATGGCATGCAAGGATTGCTGGTTACTTAACCAGCATTGGGTTTTGTATGTGTGATGCAGATCATTCACTATATGCAAGGAACATTGATGATGGCATCACAATTGTGGCGATTTATGTTGATGACTTGATTGTAGGTGGCAATAATGAAGAAAGCATCAAAGAGGTAAAGCAACTGCTTATGCAGGAATTTGACATGAAAGATCTTGGTGTGCTGTGCTATTTCTTGGGCATCGAGTTTATACATACAGAAACATGTATATGGATGTCGCAAAGGCAATATGCCTTGAATATGCTGCACACGTATGGTATGGCTCATTTTAAGCCAATTTTTATGCCATTAGATCAGAATTTGAAGTTGGATACTACATCAGGTGAAGCATTGGAAAATGCTTGTATGTACAGGAAAATTGTGGGAAGTCTTATATATCTCACAATTACAAGGCCTGATCTAAGTTATACTGTTGGGCTTGAAAGTCAGTTTATGCAGGTTCCCAGGAAGCCACATTTGGATGCTCTAAGACGCACTCTACGTTATGTGAGTGCTACTCTGGATTATGCATTGTTTTATGAGGCTGGTGTAGATTTGTAGGTGTATGGACACACCGATGTAGATTGGGCTGGTAGTACGCCAGATAGAAGATCTACTAGTGGCTTTCTTTTCTCACTTGGAGGTGCAACTATTACATGGAGCAGTAAGAAGCAACCCACTGTTGCTTTGTCAAGTACAGAGGCTGAGTATAGAGGTGCTACAATGGCAGCATGTGAGGCATCATGGTTGGAGATATTACTTGAAGATTTAGGTGTGGAAGTGCAAAAGCCTATCACTATCTATTGTGATAATCTTAGTAGCATACAATTAGCACGGAACCCTGTTTTCCATGCTAGAACAAAGCATATCGAGGTACATTATCACTTCATAAGAGAGAAGGTATTGGCACGTGATATTGATCTTGTTTATGTGAGAATAGATGAGCAGGTTGCTCATATTTTCACCAAAGCACTTGGAGCTGAGAAGTTGAAGAAGTTTTGGGAGATGCTTGGATTACAGGATGTGGCATTGAGCTTGAGGGGGAGTGTTGAGATATCAAGCTCAACATGTGATGTTCCAGGATGACACGTACCAGTTTTTCATTTCTCTGACATGTAAAGTGGTCATGCCGGTATATGTCAGGGATACTTTATTGAGCTTTATTAGATTTATCTACCGAGAGTGATGGCACATTTGTTTCTTGCCAGCTGACTCATTCGCGGACATTAGGTTTTTCCTTATGTACTGGTCTTTATATATTGCACTTGTTGTATTCTTGTTTTTAGGTCATTCTTGTACATTCCTTTTATGTAATAGAAGAAGAAGAAGAAGATCATTCTTCCTTGTCTCAATTTGTGTGTGTGCTTCTCCTTGAGAGTGAGAGTGTGTGTGTGAGCTCTCTTCCTTATCTCCTTCCTCGTGACAATGGATAGCTCCCAGGCTTACTACATGCAATCTCATGAACTTGGTGAGTCCTACTATAGTGAAGAACCGAGTGAACCTAGTTGGGATCCAATGTATGCAAATGTCATGTACGCAAATCCCAACCCTAGACCTCAACCTAGGCAAGTAAGGTGCCCTCTTCCTAGAGGACCGTGTTTCAGATGTCAGGGAGATCACCTCATTCGTGATTGCCCTCCTCCTACGCAACCCCAATTAGTGACAATTCAAGGATTTTGCCAAGATTGCGGGAAGGAGCATTTCTTACGAGACTGCCCAAAGAACCCCAATAACATGCCAAAAATCACTCCTATCAACGATATTGGGCTCGTAGTAGAGTCTACAGGCAGTGTCACTTCCACTGCACTAGTGCAAGTGGTCACTAGAGCTCAGACTTTGCAGCAGAACCAAGGTTTATGCCAAGAAAAGAGCGATGAGGTTGGTGAAACTGAGAGCATAACCAATGTCATCGACATAAGGAACAAGCACTATAAGATCAATCCCATTTTTGCGTACATAGAGTGTGCTTTCAATTGGACTATATGTGAAGCCAAGAGCAATCAAGTGCTTATGTATTTTGACATACAATGCGCGTGGAGCTTGCTTGAGACCATACAAGGCTTTATGCAAGTGAAAAGTCATATGCTCTTTCCCTTTCATAGCAAATCCAGGAGGTTGCTTCACATAAACCTCTTCTTGCAAATCACCATTCAAGAAGGCTGTTTTTATGTCCAACTGATGCACTTTCCAACCTCGATGGGTAGCCAATGCAAGCACGGTATGAATGGTAGTCATGTGTGAAGTAGGTGCAAAAGTTTCCTCATAGTCAATGACATATTGTTGTGCATATCCTTTGGCAAGCAATCTAGCTTTGTAGCGATCAATGCTACTATCAGATTTTCTGTTAACCTTGTAAACCCACTTTGTACCAATGGCATTCTTTCCTTTTGGCAATTCACATAACTCCCAAGTACCATTCCTATGTATGGAATCCATTTCTGATTGCATAGCACTCATCCATTGTGGATCATCACATGCATCTTCAAAATTACATGATGTAGCAATAAGAGAATAATCCACAAAATTACTTGATGCATGGTGAGAGCTTGATCTTGTTCTACCAAGTAAAGGTGCACTTAATTTGCTATCCTGCAAAGTTTGTTTCAGCCACTTTGGCATAGATTGTGCACTCTTGATAGACATGCGTTCATTATGTAAAATATCTTCAATATGTACATCATGTGTGGGCTGAATTTCATGCTTAGTTTCAGCCATTTTTTGACGCAAATGTTCAGCCATATATGGCTAGAAATTTCTAGCAGCTTGGACTTTTTTGGCTGAAATTGTTCAGCCATGTTTGGCTGGAAATTCTCTGCATTTTTAGCTCGGACAAAGGCCTCGAAAGATAGTCGGGAAAGGATGAAAAGGAAATGGTCTAAGAAGATGAGCGAATTAGAAGAGAGCATAAGAGAAACAAAAGCTAAAATTGTTGAGTTCACCTGTCAAACAAACTCTCACATACCACCCCCACCTTCATCCCTCTCACCTTCGTCTCCACCACCCTCCAACCCACCTCATACAATTCCACCACCCCCTAGAGTAGGATCAGTATTAGCTGACCCCACTCTCGAGGACATAGACATGATGCTTAAGGCATATTAGGCCATAATCCAAGAAGGGCCGAATGTGACTCATCATGACAAATGTTACCCTAGAGCTGATCTAGAGATAGAAAGAACCAAGCTTTGCACTAAAATGGTAGCATTGGCATAGACCATGTTTGAAGCCAGTCGCCTCTTCAACTACTCTTGCTTAGCTAAGGCACAATTGCACTTGGATGGACTGTTGGAGAAGTTAGAGAGCATAATTGCGAGATCTGATAAGGAACCCATACCCCAGGGAAGAGCCAAAGAAAGTGAAAGAATAAGCATTCCTCCTCGGGAAGCTTATGTGCCTAACTCCATAGAACCTGACACATCTTCTTCCATGAATATGTACTCATTAGAATTCCTCCAGGAGATTCACGAAGAGAAATGGGCTAAAGGAAGTGAAGTCCTTCCTCCCATTGAAATTGTGGATAATGTGCATGATCAATTCCCACAAGACATTCCCTCCATTTATGGAGAGCAAGAGAGTGCACAATCTAAAGGGAGATCAAACTTCGAATCTAACTCCTTATGAGAACTTCCCCATTTCACGGGCCCATAGGAAGCTAAGTCCACTTGTATGAGAGCACCCACGGTCGTGGTAAGGAATGAAGACTCAATCATACCAAGGAACACAGAGCTAGTAAAGAACACTAAAGTGTAGTGCAATCTCACTTTAGAAGAGCTACTTAAGGTTAGACCAGAGCTATGGAAACATGTAGCCAATCAAGTGCTAGAAGTAGCGAAACCTCGTTCCCAGGTAGGATCTCATAAAACAATGCCAGAAATACCCTTCGACAAGATAGGAGGTATGAGTGAAGGTGAAGAAGGAAACACCTATCTTCCTATTACCTATCAGGGGTACACAACCAAGGCAATTCTAGACTCAGGCACAGGAGTTGCAATTGCTACCACTTCCCTATGGAAGCTTTGGGGCAAACTAGCACTCAGGCCAACGAGAATGAAATTGTAGATGGCTGATGGTCACATAGAAAGACCCTTAGGATTGCTAGAAGGAATAACTCTCACTACATGTGGTGTACAGTTTGAGCATACTTTTGCTATATGTGACTTTAGTAAAAATCAGGCCTATGAGATGATTTTGGGAAGACCATTCATGTGGTAGTTGAAAGTGGTACAGGATTGGGGAACCAATTCTTTATACTTGCAACACTTAGGTGTTACAACCAAAGTCAATCTCAAGGATTACTCCCATAGAGATATGCCTCCCATCTAGTGGAATCCCATCCATAGAGCCAAAGATGATATAGAGTCAGCGCATTCCATAGGATCTGGATCCTCATGGATGCATGAAGACACCCACTTATGGATGTCCAAGGTAGCAGTAGAAGAAGAGAAGAGGGAAAAGGAAAGAGAGGTAGGTGCGAAGGATACTCACAGATCAATTCAAGACCCAGCCTATGCACCTGTAGAATTTCTTGACAAAGAATTTGAACTTCACGGCTGGGCAGAAAGTCTAGCAACAATGGATGTAGCCATCAATGAAGAACAATGGACACCCCACTGTGACGAGGATGGCTATGATATTTCAGTCTTCTCAATAGAGCCAATCAGGGGTGATTCGGTTCTAGAAGAATGTGAACCAAGCAGTGATGCATTCGAAGATGCAAGTGACTCCGATCTAGAGTCAATCATTATGGACCCACCCTTTGTATGAGACGAAGAGTACTTCTATGAAGTAGAAGCTCATCCTCAGAGACATGAAGAGCCTACAAATGATGTGAGGTTAACCAGACACGTGTCTGCTAAAAATGAAGGCAAGAAGAGGAAGAAGAAAGAAGTCACACCAGAGGAAGAAGAATCTTTGTTTGAGGTCCCTATGAGATATAGGATAGGAGAGTCATGATAAGAATGCCTAAACAAGATGCACAAGTAGGAGAAGCCTATGATAACAAGGAAACCACCAAGAAAATTGTGGTAGCTATGGAAGAAGGAGAAGAAAGATGCACATACATAGGACATGACCTGATAGAAGAAGAAGAGCTAGAGTTGATAGCTTTGCTAAGAGAATACAGAGATGTTTTTAATTGGAACTACAAGGACTTGAAAGGTGTAGATCCTGACATATGCTCACACATTATCCCCATGACCTCAGATACCAAACCTTCTAAACAAAAGCCATACACATATAATGATAATTATGCTATGAAGATCAAGGAGGAGATAGATAGACTCGTTGAAGCCGGATTCATCTATGAAATTGAGCACACTGAGTGGGTATCCCCCATTGTAGTGGTGCCCAAGAAGAATGGAAAGTTACGTGTATGTATTAACTTGAAGAAAGTTAATGCAGCCACTATTCGAGACAACTATCCGCTTCCAATTACCGAGCATCTACTAGAACGAGTAGCAGGCAAGGAGATGTACAGCTTCCTTGATGGATTTTCTGGCTACAATCAGGTAGCCATTGCTCCAAAAGATCAGCATAAGATGGCTTTTGCCACAGAGTGGGGCATATTTGCCTTTCGAGTAATGGCATTTGGTCTCACCAATGCACCTGCAACCTTTCAGAGACTGATGTGTCATGTATTCAAAGAGTTCTTGAGGAAGAACTTGGAAGTCTATGTTGATGATCTCTGTGCCCATTCCAACATTAGACAGACACATATATGTGGATTGAGGCAAATCTTTGACAAATGCAGAGAATATCAAGTCTACTTGAACCCATGAAGTGTATTTTCATGGTCAGGCAAGGCAAGATTCTAGGCCACATAGTGTCAAAGAAGGGCATATCCACGGACGAAGAGAACATTAGAGCTATTGCAGAGCTACCTAGGCCAAAGAATGTCAAGGAAGTGCAAGCTTTCATGGGGCATTGTGGATATTACCAACATTTTATACACATGTATGCCATCATTGCAAAGCCTCTATACGAACTTTTGTTCAATTTTGAGTGGACTGATGAATGTGAGAACTCTTTCAATGAGCTTAAACGATGATTATGTTCAACACACATCTTGACTACACCAAATTGGAACAAGCCATTCCATGTGCATGTGGATGCATCCAACATGCTATTGGATGTGTGCTAGTACAACCTACGGGTGAAGGTAATATGGATCTTCCCATTGCCTATGCGAGTAGACAGTTGAATGCAGCTGAACAAAATTATACCACCACTGAACAAGAAGGATTAGGCATGGTGTATGCAGTTAAAAAGTTTAGACACTATTTGTTTGTGAATAAGTTTAAATTTTTTACTGATCATGAAGCTCTACTATACTTGGTAAACAATCCATGCAATACATGTAGATTAGTAAGACCGTTTCTCTTACTAATGGAATATGACTTTGAAGTAGTAGTGAGGAAAGGTAGAACTCACTTGAGAGCAGACCATCTCTCGAGACTCACATCTGGAGAGGCCCCACAAGGAGTATATTGGAACTCTTGCACTCTAGTCCAAACAAGTGCCCTTTGAATTGGCACATCGTATGTCAAGCACCGATAAACAATTCTAGTAAGTGCACAACATCCATAGAGCACTGAGTTCTTTTTCTTGTACCAACATTGATGTGCAAGATGTATTTGGTCAATGATCCAATGTGGCATATTGATGGTCAAATTCAGCGTGTCTAACAAGTATAAAGTAAACCAAATCTTTTTGAGTGGCATCATAAATCTTTCTTGGGTCGGGAATGCGAAGTGCTTCATGCACATTCGGAGGTGAACAACAATAGTTGGAGTCATTGCCACCATATTCTTCAGCTTAGTTGGGTTTCTATTCTTCATGTTGTTTGGGATCATTGTCTCCTTTTCCGTAGGGATGTTCATACCTCTCGTTTCTAGAGCTTCCCTTACTGGATTGTTGGTCAATTCAAAGCACTTCAGTTCATTTCCTCGTGTAAGAGAAGGTAGTACAAAGGTGCTCGTCCCATTTTTATCTTTGCTAGGAGTGAGTGTGCTAATTAAGTATGAACACCTAAGGAAGTCTGACTTTGGCAAGTGAGCTTTGAAGTAATCATCCAATCTAGCCTTCTTCCATATTGGTTGCAATCCTTCACTATTTTGAAGACTTTCAAACTCTCGTATAAAGAAATGATACCGGCCCCATCGTCCGTTACACTCTATCTCGGCCTCCCATAAATAGCTGCCCTCTTAAAGAGGTCCTGCAACTTCACTAAACCAATGGGAGTTCTTGCTAACTGGCGATGTGTGCCCTTGGGGAGTGTTGACAGTCAAGGTCACACACAAGCATGGAAGCACATCAATGAAGAGGACACACAAGAAGAAGGAGCATGTAGGGAGCTCCAAGAAGCACATGTCAAATTTTCAGAAGAAATCCCTATAACAATAGTGATTTTTATCACTAAAAACCATTGTAAATACCGTTTTCTATTTTTGTAACTCCATTTTGTTCAAGCCAAGGAGTCCTTGAGCTTGAGGAGTATTGGAAGTATCATCCTACCAGTTTTCATAATTTTTAAACTCCGTTTGAGCCCCCAAATAAGCCTTGAAACCTATTTTTTAACTAGGTCGGACACTAGGTCTATACACGGCCAAAACTACTCATAAAACTATAAAAAGGGTTGTAGAGCTCATTTTAGGGGTAACTGGTTGTAGATTTCAGCTTTGTAAGAGAGTTCTTGTGTAATCGAAGATCTTCCATTGTTCCACTCTTTGCTCTTACCTTGTGCACGCGTGTGTGTATGTGTGTGCATGCTTGTGTGCTTTCACTCATGCACTTGTTCCATCACTTGCTCACGGTCTTCATATCAGTCCTCACGTCTCCACAGATTGACATTTATGAGGTGTATCTCCTCACGTTGGTACTTGCCATTGTGCTAGAGTGACACCAAATTTGGCGCCGTTGCCGGGAGAGAGCTTGGAGGACGAGCGTGTGATGGTAAGACGTAGAGTAGCGATGTTGGAAGGTAAAAAATCACCATTTTAAGTTCAATTTCTGAGTTTTTCTTCTTCTTCATCTTCATCATCATCCCCATCTTCTGCCCTCTTCACCTTCTTCTGATTTTTCTCATTTTCGTGTCTACATTCACCTCGGTTTTCACTTGCGACTGTGAGGAACAAGTGCAGAGAGGGTTCAAAGCTGAAGCGCTGAGGAAATTGCCTTGAAATCCACTTAAAACATCAAAAATCTGAGTGGTAGTATCGCGGAGTGACAAGACCTGCGTTTGGTATCGCGATAGTGGTATCGTGAGTTTGGAGGGTGACATTGCAGATACAGGCACATAGGAGTGATAAGGAGAACCTAAGGTATACATATCTATAAAACTTTTTGAATTTGGGCTTAAAAATCTGCAATTATTGTGTCCGGTTGAGTTTTGGTATCGCGATACCAGAATTCCGGAGTATTGTGATACTTGTCGAGGTATCGTATCGTGCACACCCACTTGAGGTATCGCGATACCTTTCTGGTATCGTATCGCGATCGCGGTCGCCTAGATGGTATCGTATCGCGGTCCACATGGTATCGTATCGTCTCGGTCTTGGTATCGTATCGTTGATCGTGTAGTATCATATCGTGTGCTAGTTTGGTATCGTATCGTGCCCAATCTAGTATCGTATCGTGCACCTTGTGGTATCGTATCGTGAAACACAAGCAGTATCGTATCGTGATTGGAGTGGTATCATATCGTCTATAGACTGGTATCGTATCGAACCTTACCCTGGTATCGTATCGTGAACAATTTGGTATCGTATCGCGTGATATCCAGTATTGTATCGTGTAGTGGTCAGGTATCGTATTGTCCACCAACTTGGTATCGTATCGTCGAGTGCAGAGGTATCGTATCGTGTGATTTTTGGTATGGTATCATGGGCTTGGTGGTATCGTCTAGCAAGTGGTATCATATCGTCGATTGTGGTATCGTCCATAGTGGTATCGCATGGAAAATCCGGTATCGTATCGCCTGTCGTGAGGTACTCCTAGAGGGATCCTGTTTCCCTGTTTTAACCCCCAAAACCCTGAACGGGCATAACTTTCTCATACGAAATCCGTTCGGAGTCATTTTTGGCTTGTTAGATAGGATATTTTTGTTGGAGCAAGTCTATGACAAGCCTAAGTATTGGCTTGAGTCCCACAAAGTCATAGAAAAAGCCTTAAAATGAAGACTATGTAAAGTTCACTTGTGAACTACCTCTTGTAACTTTTGAAGAGTTTACTTAATGTAAAAGTGAAAGAATCTTAAGTGGTTGAGTCCACTTGATCAAGAATGGAAAGAGGAGCCACGAGTTTGTGATTTGTGGTAGGTAGAGAATCAAATCAATCATTGATTGATTGGAGAGTGATTGAGGGAAGTTAGCCTCCCAAACTCAACTATAAATAGATGGCAGTTTTAGTCGTGGTTAGAGAGACCTATGTGAAGACCTCCAAGAGCTGAGCTTTATGCCATATCAAGGTGTGATTACAAGGCCACATATGTATCAGTAAGTCATTGTATTGTACAAGCAATATACTTTCATTTTCATGATTATTTTAGTTCATCTTTCCATGTTCTTGTGAAGTGTACTACTCACTGCCATTACTCTCAGTTTTTCTTAGTCAGCTTGCAGAGATGTTTTCTCTGAGCTTGGTGCATCATTTTCCATGATTTAACTTGGTAACGTTAGCTCTATAAGTCTACTATATGTTCACAAATTTTCAGGTCATTTGGATGTTGCAATCTTCAGTTATGTTCAGTTGAAGTCAACAGTGTCTCTGCATTTTCACTTCTCTGTCAGGTACCCGACTTTTTCACTCATCTTGTCAGAGGTGTTTCTCAGTAATTACTTATCCAAATTTAGTGATTTAAAGCCTGTTGAATTCAGCTTACTGTCTTGTATAACCATACAAATTTTCCTAATCATTGGATTCCTACATTTTGAGTGATGTTTATTTTTCTGCTCACTGGTCTCAAACTATAGCAGCCCGTGAAAATCGGGATGATGTCATCAGTTGTTAAAACTCATTCTCAGTGTGTGGTTCATTATTTTTGATGCGAATACTCTTGAAAGTTAGATCTTTAAGTTACCTAGACTTCCCCAAGAGGAATTAAGCGAATTGCTACTGTGCTCAGAGAATTATGTAAAACAGTGGACAGGTGTATGAACCAAGAATAGCAAGTTTTCACCTTTGAGCTAACTCCAACTTATCTGTTTTGGTCTATCTTTTTGAGAGTGATCTTCCAAGGTACATAGGGTGTCTAATACATCCATTGGCAAGCTAAAAGGCCCCACCATATACTTTTGGAGTTCATTTGGCTGGTGTAGATCAAGGATTTTGCAACACCTCTTCATCTTCAAGCACATACCTATCCATCTCTTCATAGTGGTATTAGAGCAAGGTTGGACAACATGGCAGATGGATTTCCTTCATCAATTGACAAATTAGATAGAGGTAACTACTCAGCTTGGTCATTAAGAATGGAAGCCTATCTCCAAGGTAGAAGTTTATATGGTTATGTGGGTGGAGATGAAGTTATGCCAACTTTCAGGAACAAAAGTCAACCAACACAAGAAGAGCAAGAAAGATTGAGCACATGGTGCTCCAAGGATGCACTTGCAAGGTCTTATCTCCTCACTCTATCTCAGATTTTTTGTTGCCTCACATTAGAATTTGTAAGACATCTCAAGAAGTGTGGGATGCACTTGAAGCTTTCTTTTCTTCAAGTACTAAAGCTAGGAAGCATCAACTATGGCTGGATTTCACAACTTTCAAGAAGGCTCCCAAACAAAATGTGACTGATTTTGTCACAAAGCTCAAGGACATAGCGGATCAGTTGGGAAGCATTGGAGAGGTAATAGATGAAGAGCAAGTTGTAAGGCAGGTCATCAATGGCTTGAAGGCAGATGACAAGTGGGAAGCATTCACCACAGCTATGGATTTGTACATGGACATGCATGTACCTGATTTCAACACACTCATTGGACAACTACTTACTCAAGAGGCAAAGCTTATCAAAAATGGAGAAAGCTCTAAAGGTAATCAATCTTCAGCTTTATACATGGATAAAAGCAAGTCTAAAGATAACAAAGGAAAGGCAAAGAAAGTGGATGATGAAGCAGGTACATATCAAGCTAACTATGCAGGTAGAGGAAGACATGGCAGAGGTAGAGGAAGAGGAGGTAGACAAGGCAGGGGGAGATCCCAAGACTCCAACTCATGTTCTATTTGTGGATTAACTAATCATACAACTGAAAATTGCTTTAGGAATTCCAGGAATCAAAGAGGCAGAGGATACAATAGAGGAAGTTATGGCTACTCAAGAGGAAGGTTCAACAACTACCATGGCAACTACAACAACTACAATCATTCAAACTATCAAGGAGGCTACAAAGGAAGGAGAGACTACAATAACTACACAGAAGACTCAAACAAATAGGATTCATTATTGATCATGAACATGGCTATGCCACAAGGTAAATCTGATGAGCATGTTCTCTACATAGATTCAGGTTGTTCAAATCATGTGACAGGAAATGTGGCACTCCTATCAGATTTAGAAGATCCAAGGAATAAGCATGAGGTACAAACAGGAGATGATACAAAACATCCTGTGGAGAAAATAGGCAATGTCAAAGCACCTAATGGAAACATCAACCTACTTAGTAAGGTACTCTATGTCCCTACCATTACAAAGAATTTGATAAGTGTTGGGCAGATAGTAGAGAAAGGGTTGCAAGTCAGGTTCACAAAAGCAGGAGCATTTGTTGAAGATCCAACTCAAGGATTCAAAAGAATTGCAAAAGGTGAAAAGACAGGTAGATTCTTCACATTTGAATTACAGGACACTAGAAACATTGCTCTCTTTAATTATGGTAGTCAGACACTCACAAAATTGGAAGTATGGCACAAAAGGTTAGCACATATTGGTGAAAGGTCATTAAAGCAAATCTGCAGGGACCAAAGTGTACTTGGACTTCCTAATTTGTCAAAACAACCTATGATTTATAAGTGTAGTGCATGTCAATTTGGAAAGTCTCACAGGTTACCATTCATGAAGAAAGGTTATATGCATGGAGATCTCTTGGAGTTGGTTCATACAGATGTATGGGGACCTAGCAAGGAAGCTTCAATATCTGGATCAAGGTATTATGTTTCCTTTATTGATGATTGCAGCAAATGGACTATCCTATTCTTTATGAAACACAAAGATGAAATTTTTTCATGTTTCAAAAGATATTTGGCTCTTGTGGAGAATCAAACAGGTAAATCACTAAAAAGGCTAAGGTCAGATGGAGGGGGAGAATACTTCTCCCATGAGTTTGATTCTTTTCTTCAAGAAAGAGGAATCAAAAGAGAGGTAACTACAAGGTACACTCCTGAGCAAAATGGAGTGGCAGAAAGGAGGAATAGGACAATTGTTGAAGCTGCAAGGTCTATGTTAAATGAAAAGCATTTACCTAATTACTTATGGGCTGAGGCTGTATCTACAGCCACTTACTTGATTAACAGGTTGCCTTCAAAATCCCTTGATGGGATGACTCCATATGAGGCTTTGAATGGAAGAAGACCAAGCTTAGATCATTGTAAAATTTTTGGATGTATTGCTTTTGCTCATGTTCCTTCACAGGTTAGAGGCAAGATGGATCCAAAGGCAGAAAGGTGTGTATTTATTGGATATGACAACAATCAAAAGGGCTATAGGTTATACAACCCTACCAACAAAGGATTCTTGGTAAGCAGAGATGTAGTTTTTTATCTCTGAGGGAAAAGAAAAAACCAGAAAGGTATGGGTTTGACACCTCATTAGTAACTAAACACTCTATCTACATAGCACAGGATATAAACCAAGAGGAGCCATCATCATTTGAAGAGGCCAAAGCAAAATCAGAATGGAAGCATGCAATGAAGGAAGAGATTGAAGCACTTGAGGAAAACAACACTTGGGATTTGGTGCCCAAGACTTCGTCCATGAAGGTAATAGGCTCAAGATGGGTCTATAAACTCAAGAAGAATTCTGATGGTTCCATTAATAGGTATAAGGCAAGGCTTGTAGCAAAAGGCTTTGCACAAACTCAGGGAATTGATTATGAGGAGACTTTCTCTCCTGTGGCAAAGATGCCTACTATTAGGGTTTTGCTTAGTATTGCCTCTTCCAAGAATTGGAAGATACTTCAACTAGATGTAAAGAATGCATTCTTGAATGGTTGGATAACAGAAGAGGTATATATGGCACAACCACCTGGTTTTGAGAACCAAGTTTATCCTGATTATGTGTGTAAACTTAACAAAGCATTGTCTGGTCTCAAGCAAGCTCCAAGAGCTTGGAATTTTAGGCTTGTTTCATTCTTGTAGGACAAAGGCTTTCAACCAAGCAAGGCAGATCCTTCACTCTTTATTAAAAAGAGTAATTCTGAGGTCATCTGCCTATGTGTATATGTAGATGATATTATATTGACAGGAAATGATGCAGATGGTATGAAGAAGATCAAAGATCAGATGAGAGAAGAGTTCAAGATAAGTGATTTGGGTTCACTTACCTACTTCCTAGGTTTGGAAGTTGTCTACAAAGATCATGGTTTGTTTCTCACTCAAAGGAAGTACATTAAGGACATGTTGGCAAAATTCAAGATGCAAGATTGTAAGATTGCAGGTACTCCAATGGAGGTCAATCACAAATTGAGCTCACATGAAGGTGAACTCATAGAGGACATCACATCATATCAAAGTCTAGTGGGTAGTCTCAACTATGCCACATTGACAAGACTAGATATATGTTACAGTGTGAGTGTGCTAAGTCAATTTATGCACACACCAAGGAAACCACATATGGATGCTGCCAAAAGGATTCTCAAGTATCTCAAAGGAACCATAAATGAAGGACTTTATTATCCTTATGTATCTGATTAAGGTTTGAAGCTATTTTCTGATGCAGATTGGGCTGGCTCCAAGGAAGATAGAAGGAGCACTTCAGGTGATCTTACCTTTGTAGGTTCAAAGCTTATTTCATGGTCATCCAAGAAGCAACCCACAGTTTCTCTCTCTTCTACTGAAGCTGAATATAGAGGTCTTGCCATAGCTACACAAGAATCTATGTGGATGAAGACATTATTCAAAGATCTTGGATTGGAGTTTGGAACTCCAACTATTTTTGGTGACAATATGAGTTCTATTCATTTGGCTGCTGTTGAGAGCAGTATGGGCACCCAAGGACTGAGGAGACAAGGAAGTCAGCGGAGAGAGTCAGAGCAAGGCGAAGGATTAAGTAGACAAAGCAGTCGACGCAGATCTGGCAGATAGGCCTTCAAATTTTTCAAAAAAACAACATCTTTATAATAGTGATTTTTATCACTAACCATCATTGTAAATATCATTTCATATTTTTGTAGCTCCATTTTGTGCAAGCCAAGGAGTCCTTGAGCTTGAGGAGCTTTAGAAGTACCTACCTGTCAGTTTTCACATTTTTTTGACTTCGTTTGAACCTCCAAATAGGGTAGAGAACTTAATTTTTAACTAGGCCGGACACTAGGTCTGGACAAGGCCAAAACCTAGTCAAAAACTATAAAAAGAGCTAGAGAGCTCATTTTTGAGGTTAGCTTGTAATAGTTTTGAACTTGTATGAGCATTTCGAAAGTAATCTAAGAACTCCATTGCTTCTCACTCTTTGTCTTACCTTGTGTGCGCGTGTGTGTGTATGTGTGTGCATGTTAGTGTGCTTCTCACTCACGCACTTGTGCCGTCACTTGCTCGAGGTCTTCATACCATCCTCACGTCTTCCCGGATTGACATTAAAGGAGGTGCTACTCATCACTGAGCTACACCAAATTTTGGTGCCGTTGCCAGGGATCGAGCTTTGAGGACGAGCGTGTGATGGTAAGACGTAGAGTTGACGCGTTGGAGTTGTAGGTATTTTCTTCACTTTCATCTATTTTCTTATTTTTTCTTCACCATCTTCATCACCATCATCATCATCACCATCTCCCAGCTCCATCTCCATCATCGCAAAAATTTCAGTTTTTTGATCATATCACCTTCCCCACCTCATTTCCCTCATTTCACTTGTGAGAGAGAGCAAGAGAGCGAAATTGTGTGTGCTGTTTTTGCATGTTTTCTGAGCTGTCTTGCAGGTACAGGCCGCATCATCGTCCCCAGCACTGTGCGCAGGTACGGAATTCGAAGTAACTGTCTCGCAGTCGCCGGCTTCTGTCGATCGCGATTGACAGAAATTTTCATCCTTTGGTAAAACTGAGTGCACCACAGTAGTCTAGAGACCCTGCACACCACATTTCCACAAAAAATTTTGAAAAAGTTGCAAAATTTCAATCCGTCGCGATTGATAGCTCTGTCCATCGCGATTGACAGCTCTGTCCATCGCGATTGACACCTGTCCGTCGCGACCGACCGACTGTCCATCGCGATTGATCGATTGCCTGTCCGTCGCGATTGACTGCCTACCTGTCCATCGCGATTGATTGCCTGTCCGTCGCGATTGACTGCCTATACGTCGCGATCGACACCCATCCATCGCGATTGACCGCCTGTCCGTCGCGATCGACTGACTATCCATCGCGATTGACTGGCCACCTGTCCATCGCGATCGACGCCTGTCCATCACGATCGACTCCTGTCCGTCGCGATTGACTGCCCGCCTGTCCATCGCGATCGACCCCTGTCCGTCGCGATTGACTGCCCGCCTGTCCATCGCGATCGACCCCTGTCCGTCGCGATTGACTGCCCAATCCATCGCGATTGACAGCCAAATTTAGCCAATTTTTTAGGGTTTCTAATTTGAGGAGTTTGGCTAATGTTGGGCATGAGCATTTTTGTCTAGAGCACATAAGGAGGCCATAGGAAAATAACTTGGGGAAAACCTGTTGCACCATGATCCTGTTTGAACCCTGTTTTAGCCCTAGAACCCTGAACTGACATAACTTCCTCATACGAAATCCGTTTGCTGTGATTCTTGTTTTGTTGGAAAGCTCGTGGGGTTTTTTGAAGTTGAACATACCCCGAGGTAGAAAACTGAAGGATCCCTAGGATTATTTTCCATAAAGGCAAAGGATAATTTGGCCTGTGAGTCATATGCATGAAAGTGGTCTATGGTGTCATTTGAATCTAAGTCTTGAGCTAACCGTGGGACTTTTACAGATCCAGTAAGAGCACTTGAGGGCATTCAAGCAAGAGTAAGTGCAAGCTTGGGAACACGCTTCTTGGGCACTCAAGGGCAACCAAGAAGGAAACAAAAGGTTGGAAATTCTCAAACTCCCTTTGTCAATTCCTAGCTTAGGCTAAGAACGACTAGTGTTAGGAGTAAGTCAGGGCAACGATAGGCATCTGTCAAGTTGAAGACTACCTATGCACTCAAGCTCAAGATTAAACCGAATCTCTTCGTGATGCGATAACCTTAAAGGAAAGAATCTAACGTGGAACGATCAACTTATAGTGCGGAAATTAACTCAAATATCCCTGACGACGTGATTTCTGACAAGAGCATAAACACGGTAACCACTAAAAAGAATCAAGTAACTGATACAAAAGAACTGAGCAACGAGGCTGTACTTGGGCAATTTTGGGCTATTCAATTAGGCTTATGAACCTTAGATCAGGGCGACATCTCGTAAGGGATAGACAAAGCCTTAGGTCTTCAGAGGCTAGTGTCAACCACACTGCTAGGTCTTGGGCCCAGCAGTTGAGCCACCACTCCTACTACCCTAGCTCTGAGACCAGTGAATCAGAGATGTCTCAAGGCATGGACCGACCTACGGGAAGTTCAGGGGTGCCATACTTGCACAGAGTAGAAGGCCCTTACAAAACACAGTTGGAATACCTTACGACCAACCGATTAGGTGCTAACATCTATGAGGACGGTCTAGGAAGATCCGTGGTCCAGATTAAAAACCCTGACCAGTCCATAGGACTAGAGCACCCAGCTGTCAAGTTTGAAAACGGGGCATATTTGGACAAAGAAGGAACCATATACGTAGTTACCAGTCACCCAGATAGGACAGACGAATTCGGAAATGTGATCCCAGAAGCGGACTTAGGTGACCTGGAGCAAGGAAACATGGGAGCAGAGCCTAGGACCCCTCGAGGGAAATCTGTTCTTACGAGAATTCTCACTCCTGAGTGGATTCCCCAGGATAACAAGAGTATAGATCTGCTGTTGAACCGAGAGACTGATGAAGCCTTTTGGAGGTATAAATCTGATCGGCCAAATGATATAGGAACAATCATGGTCTATGAGTTTAAAGATCCTGATAGCCCAGGCAGAGTGACCTACTTAGATCACGCTTCAGAGAGGATCTTTGTGGTTACGGGAAATGATAGGCATGCTTACACTTGGAAGGGTGAATTCGTTTTCCCCCAACCAAGATCGAACGTGTCCTATGGTCATCCAGGTGCTGGAACATCCCATGCCCATGGATCTCAAAGAGACAGACATAGAGAGAGACCTGAAGTAAGCTTTGCCAACCCAGGGGGCAGAGAAAGAACGAGGACAGAAACAAATAGAGTAGAACCTGAGGGTCATAGAGCCCCAGGAAACCGAAGAAATGTCGATGATTTTCCTTTGCCAAGACCAAGAGAGCACACAAGGACTTTGAGACCAACTCAGCTAGTTAAGTCCATGAAGAACTACTTCGATGGCACTGGTGATCCATATGATCATGTGGCTGAGTTTAGGCAAGTCTTGAGAGCGGAACAAGTGGAGGATCTATTCACACAGTACAATGCCTTTGGTCTAACCCTTAGGAACACAGCCCTTACGTGGTTTCAACCATTGAATGAGAGACAGTTCCGGTGCATAGACCAACTCCTAGAGGCTTTCATCACCGAATTCTCTAAGAGTGGCATAAGGCATAATACCTCCTCGTTGATTCACAGCTTCAAGCAAACCCCTCAAGAAACCGTGAGACTTGCAGGAAGAAGATTTAGGCAATACTTAGAGAGATGCCCTATCCCTGAGTTACCCACGCCAGCTAAGCAAGTGGCTTTATTCTTGGATGGATTGCTAAGTACCAAATTGAGATCCTATGTGTACTTGAAGGACCCTAGGACCATAGAAGAGTGTGTACGTATGTGCATCGACATTGAGGATAACCTAGGGGAAGAACTAGAGCTTTCCAAAATCTACAAAGATTCAGATAGTGCCTCTAGCCTCTCTTCCACGCAATCCACATCAATTGAGGAACTTACAGAGAAAGTAGCTCAAAAATTAGGTGTCTCTAGCAAACAGATCCCAAGGTTTGCCCCTGTCAAAAGATGCTATACTTGCGGCGGTGACCATATGGCGAACCTGTGTCCCATTATGGCTCAACCCCAAGTAAATCCTAGTAGCCAGTACTGTACCATAGAACGGAGATACACCAATCACACCGCGCAAGATTGCCCCTACAATAAGCAAGCTGTTAGGCAAACCTACCCTCAACCATACCAACAAGGCAGATACCAAAACCAGTACCCACCACAGCAGTATGCTAGACCTCAACAAAATTACCAACCCCAATTTCAGACCCAGCAGAGACCTCAACCCGTGCTAGTACAACAACCTCCTGCTCCAGCAAATGCAATCCCTGTAAAATACGCAGCTGCAGAAGAGAATTTGAATAGAGCCATAGTCCCAGTGACTCCATTAATTTCAGAGAATGATCCGAGTGATCAAAGCTTTGATTCCACACACATAGATAGCCCCCAGGCGTATTACATGCAATCTCCGGAACATGGTGAGTCCTATTACAGTGAAGAGCCAAATGAACCCAGTTGGGAGTCAGATTACACAAACGTCATGTATACAAACCCCAACCCTAGGCCTCAATCTAGGCAGGTAAGACCTCCATTCCCTAGAGGACCATGCTACAGATGCCAGGGAGACCATCTCATTCGAGACTGTCCCTTACCTCCACCTACACAACCCCAGTCGGTGACAATTCAGGGCTTTTGTCAAGACTGTGGAAAGGAGCATCTCTTACGAGATTGCCCAAAAAACCCCAATAATATGCCAAAAATCACTCCTATCAACGTTATTGGGTTAGTTGTAGACTCCACAGGGAGTGTGACTTCCATTGCACCAGTCCAAGTGGTCACAAGAGCCCAAGCGCTGCAGCAAAACCAGGGTGTAGGCCAGGAAAAGAGCCCAGATGTTAGTGAAACGGAGAGCATGACAAAGAAGAGGACTAGAGCTTGGAGAGATAGTCGTGAAAGAATGAAAAGGCAATGGGCAAAAAAGATGAGTCAACTCGAGGAAAGCCTCAGAGAAACAAAGGCCAGGATAATTGAACTCACATCTCAAACTCCCTCTCACACTACCCCACCCCCACCATTCCCAACTCCATCCGAACCGCCACCTTCCAATCCTCCTCACCTAATTCCACCACCCCCTAGAGTAGGATCAGTCCTAGCAGATCCCACTCCCGAGAACCTTAATATGATGCTTAAAGCATATCAGGCCAGAATTCAAGAAGGGCCAAACGTAACGGATCATGAAAAGTGTTACCCTAGGGCAGAACTAGAGCTAGAACAAACTAAAATTTGTGCTAAGATGGTGGAATTGGCTCAGACCATGTTTGAAGCCAGTCGCCTCTTTAACATCTCTAGTTCAACTAAGACACAGTTACACTTTGACGGACTATTAGAAAGAATAGAGAAGCTAATTGCACAATCAGAAAAGGAACCCTCAGCCCAACCTAAGGACAAGGCAAGTGAAAGAGCAGGTCTTTCTACCCAGGAAGCCTATGTGCCCCCTCAAAAGCCGTATCTTTCTTCCCAAAAAGTAGAAGAGCCTCCCTCGAAAGCTTATGTACCTCCACAGGCTGATTACATTCCTTCTAAGGGAGCACATGCACCTGTTCAGAAAACCTATGTTCCCCCCCAGAAAGCTTATGTGCCAAACTCCTATCCAACTGAGGAGAGGACAAGTGATAGAATAAGTAATCCTACCCAAGAAGCTTATGCTCCTACTGTCTATCAGAACGAGGAAAGAGCCAACGATAGAATAAACCCTCCTTCCCAGGTTGTTTATGTGCCAAATTCTACGGAGCCAGACACATCATCTTCTATGAATCGATTCACACCGGAATTCCTACGCGAGATTCAAGAAGACAAATGGGCTAAAGAAAGTGAAGTCCCTCCTCCCATTGAACTTGTGGATGATGCACACGACCAATTCCCACAAGACATTCCATCCGGAGAGCAGGAGAGTACACAATCTCAGGAAAGATTAGACTTTGAGTCTAACTCTTTACAAGAATTACCCCACTTCACGGGCCCATGGGAAGCTAAATCTACATGCATGAGAGCGCCCACGGTCATGGTGCGAAATGAGGACTCAGTCATACCTAGGAACACAGAGGTAGTGAAAAACACTAAAGTACAATGCAATCTCACCTTAGAAGAGCTACTCAAAGTAAGGCCAGAGCTATGGAAACATGTAGCCAAACAAGTACCAGAGATAGCAAAACCTCGTTCCCAGGTAGGATCCCAGAGAACAGTGCCAAAAATTCCCTTGGATAAGATAGGAGACATGTGTGAAGGTGAAGAAGGGAACACCTATCTCCCCATTACCTACCAGGGTTACACGACCAAGGCCATTTTAGACTCAGGCGCAGGAGTTGCAATTGCCACCACTTCCCTATGGAAGCGTTGGGGCAATCCAGCACTCAGGCCCATGAGGATGTAATTGCAAATGGCCGATGGTCATATTGAGAGACCCTTAGGATTGCTAGAAGGCATAACTCTCACCACTTGTGGTGTTGAGTTCGAGCATAGCTTTGCTATATGTGATTTTAGCAAAAATCATGCCTATGAGATGATTTTGGGAAGACCGTTTATGCGACAGTTGCAAGTGGTACAGGATTGGGGAACCAATTCCTTGTACCTGCAACACTTAGGTGTTACGACCAAAGTGAATCTCAAAGATTACTCTCACAGAAATGTCCCTCCTATCCAATGGAATCCCATCCATAGAGCAAAAGATGATACAGAATCGGTGCATTCCATAGGACCAGGATCCTCATGGATGCATGAAGATACCCAATTGTGGATGTGTAAAGTAGCAGTAGAAGAAGAGAAGAGAGAGAAAGCCAGAGAGGTAGGTGCAAAAGAAACACATAGATCAATTCAAGACCCAGCCTATGCGCCTATAGTCTTCGCTGATGAAGAATTTGAACCCCATGGCTGGGCAGAAATCCTAGCAACAATGGATGTAGCCATCAATGAAGAACAATGGACACCTCACTGTGACGAGGATGGCTATGACATTTCAGTTTTCTCCATAGAGCCAATCATGGGAAAGGCAGTGTTAGAAGAGTGTGAACCTAGCCCTGATGCAGTTGAGGATGCAAGTGACTCCGATCTAGAGTCAATCATTATGGACCCACCTTTTGCATCAGATGAAGAATACTTCCATGAAGTAGGATTTCAACCCCAGAGGTATGGAGAGCTCACAAATGACATAAGGTTAGCCACACATGTAACACCTAAGGAAGAAGGAAAGAAAAGAAAGAAGAGAGAAGTCACACCAGAAGAGGAAGAATCTTTGTTTGAGGTCCCGGAAAATTTTAAGAAATATGAGATAGATGACAGGAGAGTCATGATCAGAATGCCTAAACGAGAGGCACAATCAGGAGAAGCGTATGATAACAAAGAAGCCACCAAGAAAATAGTAGTGGCCTTAGAAGAAGGAGAAGAGAGATGCACGTACATAGGCCATGACCTAACAGAGGAAGAAGAGCATGCGATAATAGCCTTGCTAAGGGAATACAGAGATGTGTTCGCTTGGAGTTACAAGGATCTGAAGGGTGTTGACCCAGATATTTGCTCACATACCATTCCCATGACCTCAGATGCAAAACCCTCTAAGCAAAAGCCATACACTTATAACGATAATTATGCTGCTAAGATCAAAGAGGAGATAGATAAATTGGTTGAAGCTGGATTTATCTATGAAATCGAGCACACTGAGTGGGTATCCCCCATTGTTGTGGTGCCCAAGAAAAACGGAAAACTGCGTGTGTGCATTAACTTGAAGAAGGTCAATGCAGCCACAATTCGAGATAACTATCCGCTTCCCATCACAGAACATCTCTTAGAAAGAGTAGCAGGCAAGGAAGTGTACAGCTTCCTTGATGGATTTTCCGGCTACAATCAAGTCGCCATTGCTCCAGAGGATCAGCATAAAATGGCCTTTGCCACGGAGTGGGCCATATTTGCCTTTAGGGTAATGCCATTTGGGCTTACCAATGCTCCAGCCACCTTTCAGAGGCTGATGTGTCACGTATTTAAAGAGTTCCTGAGGAAGAACTTAGAAGTCTATGTTGATGATCTTTGTGCTCATTCCAACATCAGACAAACCCATATTCCGGAACTCAGGCAAATCTTTGACAAATGTAGAGAATATCAAGTCTGCCTGAACCCAGAAAAGTGTGTTTTCATGGTCAGGCAAGGCAAGATTCTAGGACACATAGTGTCAAAAAATGGCATATCCACTGATGAAGAGAAAGTGAGAGCCATAGCAGAGCTACCTAGGCCTAAGAATGTCAAGGAAGTACAAGCTTTCATGGGGCATTGTGGTTACTACCGCCGGTTCATTCATATGTATGCCGTCATTGCAAAGCCCATGTACGGACTTTTGACCAACTTTGAGTGGACTGATGAATGTGAGAATTCCTTCCAGGAGCTTAAACAGCGATTGTGTTCAGCCCCAATCTTGACTACACCAGATTGGAATAAGCCATTTCATGTTCATGTGGATGCATCCAACTATGCTATTGGATGTGTACTCGCACAACCTATTGGTGAGGGTAATATGGATCTTCCAATTGCCTATGCTAGTAGACAATTAAATGCAGCTGAACGAAATTATACAACTACGGAACGAGAAGGATTAGGCATGATATATGCAGTTAAAAAGTTTAGACATTATTTGCTTGCAAATAAGTTTAAATTCTTTACTGATCATCAGGCATTGTTGTTCCTAGTCAACAAGCCATGCAATACAGGTAGATTAGTAAGATGGTTTCTCTTACTAATGGAATACGACTTCGAGGTTGTGGTAAGGAAAGGTAGGACTCACCTGAGAGCAGACCATCTCTCTAGGCTCACATCTGGAGAAGCCCCACAAGGAGTGTCAGACGACCTTCCTGATGCTTACTTGTTTAATTTGGAAGTGGTGCCACAGTGGGCTAAACCATTAGTTCCAGTATTGACATACGGACCTAACCATCCAGTAGTAAACACACAAAATAGAGAGGTAGTAAAAGCCCAAAAGTATCACATCATGGCAGGAAGCATGTATAAGCACACAGATCAAGGGATCTTGGCGTGTTGTGTAGAAGAGGAGGAGTACACTAAATGGTTGCAATTAGCACATGTAGGTGCATTAGAGCAACACTATTCAAAGCAACGAACCTTACAGACACTAAGGAGACTTGGAGTGCATTGGCCGACCATGGAGGCTGATGTCCAGAAGTTGTGCAAGGAATGCCCAATCTGCTGCACTAAACCACCTGTGGAATATGCCACCCTTTATCAAGTATCTATAGTGCCAGATTGGAGTGAACCACTAGTATCCTTCTTGAGGACGAAAACATTCCCTCAAGACATGACTCTAGCTAGGAAAAGGAGTTTAGAGCAAGAAGCCCAGGATTACTCACTCATTGGTGATAATCTATACAAGCGTGGTAAAGATGGTTACCTGAGACTATGTGTCCATGAGAGTGAATATCTTAAGATCTTAGAAACTGCTCACCAAGGTGTAGCAGGAGGACACTTCGGACCAGATCGCGTGATCAAGGCCATACTATTTGCAGGCTTCTGGTGGCCGACCCTTCACATGGACGCACATACCTATGTGAAACGATGTGATGTCTGTCAGCGAACTCAGCCTCCTATACGCAAAGATGAGATGCCACTGAAACCTATGATGGGTGGACGTGCATTCTCTAAGTGGGGAATAGACTTCGTAGGTCCTATTAATCCCCCAGCTAAGGGTTCCCATGCAGAATATATCATTGTTGCCACGGACTATCTAACCAAATGGGTAGAGGTAAAATCTACGACTAAGAATGATGCTCAGACGACAGCTAGGTTCTTATTTGAGAATGTGTGCACCAGATACGGGCTACCTATAGAGCTAGTAAGTGATAGAGGCACTCACTTCTTGAATGAAGTAATTGAAAATCTGCTCCAAGAATTCTTGGTAGTTCATAAGAAGTCTGCCCCCTACCACCCACAAGCTAATGGGCAAGCCGAAAGCACAAACAAGATTCTGTGCAATGTGTTGACCAAGCTCGTGAATAATAAACGCTCTGATTGGGACAAACAACTACACCATGCTGTTTGGGCATACCGAGTCGCCTACAAAACGGTACTCCAAGCCACCCCCTTTCAGATGGTATTCGGCCAAAATGCAGTGCTACCGTTGGACTTCTTAATACCTACATTGAAAGTAGCACAGGAGCATGAATGGACGGGTCATGAACTCTCCTCAAGAATTTTTGAACTTGAACGATTAGGAGAAACAAGACTAAGGGCGGCTGCAGGGATATATGCAGCTAAGAAACGGCAGAAGGCATATTTTGATGCCCACGTTAAGGATAAAGGTTTGAAGGCAGGCGACCTAGTACTAGTATACACTTTGAAACAACATGCGAGAAAATTACAGAAGCATGGCTACGGACCCATGATCATTAACAGAATCTCAACAAGTGGAGCAGTGCAACTAGCCACATTAGAAGGCGATGTTCTCCCAAGCTACATAAGCGGATGCAGAGTCAAGTTATATCAGGAACCTCTCACAGAGGAAATGCTAAGTCGACTCAATATCGCCAAGAAACGCAAGGAAGAAGAAAAGCGGATTCGAGAGGAAGCTCAAGCAGAAGCCTTAGAACGCATCAGAAGGATGAAGTTGCGAAGACAAGGTAGAGATCAGCCTAGAACAAATGATTATGCAGATCAAGAATATCATATGGCAATGTGTGAAGTCGCAGGAACAAGTTCCCTTAGAATAATTGATCGACGACCTTTTGTGACCATAGAGGTAGGACAAGGGACTAGTGCACAATCCGTGCGAGCCTTGATTGACTCAGGTGCAGCCACAAGTGCTGTTAAATTGTCTTACTGTCAAGAGTTGAAATTAACTGTCAATCCTATAGAAGCATATCTCATAGGATTGGGAGGTGTGGAAACCCCTTGCATGGGCGAGGTGGAACTTCCCCTCTATATTCAAGACGAAGTAATGACAGTCAAGGCACTAGTGTGTCAAGATGAGGACCTCACTGAGCCTCTTATCTTGGGTCAAGACTGGATCTACGATCATGCCGTTGACCTAAACCTAAGAAGGGGACTTCTTCAGGTATGGGTAAATCATAGTCGAATTACAGTTGAATTGGAAAATGAAGCACTCAAGGAACTAGGACAGGCACGAACTCCTGGTCCTTCCAGGAGCACACTTGAAGATGATCATGCTGTTCTTGTCAAAAACTGTGTGATGCAGAAGAATGTTGATCTCAATCGAGGAATCAAGGATGCAACGGAACTCTCTTCTCTCCCAAAGCCCAAGAGGATACCCCAACCGAGGACAGATCAAAGTCAGAAGAAGCAGCAGACTACTGATCCCAGAGGCCGAAAACACATGCAAAGTGGAAGGTCTCAGCCGTCAAAACAAGTGTGGGTGCGGAAAGGCGAACTCCCTGTCACAACCATACCAAATCGGCGACCGGGATCTCTTATTAGTAATCAACAACACGACACTAATAAGACGTCTGTAGTCAAATCCTCTGCACACAAGTTAAGTTTATTTGGGTACCCAAGAAATCGATGAAGGCCTGCCCACAATCACGCAAAATCTGGGTGCCTAAGGCTTGCTTGCGGGCTCAAATAACGACACCCAGGCCATGCCCAGTGCTACCTAGTTCACCCACTCGAACAACACGCAAGGACACACATTCTTCCACGAGTACACAAAGACTCACTTGTAAATGGATACCAAAACAGTCTCGTTTTCAGGCAGATACTCCTATCCCACTCTCTAGAGTCTCCACAACATCACGAGCAAAACCCATTCACTATGTTTGGAAGCCTAACACCTGTAATAAACCCCCTGACCCCAGTTGTACATCCAAATCCACCAACTAACCACATCACTATCACACGACGTCATTTCACTTAGCTCTTAGGTCTACCGAACTCCTAACCACCCACATCCACGCAAGCACTAACTAACCAACTAACTACATCACAATTCATCAAATTAATGTTGTAACGGGGACACAGTGTCATTTTGTGTCCATTGCAATGTTAACGTTTGTTCATATATTCTCACAGAACCAGCTGCGAAGTTTTCAACATGGCCGAGGCGGCAGGAACTAGCTCTCAAACCGAAACGAGCAAGCAAGTGGTGGACTTAGATAGTTTACCCGTTTTGCCTGAGACAAATGAAAAACCAGAAGAACTGCAGGCCATCAAAATCATACCTATTGCGGACCCTCCCAGTGGCCATACCATGCCCGTAGGCAAAACTTCCCACTGGTTTAGTGAAGTTGCAGGTCCCTTGGGAGAAGGAACGTACCTATGGGAATCAGAGCTAGACTTTAATGGGAAGCAAGGTAGATACCATTTCTTTACAAGAGAATTTGAGAAGTTACAAAATGCCGAAGATCTACGTTCGATATGGGAGAAGGCAGGATTGAATGCATATTTCAGTGCACGGCTCCCAAAGCCTGACTTCATGTGATGCTACTATCTCATCAACACCTTGACTCCAAACAAGAACCCAAAAGGTGCAAGCTCATTTGTGATTCCATCTCTGACGAAGGGGAATGAGCTCAAGAGGTTCAGGCTATCAAACAACTTGGTAAGAGAGGCCCTAGATATGTGCGGAATGCATATTCCTACAGAGAAGGAAACCCTAGTGCCGGATTACATGAAGAATCGAAGCCTCACCAAACTCAAGGACATGGTGTCCATGACGCCTAATATTGCAATACACCTTCGCATGTGCATGCAACACTTTGCTTTTCCTGCACAAGATAGATTCACCATGCCGCCCAAAAAGATTTGGTTTAGTTTGTATCTGGCAGAGACACAGAGCCTCACCATCAACCTACCCCACTGGATAATTGATCAGATACACCTAGCTCACAAACGGTGGCCGCGGAAACAGGTTTTATATGGATGTTGCGCGCTGACGAGAATCATTTATAGGTGTTTGGCTTATGACATCCCTATTCAACGGGCCCTAATGTGGAATCGTGTAGAGCAGTTTAGAGGCAGGACATCCACTGGACCGCCTTCTAAGAAAATGAGAGGTACTGTCCAAGTCCCTTGTGCTCAACCACGTGGAGCCACCCTAACACCAGACGTCACCCCTCCACCCCGAAGAGTCCGACCATTCACGCTTCGACTTCCAAGACGCAGCACCGATGGTTCTACCTTGATATTTCCTCCCGTCCCAACCGATCTCGAATTTCCTAGTGGTGCACCTTTGGAAGAACTCACGAATGAAGACTTTGAACAATTATTACAAGATGTAGAGCTGGAGGCAGAAGAGGCACAACAAGTGGAGAATGTGCACACACAGGCAACAACCTCCCAAGTACCTATCACAACAGTTGAAGTGGAGGAAGAGGATAATGAAGAAGAAGAACAAGAGGAAGATGAGGAGGATTATGATCAAGAGCAACATGACGAGCAACAAGAAGTGCCAGAAATTGTAGGTGCACCTGCATATACAGCTCAACTAGAAAGGCTATACGACACAATCAAAGCAGTACAAGAAAGGCATCAACTCTCTCTTGTGTCAGGTCAAGCTTTGATGCAAGAAATGCTATCAGATGAGGGGGTGGACCAACATTTCATTGACACCCTCAAATTAGTGTCAGAATCTTTAGGAGTTCCGGAGGCTGTCCACACAGCAGTCCGCCAGTCCGTGAGGTATGACAAACGCAGACTTGACACATTACCACGCGCAGGTAAGACTATCAGGATACCCGTCACCGAACAAGAAGTACCCATTGAACCCACAGCTACCCCCACCACCACCATTGACCTCTCTGCTGAAACCTTCGTTCAGACATCACCCATCTCACCCCAGCATCCCCCATCACCACCTTCTCCAACCCCACCACCACCTCCCACCATGGAAGAAACGACAGTCATCACCTCTACCTTCACTTATAACCCATCCTCATTCACATCATTCTCATTTCGCGAACCCACCTCACAAGACACCCTCTTCTCTTTCGTCACCAATCCCTTGTACGCTTCAACCCTTCTATCCTCCGAACCCATAACTGGCCATCCCATAATTCCAAGTGTGGTTGGAAACCCGGCACCTACAGAAGGCACCCTGTGTTTCCCACTCTATCCCCCAATACGGGTACCTCCATTCCATGACCCTCACTCCCCATCTGGCCCTTACACCTCTTTCAACCTGACCTCACCACCCCAATACCCGTCCTTTGTGGAGCAGTTCTTCCGCTCTCCAATGTTTCAAAGGCACCTTTCCCCGATGTTCGCAACGACATCAATTTACACGAACACCACACTCACTTCACCTACCATACCCACCTACATGGTAGCCCCTTTACACACCACTCTGTCTGACCCAATGGACATTTCACCCACCACAGCACCTCTCCCCACAATTCCACCCTCTCCCCCTCCACTACCCCCCACCTCACCACTAACCACATCATTGGCACACACAGCATTCACTACCTCCCTCCCCAATCCCACCTCCCCTGCATTTCAAACTTTTCCCCTTGCATCTCATAATGTAAATAGCACGTTCAACACATTACTTCAGTGTGCACATCAACTACAACAAGAATACCATCAATTGGAAGAACGCACTGCTGCCCTCCAGGCAGAATCTCAGCGTCTGCAAGCTAGAGTCACCACTCTTGAAGCTGATTACCAAACGCTCCTAACCGAGCATACCACCTTACAGCAGGCTCACTCTGAATTGGAATCAAAGACATCGACAGTAGATGATCAAGCAGTCAAGGAACTAGAAACAGTGCTCCAAGCGCAAATGATATCTAATGCTACACTCAGATGCAACCTTGGGCTATTAAGGAAGCATATGGCAGCAGCACTAGAAGAGAACAAGAGGCTTCAACAACAAAATCAAGACAACTTTGAAGCGGCTATGGAAGGAACTGCAGGAGCAACCGTTAGCCCTACCAAGTATAGAGCTGTCCCATCAGAAGACATTCGCATCTTACTCAAAGAGCATGCAAATTTCCTGGAGTCATATGAAAAGCTAGAGGTTGAATGTGCGGATCTAAAGAAGCAGTTAGCCAGCACCCCCACAACTCAACAGGAGCCGGTAGTCTTGCAACACTCTCCAGAAGAATTAGAGACCCTCCGGAAACAGGTGACCGAACTCCAAGCACGTCTCTTACCATATGAAAGGCCACCCTCGCCAACCGAAGAACCAGAACCTGAAACAGTAGTAGAAATCCCCATCGATGATAGCTATGAAGAGCCGTATGAGCCGATGCCAACACCCGGTGGACGGACTACAGAAGAAGGACAGGACACTTTAGAAATTCAAGTTCCAGATTGGGTCAAACGGGTCGAGAAAGTGGGTAAGACACATGATGATCGCGTTGCTGTGCAAATGCAATCTCTCACAAATCTAGAAGAGACTGTCCTTCGGTCTTCTTACTTTCAGAACCTATCCCACCAACGGTTAATCACAACATCAGAGTCGCAATACATGCCTTATTTTGTCTTGCTACATGATTATAATGCAGAAGTCAAAAGACATTAAAGGAGGTGCTACTCATCACTGAGCTACAGCTGCTAATCCTATTTTTCATGCAAGGACTAAACATATTGAAGTTCATTATCACTATGTACGAGAAAAGGTTCTAAGCAAAGAGATTCAAATATCATATGTGTCCACTCATCAACAATGTGCAGATATTCTAACCAAAGCATTGGATGGTACAAAGCTTTGCAAATTCAAGGCTATGATTGGTTTGCAAGTAATCTTGGAAGATTGAAGACCTCAAGCATACTTGGCTTGAGGGGGAGCTGTTGGAGCAAGTCTATGACAAGCCTAAGTATTGGCTTGAGTCCCACAAAGTCATAGAAAAAGCCTTAAAATGAAGACTATGTAAAGTTCACTTGTGAACTACCTCTTGCAACTTTTGAAGAGTTTACTTAATGTAAAAGTGAAAGAATCTTAAGTGGTTGAGTCCACTTGATCAAGAATGGAAAGAGGAGCCACGAATTTGTGATTTGTGGTAGGTAGAGAATCAAATCAATCATTGATTGATTGGAGAGTGATTGAGGGAAGTTAGCCTCCCAAACTCAACTATAAATAGATGGCCGTTTTAGTCGTGGTTAGAGAGATCTATGTGAAGACCTCCAAGAGCTGAGCTTTATGCCATATCAAGGTGTGATTACAAGGCACACATATGTATCAGTAAGTCATTGTATTGTACAAGCAATATACTTTCATTTTCATGATTATTTGAGTTCATCTTTCCATGTTCTTTTTTTTTTTTTTTTGATAAAAGGAAGTTCGGCAATAGCCTACTCTCCCGGACTTGAATTAAATTAAGAAGCAAAGATACAAATGAAGGGGACTAGTGCCCACGGGACCCCCCAGATCCCACAAAGCAGGGGAAGCTAGAATGAAACCTAGGTCGCGTTACAGAGAAGGTTAATCACCCTCTCATCGCCCTCATGCGGGGCCCATTTGGGTTTGAGCTTGTTGTTGACCAAGAGGAGGACTTGATGGTGCCTGAAGGGGGGGGATTTCTTACTGTTAGCGATCCTTTTGCCCTCAACTTCGGCGACCCCCCAGGGAGTGGTCGATTGAGAAATCACTAATCTTTCCATGTTCTTGTGAAGTGTACTACTCACTACCATTACTCTCAATTTTTCTCAGTCAACTTGCAGAGATGTTGTCTCTAAGCTTGGTGCATCATTTTCAGTGATTTAACTTGGTAAAGTCAGCTCTATAAGTTTAATATATGCTCACAAATTTTCATGTCATTTGGATGTTGCAATCTTCAGTTATGTTCAGTTGAAGTCAACAGTGTCTGTGCATTTTAAATTCTCTGTTAGGTACCCGACTTTTTCACGCATCTTGTCAGAGGTGTTTCTCAGTGGTTACTTATCCAAATTCAGTGATTTAAAGCTTGTTGGATTCAGCTTACTATCTAATATAACCATAAAAATTTTCATAATCATTGGATCCCTTTGAGGTATGTTGATTTTTCTGCTCACTGGTCTCAAACTGTAGTAGCCCGTGAAAATCGGGATGATGTCATCAGTTGTTAAAACTCATTCTGAGTGTGTGGTTCATTATTTTTTATGAGATTACTATTGAAAGTTAGCTCTTTAAGTTACCCAGACTTCCCCAAGAGGAATTAAGCTAATTGCTACTGTGCTCAAAGAATTATGTAAAACACTGGACAGGTGTATGAACCAAGAATAGCAAGTTTTCACCTCTGAGCTAACTCCAACTTATCTGTTTTGGTCTATCTTTTTGAGAGTGATCTTCCAAGGTACATAGGGTGTCTAATACATCCGTTGGAAAGCTAAAAGGGCCCACCATATACTTCTGGAGTTCATTTGGCTGGTGTAGATCAAGGATTTTGCAACACCTCTTCATCTTCAAGCACATACCTATCCATCTCTTCACAATTTTGAAGTTGACCCTCAGGTTGGGCTAGGAAGCAAGGGGTTCCACAAGACTTTGAGCAATTCAAAGGATAATTTTGGACTTGTAAACAAGGCTTATGAACCTAAGATCAATTTGATACTTAGAAAGAGATAGATAAAGTACCAAATCACTTGAAACTAAGGTCAACCACACAACCAAGTCAGAGACTCACAACTCAGTGGTTAACACTACGTGTTGAGTTCATAGACAAGTGAGTCAAAAATGTCATTTAAGTGGGAGAGACTCTTGGCTTGTGAAGACATGCATAGTTCAATACCTAGGGAAGATTTTATGTTCATAGTGGAAGGGGAATATCGGATGTCTCTTCAATACGTCTCCACTAACCAGCAAGGAATACCCATCTACCTCGACGGTCTATACAGGTCAGTAGCAAGAATGAGAAACACTATTGAATCTGAAATAATTCCAAGACTTGTTGTCAAGTACGAAGATGGAGTCTACATGGACAAGATGGGCCAGATCTATGTAGTAACTAAAAACCCTGATCAGATTAATGAAAGAGGAGAGTTAGCTTGAGATCATGCAACTACCTCACAAAACCCATTTGAGACCCAACAAAGAACAGAAAATGTGAGGTTAGGACAAATGAGCCAAGGTAGTATACCCAATAGACCACATGAGCAATTCACCATGCTAGGAATTGACCACCACGACCACACTAGCTAGGGAATGGGAAATATGAATAGACCTACCTTTAGGGCGGAACCACCCCGAGGTGTAGGAGCTGGAATACACCTAGCAAAACCTGCTTTTCCCGTCATAATGCGATCCCTAAAGCCAGGCAAAAGAGTGAGATCAATCAAATTGGCCAAATGCATGAGAAATCATTATGATGGCTCAAGAGAGCCCTATGACCACATTGCAGAATACAAGCAGGTGTTACGAGCGGAGCAAGTGGATGACTTTTTCGTGCAATATGAATCCTTTGGGCTAGCTCTCATGGGAATAGCCTTAGCTTGGTTTCAATCCTTGGATCCAAATTCCTTTGGCAATATCGAACAAATCTTCCAAGAATTTGTTTGGGAATTCACTAAGCGAGGGATCAAGCACAATTCATCATCCTTACTACATAGTTTCAAACAAGCTCCCAAAGAGATAGTAAAAAATGCAGCACGAAGATTTACTCAATAAGTAGATCGATGCCCTATGACAGAGAGACCTTCTCAGCAGAAAATGATATCCCTATTTTTAGAAGGTCTAACCAATGGAACAATGAGAATGTTACTATATGTAAAACAGGTGCAAACTCTGAGTGAGTTTCTTCAAGAATGTATAGATTTGGAAGAAAACTTAGCTGAGGATCTCAAAATCACACAAGATCTTACCAAATCAGAGGATACAAGGAGCAATGAAACTTCTAGTTCGAGATATGTGGAGGAAGTGGTAGAGTTAGTGGCCAAGAAATTAGAGGTACAAGGACAACGGAACTACCAGATTTCTTCCTTGAGATTGCCAATGTTAGGAAGTTGCACACTTTACGGTGAAGATCATCCATCTCATGGGTGCACCAGAGAAGGATTAGGGTTATCCCAACCTTACCCTTACAGTAGACAACCAAATCAAGAGCCTAACATGTACTCTTATAGTGAGCAGAAGTACCCCAACCACAATATTGAATACTATCCAGTGAACAAACAACCACGACTACTTGCACCACCCTAATGTAGAACATACAGGTACCCTCCTAGAGAACAAGACAGAGAAGTTCCTAGGTATAACCCTTGTCCAGGACTACGAGGAGCCACTAGACCATATGAACATGGAGGATATGGCCAACCTCAACCTATACCAGGACAACAACCACTCCACCCACTAGCTCCGAATCAAGGGCAGAACATCACAATACAAGTCGTTTGTCTTGAGTGTGGCAAAGAACAACTCCTAAGAGATTTTCCCAGACATCCATCTAGTGCACCAAAGGTTACACCTATTAATGTAGTAGGCCTAGTAGGGGATTCAAGTTCCGATAACGATAAAGTGGCTCCCATACATGTAGTTACTAGGGCACAAGCCTCACAAAAAGCTAAACTAGTCGAGCAATCAGGGCCAAGTGAGTGAGGAGAGCCTAGTAAGAGAAAAACAAGAACATGGAAGGATACTAGAGAGAAGGCCAATCGTAAGTGGACCAAAAAGTTATCTGAACTACAAGAAAGCTTGAAAGACGCAAAAACCCAAATAGAAGATATTGCCTCTCAAAATATCTCGCATGCCGAAACTCCACCCACACCACCTCATCCCCAACCTCACCGCCACCCACCAACCATTGTAAACAGACAACAACCAAGGTCTGTTCTGGCAGATTCAACCCCAGAACACTTGGACATGATGTTCAAGGCATACCAGGCTTGACTTCAAGAAGGGCCAACACCTGCAAACCTAGACAAGAGCTACCCTAGAGTAGATTTAGAGATTGAACGGACAAAAATGTGCATAAAAATGGTGGAGCTAGCTCAAGCTATGTTCGAGGCCAATCAATCATTCAATCAGAGAAATGCTATTACACCGGGTTTGCACTTCCACGGCTTACTAGATAGATTAGAGCAGTTAGTAAATAAACCTCAACTTTCGTTACCTCCACAGGCTCACCCTACTATTGAAGGAGAAAGCTCATCACCATAGAAAGTCTATGTTCCTGACTCCATAGATGAGGGAGAACCTCTTTCAATTCAACAACACACTCAAAAGTTCTTGCGGGAAATACAAGAAGAGAAATGGGCCAAGGAGAAGGATGTTTCCCCTCCTATTCTTGAAATTGATGATCGTCATGATCAATTCCCACAAGATATTCCATCTATTTATGGAGACCATAGAGCAAAAAGAAAAAGAAAGTTCATGATTTGAATCCAATTCTTTACAAGAGTTGCCACAGTTCACAGGCCCATGGGAATCTGAATCTCTCCAAATCAGAGCTCCCACAATATTGATAAGAAACGAAGACTCAGTGGTTCCTAGAAACATTGAAGTCTTGAAGAATGCTAAGGTTCAGTGTCATCTCACTATAGAAGAGCTCCTCAATGAAAAACCAGAGCTATGGAAACATGTGAAAGATCAGGTTCGAGAACTTGATTCCAATATGCCAAAAGTAGACTCTAAGCAGAAAGTTCCAGAGATACCTCTAGACAAAATAGAGGACATGAGCGAAGGTGAGGAATGTAATACTTATCTTCCGATCACCTACCAAGGTTACACTACCAAAGCAATCATAGATTCAAGTGCTGGTGTTGCTATTGCAACCACTTCCCTATGGACGCAATGGGGTAAACCTGCATTAAGACCGCAAATAAGAAGGTAAAGACGAACAAGGATGAAATTGTGCGGTCACAAAGCTATCAAATATTGCAGGAAGCATGTATAAACAAGATACGGAAGGTGTTCTAGCTTGTTGTGTTGAGGACGATGAACATAGTAGTTGGTTGCAACAAGCCCATGAAGGATTTCTAGGGAATCGCTATTCTAAACAACGAACATTGCAAAATCTAAAACATTTAGGAGTGTATTGGTCTAGTATAGACAAAGAAATTCATGAGTGGATCAAGAATTGTGCGGTGTGCCAGAAGAGACCCCCGGTGGAGCATGCCACTCTTTATCATGTGTCGCTAATCCGAGATTGGAGTGCTCCATTGGTAGAATTTATGAGATCAAGAACATTACATAGCGAGGCTAGTCTAGCAAGAAGACGAAGCATGGAGCATGAGGCTAAAGACTATTTCTTAGTAGGCAATAACCTATACCGTAGAGGCAAAGATGGATACTTAAGATTGTGCGTTCACGAATCAGATTATTTGAAAGTCTTAGAAACTGCCCATAGCAGCGTGGCAGGTGGATATTTTGGTCCTGACCGAGTAATTAAGACTATTCTATTCTCAGGACTTTGGTGGCCCACTCTTCATATGGATGCACATACCTATGTGAAGAAATGTGACACATGCCAACGTGCACAATATCCGATAAGAAAAGATGAGATGCCTTTGAGACCAATGATGGGGGAACGTGCATTCTCGAAGTGGGGCATAGACTTTGTAGGTCCTATCAACCCCCCATCTAGAAACTCCCATGCAGAGTACATTATTGTAGCCACCGATTATCTCACAAAGTGGGTAGAGGTCAAAGCCACAACGAAGAATGATGCTCAAACAACGACAAAGTTCTTATTTGAGAATGTGTTCACTAGATATGGACTTCCAATAGAGTTAGTAAGTGATAGAGGAACACACTTCTTGAATGAAGTCATTGAAAATCTCCTCCAAGAGTTCTTGGTGATACATAAGAAGTCTGCCCCCTATCATCCACAAGCTAATGGACAAGCTGAGAGCATAAACAAGATCCTATGTAATGTACTAACCAAACTCCTAAATAATAAACGCTCTGATTGGGACAAACAACTTCATCATGTTGTTTGGGCTTACTGAGTTGCCTACAAAACGGTACTCAATGCCACCGCATTTCAGATGGTCTTCGGACAGAATCCTGTGCTACCATTAGATTTCCTAATCCCAACTGTAAAAGTAGCACAAGAGCTATGCTACAAAGAAAAGGCAAAAAGCATACTTTGATGCACACATTAAGGATAAAGGGCTGAAAGAGGGAGACCTAGTGTTGGTTTATACACTAAAGCAACATGCTCGTAAACTGGAAAAAAGAGGATATGGACCCATGATCATTAATAGAATTTCCACTAGTGGTGTTGTTCAATTGGCCACACTAGAAGGTGATATCCTTCCAAACTATATCAGTGGTTGTCGCGTCAAGCTATATCAAGAACTTCTTACAGAGGATATGGTAACGAGACTCAACGCTGCTAAGAAGCGAAAAGAAGAAGAGTTACGGATTAGAGGAGAAGCACATGCAGAGGCTAGAGAACGCATTAGGAGAAATAAGTTAAGATGCCTAGGCCTAGATATCGATAGTAAGGCCCCAAGATACCACATGGCTATGTGTCAAACATCAAGTGCAATTGCATCTCGAATAATTGATCGACGTCCCTTTGTGAACATCGTAGTAGGACAAGGGAAGAATGCAAGGACTGTGAGAGCATTGATTGACTCAGGTGCAGCAATTAGTGCCCTGGGTCAAGATTGGATTTACGACCATGCAGTCAACTTGAATCTACGAAGTCAAATCCTTCAAGTTTGGGCACCTGAACAATGTATCACATTAGAATTAGAGAATTGCATGAGCACAAAGCCAAGTAGCACACATTCTCTTAGTTCTTCCGAAACTAATCTTCATAAAGAAAATGTCATGTGTGTCAAAAACCCTACGAAGCAAAAGGACTCAATCATGGAAACAAAAGATCAAAGACTAGCAAACCCCTCTTCTTCTTCACATACTAATGCAAGTGTAACTCAACCAAAGAGGCACGCAATGATGACATCTGCTATATCAAGTAGACAGACAAAATTCAAGAAGAAAGAAGCTCAAGGCATGATGCAAATTTGGGTACAAAAAGGCGAACAACCACCAGCCTTGCCACAACCCTTCCCACTCAAGCAAGTCAACCATGCTAAAAGAAGTACCAAGAAACGAGGACCATCTCAATCCTAGAGACAAATTTGGGTACCAAAGCAATCGAGGGAAGCTAACCATAATAACGTACAAATTTGGGTGCCAAAGAAATTAGTTGCAGCTCAACAAGGGCGATTACAAATGTGGGTACCCAAGACACTCTGACATGCACAAACACCACAACTCTCCCTCACAAGAAAAGTTTCCACAAAGACGCCAAGGAGAAGCAAGGGTCAACACCAAGCACAAAGAATCAAAGCAGATCAACCCACGTCTTCGACAAACATAAAAAGGCAACCAAAAAGGGTATGGGTGTGGAAGCCCAAAGTACCACTAGCTTCCAGATAGCCAAAGAGCCAACAACGCTGGATACCGAAATTCCGAAACCACCCAAAGCTACACAAGACAGAGCTTATGTCTATAGGGTCAAATACTATCCTGAAATGGATCCCTATAAGATAGATTACATCATTTCAAGATCCACTAGCGACCTCAAACAAAGACTGCCTCAATATCCACCAACCACATTGAAAACCTCTACGTGCAACAACCATGTGCCTTTGGCATAACCTTGTCTTTTGCACCATTCAGGTCATGCATTTCCAAAGTATGCATTAATCTAGGGCCACATTACACGACCATGCATAGACACAATTGAGAATCCCAGGCACGTGCAACACATTGGACATCTGTAAAATATTTTATTGATACTAACATCTTTCTTCTTGTTTTGTGACCTTGTTATAAAAAAAAAAACATTAACAACGGAAGACAAGCTGATGGTCAATCATCATGATGGAAGTACAACACGAAGAGTTAAAGATCGATAGAATTTTCACCATGGTAAGAATTGTATGCTTCAACAACAACATAACCATGATTGATTAGGAAACCTCTTCGTCGGCTTACCCTTGAGCACATAGCTTAAGTTCCAACTTCTTGCACCATAATTCTTCCAATGCATTTCCCAAGTATGCATGCATAGGGCTACATTACAGAGCCGTGCACAAGGCACATTCTTCTTCTAACCCATGCACTAATGCACTTACCCATCAGTCATTATGGGTGCCATGTACTTGGTATGGCAACTAGGGAAGCCATCTTTGGAAGCACCATAGGACATCACGGCGACAACAACCAGAGCCAAGAAGCAATCCACCACAAGAGTTGCTCATAATCAACATTGACAAACTCTTTCAAGTAGCTCACAATTTTTGAAAGCTCACAAAGACACCATCCAGCGGGAATACACGGACGAAGTCCATACAAAGGTCGCAATGACCAAATGATGAACCAGACAACTACCCAAGCTACAATGGGAAGATGGACCGCTCCTACTGATACATGAAGGACACTACCTCTCAATGTACTACATGGGACAACCACTAAAACAAGGGTCTATTAGGGATGACAGACTCTAGAGGGGGGGGGGAGTGTTGTCAGTCAAGGTCACACACAAGCATGGAAGCACATCAATGAAGAGGACACACAAGAAGAAGGAGCATGTAGGGAGCTCCAAGAAGCACATGTCAAATTTTTAGAAGAAATCCCTATAAAAATAGTGATTTTTATCACTAAAAACCATTGTAAATATCGTTTTCTATTTCTGTAACTCCATTTTGTTCAAGCCAAGGAGTCATTGAGCTTGAGGAGTATTAGAAGTATCATCCTACCTGTTTTCATAATTTTTAGACTCCGTTTGAGCCCCCAAATAAGCCTTGGAACCTATTTTTTAACTTGGTCGGACACTAGGTCTGGATAGGGCCAAAACTACTCAAAAAACTATAAAAAGGGCTGTGGAGCTCATTTTAGGGGTAAATGGTTGTAGATTTCAGCTTTGTAAGAGAGTTCTTGTGTAATCGAAGATATTCCATTGTTCCACTCTTTGCTCTTACCTTGTGCGCGTGTGTGTGTATGTGTGTGCATGCTTGTGTGCTTTCACTCATGCACTTGTGCCATCACTTGCTCACGGTCTTCATACCGGTCCTCACGTCCCCACGGATTGACATTTATGAGGTGTATCTCCTCACGTTGGTACTTGCCATTGTGCTAGAGTCACTCTAGCACAATGGCAAGTACCAACGTGAGGAGATACACCTCATAAATGTCAATCCGTGGGGACGTGAGGACCGGTATGAAGACCGTGAGCAAGTGATGGCACAAGTGCATGAGTGAAAGCACACAAGCATGCACACACATACACACACACGCGCACAAGGTAAGAGCAAAGAGTGGAACAATGGAATATCTTCGATTACACAAGAACTCTCTTACAAAGCTGAAATCTACAACCATTTACCCCTAAAATGAGCTCCACAGCCCTTTTTATAGTTTTTTGAGTAGTTTTGGCCCTATCCAGACCTAGTGTCCGACCAAGTTAAAAAATAGGTTCCAAGGCTTATTTGGGGGCTCAAACGGAGTCTAAAAATTATGAAAACAGGTAGGATGATACTTCTAATACTCCTCAAGCTCAATGACTCCTTGGCTTGAACAAAATGGAGTTACAGAAATAGAAAACGATATTTACAATGGTTTTTAGTGATAAAAATCACTATTTTTATAGGGATTTCTTCTAAAAATTTGACATGTGCTTCTTGGAGCTCCCTACATGCTCCTTCTTCTTGTGTGTCCTCTTCATTGATGTGCTTCCATGCTTGTGTGTGACCTTGACTGTAAACAGGGAGGATTTTGAATCGGTATGACATGTATTTCCCTTAACACATGTGGCCTTTCCTTCAACTCCTCTTGAATAGGGAGACTTTAAATGTCTAATATCTGAGGACTGGTGCCTGCCTGGGAGCTCATTTCTATGGCCTCGGCCATGTTGAGGAACTTGGTCACCCGTTTTATGAGAATATACAAATGAATGTTAAGATTGCAATGGAAACATGTGATCCTGTGTCCCCATCACAACATTAACATGATGAACTATGATGTAGTTAGTCAATTTGTTAGTGCTCGCGTGGTTGTGAGTGTGAAGTGTGGTTAGCATATGTGCAATTTTTATGTGCTAATTGGGGTGGTGAGGATGCACTTAGTAAGCGCAGGTGGCTTTACAATGGGATCAGGTGGTTTATTACAAGATTTGGGCTGCCAAATGCAATGGGTAGCTTTCTCTTTTGATTTTGTGGAGATTTTGGAGGGCTTTATAAGAATGTCTGCTTGGAAATGAAGCTTTTTAGGGACCCATAGACAAGTGATTCTACTCATGATCATGGAAAAATATGTGTTTGTGCATGTCAGATAAGAGTGGGTATTAGCTATTTGAGTGCATATATCATGTTGTACATGATGTGGTTTATGTGTGGAAATTTGAGCCCGCAAGCAAGCCTTAGGTACCCAAATTTGTCTTGATTATGGTTCAACCTTCATTGAATTCTTGGGCACCCAGATGGACTTTACTTTCATAGAAGAATTGTTGAAAGACTTCTTATTAGTGTTCTGTCACTGATCACTAGTATGACTTTTAGTCAGTGGTTGTAACTTGACCACAACAGGATGCTCGCCTTTTCGTACCCATACTTGTTGCGGTGGCTGAGACACCTTGCTTCGTACTTTCCTTTGGCTTCGGGCATAGGTCGTCCGCTTCTTCTGCATTTGGCACTCCTTTGGTTGCCGTGTCTCTACCACTTTTGGTAAAGAAGGGAGCTCCATCATATCCTTGACTTCTTTGTTGAGAAAATCATCCCTCTACATCACATAGTTTGGGACAAGAATAGCATTGTCATCTTCATGTGTACTTCTGGAAGGACCAGGAGTTTGTGCCTTTCCTAGTTCCTTGAGTGCTTCATTTTCTAACTCAATTGTAATGTGATTCTCATTTACCCAAACCTAAAGAAGTCCACTTCTTAGGTTGAGGTTGATTGTGTGATCATAGATCCAATCTTGACCCAAGACAAGAGGCTCAGTGAGGTCCTCATCTTGACACACTAGCACCTTAACTGTCATAAGAGCATCTTGGATGTAGAGTGGAAGTTCTACCTCGCCCATGCAAGGGGTTTCTACACCTCCCAATCCTATGAGATATGCTTCTACAGGATTGACACTTAAGTTCAATTCTTGATAGCAAGAAAGTTTAACAACACTAGTGGCTGCACCTGATTCAATCAAGGCCCGTACAGTCCTTGCACTATTTCCTTGTCCTATCTCTAAGGTTACAAAAGCACATCGGTTCCTTTTTCTATGGGAATTTACACCTGAGACTTTGCACATAGCCATATGATATCCTAGATCTACATAGGCATTTTTCCTAGGCTGATCTTTACCCTGTCTTCTCAATTTTATTCTTCGGATGTGTTCCAATGCTTCTGCTTGTGCTTCCTCTCAGATTCATCTTTCTTCTTCCTAACGTTGCTTGGAAGTGTTGAGTCTATTAAGCATTTCCTGAGTGAGGGGTTCTTGATATAGTTTGACTCTGCATCCACTAATGTAACTAGGGCGAACATCACCTTCTAGTGTAGCTAATTGAACTGCTCCACTAGTTGAGATCCTATTTATGATCATAGGCCCATAGCCATGCTTCTCTAGTTTTCTTGTGTGTTGTTTCACGGTATACACCAAAACTAAGTCACTGACCTTCAAGCCTTTATCCTTAACGTGGGCATCGAAGTACGACTTCTATCTTTAGTTAGCTGCATAGATTTGTGCAGCAGCTCTTAGTCTTGTTTCACCTACCCGTTCAAGATCAAAGATCCTAGAAGAGAGCTCATGCGCTGCCCATTCATGTTCTTGTGCTACTTTCAATGTAGATATCAAGAAGTCCAATGGTAGCACTACGTTATGGCCGAACACCATCTCAAAGGGTGTGGATTGGAGTACCACTTTATAGGCGACTCAGTATGCCCAAACAACATGGTGTAGCTGTTTGTCCCAATTAGAGCATTTATTATTCACTAATTTGGTCAGCACATTGCATAAAATCTTATTTGTGCTTTCGGCTTGCCCATTACCTTATGGATGATAGGGGGTAGACTTCTTGTGTATCACCAAGAACTCTTGAAGAAGATTTTCAATGTCTTCATTCAAGAAGTGAGTGCCTCTATCACTTACTAGCTCTATAGGTAGCCCGTATCTTGTGAACACATTCTCAAATAAGAACTTAGCTATCGTTTGAGCATCGTTCTTTGTTGTAGCTTTCATTTCTACCCACCTGGTTAGATAGTCTATGGCCACAATGATGTGCTCCGCATGGGAACTCTTAACTAGGGGATTAATAGGACCTACAAAGTCTATTCCCTACTTAGAGAATGCACGCCCACCCATCATAGGTCTTATTGGCATCTCATATTTGCATTAGGATACTGACTTCACTAACAAACATCACACCTCTTCACATAGGTATGTGCATCCATGTGAAGGGTTGGCCACCAAAAGCCTGCAAATAGGATTGCCTTAATCACACGGTCTAGTCCAAAGTGTCCTCTTGCTACACATTGGTGAGCAGTTCCAGTAGTCTAGGGCTTCTTGTTCTAAACTTCTTTGCCTAGCCAAAGTCATCTCATGAGGGAATGTTTTTGTCCTAAAAAAGGATATTAATGGTTCACTCCAATGTGGTATTAGAGTCACTTGGTATAGAGTAGCCTACTCCATAGGTGGTCTAATATGACAGACTAGGCATTCTTTACACAACTTATGGACATCTGCTTCCATAGTAGGCTAGTGCACTCGAAGTCTCCTTAGTGTCTGTAGAGTTATTTGCCTTGGGTAATGGTGCTCTAACGCACCTACATGTGCTAGTTTGAACCATTTAGCGTACTCATCATCCTCCACACAACAAGCTAATATCCGTTGATTTGTATGCTTGTACATACTTCCTACCATGATATGGTACTTTTGGGCTTTTACTACCTCCCTATCTTGAGTGTTTATTACTCGGTGGTTAGGCTTGTATGTCAATATTGGCACTAATGTCTTAGCCCACTGAGGTTCAACTTCCAAATTAAACAAGTAAGCATCAGGAAGGTCATCTAATACTCCTTGCGGGGCCTCTCTAGATGTGAGCTTAGAGAGATGGTCTGCTCTCAAATGATTGTTGAATTTCCTCAGCACAACCTCAAAGTCATATTCCATTAGCAAGAGAAACCATCTTACTAATCTACCTATATTGCATGGCGTGTTTACCAAGTACAACAGTGCTTGATGATCAGTAAAAAATTTAAACTTATTTGCAAGCAAATAGTATATAAAATTTTTAACCGCATATACCATGCCTAATCCTTCTTGTTCGGTGGTCGTATAGTTTTGTTCACCTGCATTCAACTGTCTACTAGCATAGGCAATTGGAAGGTCCATATTACCTTTGCCCGTAGGCTGTGTTAGCACACATCCAATAGCATAGTTGGATGCATCCACATGCACATGGAATGACTTGTTCCAATCTAGGGTAGTCAAGATTGGTGCCAAACACAATCTTCTTTTGAGCTCGTTGAAGGAGTTTTCACATTCTTCCATCCACACGAAGTTAGTCAAAAGGGAGTACAGGGGCTTTGTAATGATTGCATACATATGAATGAATCGGCGATAATAGCCACAATGCCCCATGAAATCATGTACCTCCTTAAGATTCCTTGGTCTAGGTAGCTCTACAATAGCTCTAACTTTCTCCTCATCCATGGATATGCCATTCTTTGACACTATGTGTCCTAGAATCTTGCCTTGCCTGACCATGAAAACACACTTTTCTGGATTCAGGCAGACTTGATATTTTCTACATTTGTCAAAAATTTGCCTGAGTTTAGGTATATGTGTATGTCTAATGTTGGAATGACCACAAAGATCATCAACATAGACTTCTAAATTCTTCCTCAGGAATTCTTTAAATACATGACACATCAGTCTCTGAAAGGTAGATGACAGATTGCTAAGCCCAAATGGCATTACTCCAAAAGAAAATATGCCCCACTCTGTGGAAAAAGTCATCTTATGCTGATCTTCTAGAGCAATGGCTACCTGATTCTAGTAGAGAATCCATCAATTCCTTGCCTACTACCCTTTCTAATAGATGCTCAGTGAAAGGAAGCAGATAGTTATCTCGAACAGTGGCTAGATTAACCTTCTTCAAGTTAATGCACACACATAGCTTTCCATTCTTCTTTTGCACCACTACGATGGGGGATAGCCAGTCAGTGTGCTCAATTTCATGGATGAATCCAGCTTCAACCAAGCAATCTATCTCTTCTTTGATCTTGACAACATAACGATAATTATATATGTATGGTTTTTGTTTAAAGGGTTTGGCATATGAGGCCATTGGGATAGTGTGTGAGCATATGTTAGGGTCTACACCTTTCAAGTCGTTGTAATTGAAATTTCATAACCATCCTCGTCACAGTTGTCATGGACAAAGGAAACCATCTTAAACCTTAGATTCCATGTGAACCCTGTATCTCATGATTGGTTCAGAATTAGGAGAAACCAATGCTTCCATTGTGTCCAGAACGTGCCAAAACCCTAAGATCGACTATCTACTTGCCTGATTCGGATATCCAAAGCTCATGGTTCGAATTGGTGAAATCATCGATGACATCATCAATTCGTAACCGTCTTTCATGAACCGCCCTTGAAAACCTATATAAGGAGGGGTTGGCCACATTCATAATCAGTCTTGCCAATACCAATCTTGGGAGCTGAAGGAGTCGTGACCGCCAAGTAAGTACTCTTCAAGTTCCAGTTCTAGTTCTTGTCTTGTTCCTTGTTCTGTCTAGTTCTTGGACATCCTATCTTGTCCCCTTGTAATCTCAAAGTACGAGATCCTATCGAGTTCTTCCGTGTATCTAGTTCATCTCCCAGAAGGGAGTTCCTGTAATCCAGATATCGTGTCTTATACTTACGATCCCGGGTTGTGGGATCTTCTGTATCATCTCTAGTCCAGTTTTCCATACCTATTGTTCCCGTGTTGTGGGACATCTTGTATGAGTCAATATTCTTGTATCATTTTCCCTATGCGGGTGTTCTTGTATTCATAAGTGTATTTCGGAAATCTTGTCTACTATAGCCAGAGAGCACAATCTAGTGCTCTCCTGACATTGTGGCTAGACTATCTTCTATCCAAGACCAGACATCATGGAGAACGCTTATGAACAGATTGTAGCATCACTTCAGAGTCTCCAACAACAAGTCAAAGAACTAAGTCATCGACAGACACAAGTCGACATGGGACATCCAATGCATGTAGGTGCACTCCTCCAAGACTTACAAGAACAAATCGGGAGTCTTCAAGCGAATCAAGGGAGTATTCAAGTGAATTAATGGCCCAGTACATCATTTATGAAGGAACCCAAGATCTGCATGCCAGAAAAGTTCGATGGTGATCGCACAAAGTTTTGAGGATTCTTGCAACAAGTCAAATTGTACATTCGCATGCAGCCTAATAGATACCTTGATGATGCATCCAAGGTCGGTTTTATTGAAACCTTGCTCTATGGTCAAGCTTTATCATGGTTGACCCCAATCTTGGAGAAGGATATGGCCGTACTTCATGACTATGAGGGATTTCTTGGAGAGCTTATCGCCACATTTGGAGATGCAGACACGAGTCGAGTGGCACAAAATAAAACTTCGGAAGCTACGTCAAGGTAACCGCCCTGCCTCTACATATGCATCAGAATTTAGGCAGTTGATATGTGACCTCACTTGGCATGAAGATTATTTCATAAGCCAATTTAGATGGGGCTTAAGGGATGATGTGAAGGACCTTCTACTCACGATGCCAGAGGTGAAGACATTGAATGAATACATCAACCAAGCCATTCAATGTGATAACTTCTTTTTTGAAAGGAAACAAGAAAAACAAGTAGAAGGAAGACCTCGCCAATGGAAACCTTTCCAGCCTACTCCTAGAGATGAGTCTATGCCCGAACCTATGTAGATAGATGTAACTAGGTTCCAGCCGCTAACACCACAAGAGAAACAAAGAAGGAAGGATAACAAATTATGTCTATATTGTGGAAACCCTGGCCACATTGCAGTTAGTTGTCCCAACAAGAGAACGAACTCCAAAGTCGCAGCCACCCTTGTAGAGCAGGGAAATGAGGAAATCGAGTTGTAAAAGAGAGCATACAGCTGGACCATGATATAAGAAAGGGTCTCATAATTCCATCCACACCCGTAGAAACATGTCTTGCCCCTGTCAAGTTAATCATGTCTAAGAAGACCCTTTCCCTTATAGCTCTGGTAGATTCAGGAGCGCCCTCATGTTTCATTGATGAAGGACTCGTTAAGAAACATGGAATTCCAGTACTTCGGAAGAACAGACCAGTAGTAGCTGAAGTAGTAGATGGAGGGCCTCTAGCATTGGGGAATATAACCATGGAAACCATACCACTAAGAGTACACCTTGGTGACCATGATTCACACATATGTTTCAATGTAATATCGAGTCCAGTAAATATGGTTATCATCGGAATGTCGTGGTTAAAGAAACATAATCAAGAAATTAATTGGGAGAATAATAAAATCACCCCTCGAGGTATCCAGAAGAACCCAACATATGTCGGAGACAAAGCCTTCATACATGCAGTAAGGAAGGAACTGACATATATGATCTATTCCATACCAGCTCAAGAACCTAAGAAAGATGATCCAGTGCAGCTACCCAATCACTACAAAGGCTTTGAGGATGTTTTTGAAAAGAAGAATGCAGACATCCTTCCAGAGCATAGACCCTATGATTGTGCCATAGAACGTCAAGAGGGAGCACAACCACCCTTTGGACCAATCTACAGACTATCCTCAGACGAACTTACAGAACTACGCAAGAACATTGATGAGAATCTAGCGAAGGGGTTTATCAAACACTCAAAGTCTCCAACAGGAGCTCCTATCTTATTTGTAAAGAAGAAGGATGGGACTCTCCGGATGTGTGTAGACTATCATAAATTGAATAAAGTCACTATAAAGAACAGATGCCCTCTACCACTCATGTCCGAGCTCTTGGAACGCCTTGGAAAAGCAAAATTATTCACGAAGATTGACCTTCGAGGAGCTTACAATCTTGTCAGGATCAGAGAAGGAGACGAGTGGAAGACAGCATTTTGGACAAGGTATGGCCATTTTGAATATGTAGTTATGCCATTTGGTCTCACAAATGCTCCAACTGTCTTCCAACATATGGTGAATGATATCTTTCGAGAATATTTAGATGATTTTGTTGTAATATACCTTAATGATATCTTGATATTTTCTAAAAATCTAGAGGATCATGAATGTCATGTGAAGATAGTCCTAGAGAAACTAAGAGAAAAAGGATTATATGCGAAATTGGAGAAGTGCTCTTTCCATAAGACAGAAGTGGAATTTTTAGGGTACATTGTATCAGATAAAGGAATTTTTATGGATCCTAAGAAGATAGAGACAATCCTTGATTGGCAACCACCTTCATGTGTTTGAGATGTACAATGTTTTTTCGGGTTTGCCAATTTCTACAGGATATTCATCAAAGATTACTCCAAGATAGTGACACCTCTTACCAAGCTTATAGGGAACTCAAAATTCTCATGGACCAAAGAAGCATAAAAAGCCTTTCAGACCTTGAAATCAGCATTTACTACTGCCCCAATTCTAGTTCATCCTGATTCCAGTAAGCCCTTCTTCCTTGAGACAGATGCATCAAACTTTGCTCTCGGGGCCATTCTTTCCCAATATGGAGATGATGGACACCTACATTGAGTTGCATATCATTCAAGAAAGTTTTCCCCTCCAAAAATTAATTATGAAATTCATGACAAAGAACTTCTTGCCATAGTAGACGCATTTGACACATGGCATCACCATCTAGAAGGAGAAGCTCATAAAGTCATTGTGTATTTAGATCACAAGAACCTAGAGTATTTTATGACCACCTGGATTCTCAATAGAAGGCAATCCAGATGGAGTAACTTTTTATCCAGATTTGACTTTGTCATCACATACCATCCAGGACATCAACAATGTCAGTCAGATGCCCTGTCTAGAAGATCTTACCTTGCACCAAAGAAGGGTGAAGAGGCCTTTGATCAACAAGAGAGTGTATTACTCAAGCCTGAGCATCTCCAGTTAGCAGCTATCTCTTCAAGCCATCATGAAGATTCAACCTTGAATCAATTGATCCGTGAGAATCTACCACAGGATGAATTGTTTTGTAACGTTAAGTAGAAAGCTCAAGAAGGAAATATCCAAGAAGTAAATGAATTTCATGAAAAGGATGGGTTAGTGCTCTATAAGAACCTATTGTATGTCCCTCCAGGAAAGCCCCGGATCCAAGTACTTCAACAACACCATGAGAACCTTACGGAAAGACATTTTGGAGTGAATAAAACAATAGAACTCATATCAAGGGCCTTTTGGTGGCCTCAGATGTGGAAGGAAGTCAAAGAATACATTCGAACATGTGATACTTGCAATAGATCTAAGGTACCCCGACATAAACCTCATGGCCTCTTGCAACCTCTACCTATTCCAGAAAGGCCATGGGCTTCATTGTCTATGGATTTCATCATAGATCTACCAAAGTCAGATAAGTATGATGCCATTCTTGTTATTGTGGATAGATGTACAAAGATGGCACACTTCATTCCAACTACCAAGGCAATCACAGGTGCAACCACTGCTAGACTTTTCCTCAGGTATATATTTAGGCTTCATGGATTGCCTGATGACATTGTCAATGATCAAGGTCCACAGTTCATATCCAACTTTTGGAACAGTCTTTGCAAGCTCCTTGGTGTTCAAGTTAAACTATCTATAGCAAATCATCCACAGACTGATGGACAAACAGAACGGGTGGTCAAGTCCTGGAGCAATATCTCCGTTGCACTAGCAACTATCATCAAAATGATTGGCTTGAGCTTTCACCCTTTGCAGAGTTTGCTTCTTTGAGGACGAGCGTGTGATGGTAAGACGTAGAATTGTGCCGTTGGCGTTGTAGGTAATTTCTTTACTTTTCCTTACTTTTCTCGTCCTTACGTCATCATCTTCATCACCATCATCATCCCCATCATCTTCCACCTCAATCTCCATCATTGCAAAAGATTTTAGTTTTTTGACTATATCTCCTTTCCCCTTTCATTTCCCTCTTTCACTTGTGAGAGAGAGCGAGAGAGCAATCTTGTGTGCACTGCTTTTGCATGTTTTTTGAGTTTGCTTGCAGGTATTGGCCATCCCATCATCTCCAGCTCGTCGCGCAGGTACGGAAATGTGCAGAACTGTCTCTGTGTCGAAAGCTTCTGTCCATCGCGATTGACAGAAAATTTCATCTATTGGTAAAATTAAGTGCACCACAGTAGACTAGAGACCTTGCACATCACAAATCCACAAAAATTTTTGGAAAATTTGCACTTTTTCAGTCCATCGCAATTGATAGCCAGTCAATCGCGATTGACACTGTCCATCACGACAGACAGCCAGTCAATCGCGATGGACAGCCAGTCAATCGCGACAGACAGCCAGTCTATCGCGATTGACAGACCCCGACGGACACGTGTCCATCGCGACGGACACTCCTGTCCATCGCGACCGACAGAAAAATCACGATTGACACCCCCTTTCGCCAAGATTCTCGTCCATCACGACATATAGGGCCCCGATTGACACAAATTCACGGAAAACACCAAAAATTTCAGTCCATCGCGACAGACAGCCATCAATCGCAACGGACAACCATCCATCGCGACAGACACCTATCAATCGTGACGGACAGCCATCCATCGCGACAGACACCTGTCAATCGCGACGGACAGCCATCCATCGCGAGGGACAGTCATCCATCGCGATAGACAGCCATCAATCGCGACGGACAGCCATCCATCGCGACCGACAGCCATCAATCGCGACGGACAGCCATCCATCGCGACAGACACCTGTCCATCGCGACGGACACCAGTCTATCGCGATTGACAGCCATTTTCGGCCATTTTTTAGGGTTTATTAAATTGAGGAATTTGGCTAATTTTGGGCATAACTATTGGGCTATAGGACATATAGGGAGGCTATAAACAAGCAATTTGAGGAAACCCTATTGACCTGTTAGCCTGTTTGAACCCTGTTTTAATCCCTGAAGCCTGAACTGACATAACTTTCTCATACGAAATCCGTTTGCGGTATTTTGAAGTTGACCATACCCCGAGGTAGGAAAACTGAGGGATCCTTGGGATTGTTTTCCATAAAGGCAAAGGATAATTTGGTCTGAGAGTTACATGCATGAAAGTGGTCTATTGTGTCATTTGAATCTAAGCCTTGAGCTAACCGTGGGACTTTTACAGGTCTAGTAAGAGCACTTGAGGGCATTCTAAGCAACAATAAGTGCAAGCTTGGGAACACGCATCCTGGGCACACCAGGGCAACAACAGAAGGAAAGAAACTCAAGGTTGGAAAATCCTCAACACTCTCTATCAATTCGTAGCTTAGGCTAAGTGCGGGAAGTGTTAGGAGTAAGTCAGGGCGACGATAGGCATCAATCAAGTTGAAGACTACCTATGCACTCAAGTTCAAGATTAAACATAATCACTTCGTGATGCGATAACCTTAAAGGAAAGAATCTAACGTGGAACAATCAACTTACAGTGCGAAAATATACTCAAAATATTCCTGACGACGTGATTTCTGACAAGAGCATACACATGGTAACCACTAAAAAGAATCAAGTAACTGATACAAAAGGACTCAGCAACGAGGTTATACTTGGGCAAATTTGGGCTATTCAATTAAGCTTATGAACCTTAGATCAGGGCGACATCTAGGGAGAGATAGACAAAGTCTTAGGTCTTCAGAGGCTAGTGTAAACCACACTGCTAGGTCTTGGGCCCAGCAGTTGAGTCACCACTCATACTACCCTAGCTCTAAGACTAGTGAATCAGAGATGTCTCAAGGCATGGACAGATCTACGGGAAGTTCAGGAGTGCCATACTTGCACAAGGTAGAAGGCCCTTACAAAACGCAGTTGGAATACCTTAGGACCAACCGATTAGGTGCTAGCATCTATGAGGACGACCTAGGAAGATCTGTAGTACAGATTAAGAATCCTGACCAATCTATTGGGCTAGAGTGCCTAGCTGTCAAGTTCGAAAATGGAGCGTACTTAGACAAGGAAGGGACAATATATGTAGTCACCAGTCATCCAGATAGGACTGATGAATTTGGGAATGAGATCCCAGGAACGGACTTAGGTGACCTAGAGCAAGGAAACATGGGTGAACAACCGAGGACCCCCCGAGGCAAATCTGTTCTCACGAGGATTATCATACCAGAGTGGATTCCCCAAGATAATAAGAGCATAGATCTGCTTCTGAACCCAGAAACTGACGAAGCCTTTTGGAGGTATAAATCTGATCGGCCAATTGATATAGGAACAATCATGATCTATGAGTTTAAGGATCCTGATAGCCCAGGCAGAGTGACCTACTTAGATCACGCTTCAGAGAGGATCTTTGTGGTGACAGAAAATGATAGGCATGCTTACACTTGGAAAGGTGAAATTATTTTCCCCCAACCAAGATCAAATGTGTCCTATGGTCACCCTGGAGCGGGAACATCCCAAGCTCATGGAACTCAAAGAGACAGAAGTAGAGATAGGCTAGAAGTAAGCTTTGCTAACCCAGGGGGGAAAGAAAGAACGAGGATGGAAACAAATAGAGTAGAGCCTGAGGTACATAGAGCCCCAAGAAATCAAAGGAATATGGAAGACTTCCCTCTACCATGACCTAGAGAACACACCAGGAGTTTGAGACCAACTCAGTTAGTCAAGTCCATGAAAAATTACTTCGATGGCACAGGAGACCCATACGATCATGTGGCAGAGTTTAGGCAAGTCTTGAGAGCAGAACAAGTGGAGGACCTATTCACACAATATAATGCCTTTGGTCTAACCTTTAGGAACACAGCCCTTACGTGGTTCCAACCATTGAATGAGAGACAGTTCAGGAGCATAGACCAACTCCTAGAGGCTTTCATTATTGAATTCTCTAACAGTGGCATAAGACATAATACCTCCTCATTGATTCACAGCTTCAAGCAAACCCCTCAAGAGACCGTGAGACTTGCAGGAAGAAGATTTAGGCAATATCTTGAAAGATGCCCTGTTTCGGAGCTCCCCACACCAGCTAAGCAAGTGGCTTTATTCTTGGATGGATTGCTGAGTACAAAGTTAAGATCCTATGTGTACTTGAAGGACCCTAGGACCATAGAAGAGTGTGTACGCATGTGCATTGACGTCGAGGATAACCTAGGGGAGGAGCTAGAGCTTTCCAAAATCTACAAAGATTCAGATAGTACCTCTAGCCTCTCTTCCTCACAATCCACATCTATTGAGGAACTTGCTGAGAAAGTAGCTCAAAAACTAGGAGTCTCTAGTAAACAAATCCCAAGGTTTGCCCCTGTGAAAAGATGCTATACTTGCGGTGGTGACCATATGGCAAACGCATGTCCCATCACGGCTCAACCCCAAGTGAATCCTAGAAGTCAATATTGCACCATAGAGCGAAGGTACACAAATCACTCAGCCCAGGACTTCCCATACAATAAGCAAGCGGTTAGGCAAACCTACCCTCAGCCATACCCTCAACAAGGCAGATACCAGAGTCAATACCCACCACAACAGTATACTAGACCTCAACAAAATTACCAATCACAATATCAGGCCCAACTGAGACCCCAGCCAGTGCTAGCACAACAACCACGTGCTCCTACTAATGTGATTCCGGTAAAGAATGCTGCTGCAGAAGAAAACCTAAATAGAGCTATAGTCCTAGTAACACCATTAATCTCAGAAAGTGATCCCAGTGACCATAGCTTTGATTCAACGCATGTTGATAGTCCCCAGGCTTACTACATGCAGTCTCCTGAACATGGTGAGTCTTACTACAGTGAGGAACCGAGTGAACCTAATTGGGAGTTAGAATATGCTAATGTCATGTATGCAAACCCCAACACTAGACCTCAACCTAGGCAAGTAAGACCCCCATTCCCTAGAGGACCATGCTACAGATGTTAGGGAGATCACCTCATTCGTGATTGCCCCTTACCTCCACCTACACAACCCCAGTCAGTGACGATCCAGGGCTATTGCGAGGAGTGTGGAAAGGAGCATCTCTTGCTAGATTGCCCAAAGAATCCTAATAATATGCCAAAGATTACTCCTATCAATGTTGTAGGGCTAGTGGTAGATTCCACAGGAAGTGTCACTTCCACTGCACCAGTACAGGTAGTCACTAGAGCTCAAGCATTGCAGCTAAACCAAGGGGTAGGTCAGGAAAAGAGCCCAGATGTTAGTGAAACAGAGAGCATGACAAAGAAAAGGACTAGAGCTTGGAAAGATAGTCGTGAAAGAATGAAAAGGCAATGGACAAAAGAGATGAGTGAACTCGAGGAAAGCCTCAGAGAAACAAAGGCCAGGATAACTGAACTCACATCTCAAACTCCCTCTCACACTACCCCACCACCACCATTCCCATCTCCATCCGACCCGCCACCTTCCAACCCGCCTCACCTAATCCCACCATCCCCTAGAGTAGGATCAGTCCTAGCAGATCCCACTCTCGAGGATCTAAACATGATGCTTAAGGCATATCAGGCCAGAATCCAAGAAGGGCCAAACATAACTGATCATGAAAAGTGTTACCCTAGAACAGAACTAGAGTTAGAACGAACCAAAATTTGTGCTAAGATGGTGGAATTGGCTCAGACCATGTTTGAAGCCAGTCACCTATTTAACATCTCTAGTTCAGCAAAGACACAGTTACACTTTGATGGACTGTTAGAAAGAATAGAGAAGCTAATTGCACAATCAGAAAAGGAACCCGCCTCTCAACACAAGGACAAGGCAAGTGAAAGGGCAGGTGTTCCTGCCCAGGAAGCCTATGTGCCTAACTCTACGGAACCAGACACATCATCTTCTATGAATCGGTTCACACCAGCATTCCCACGAGAGATTCAAGAAGACAAATGGGCGAAATAAAGTGAAGCCCCTCCTCCCATTGAACTTGTGGATGATGCACACGACCAATTCCCACAGGACATCCCATCCATTTATGAGGAGCAGGAGAGCACCCAGTCTCAGGAAAGATTAGATTTTGAGTCTAACTCTCTACAAGAATTACCCCACTTCACAGGCCCATGGGAAGCCAAGTCTACTTGTATGAGAGCACCAACAGTGATGGTACGAAATGAGGACTCGGTCATACCTAGGAACACAGAGGTAGTGAAAAACACTAAAGTACAATGCAACCTCACCTTAGAAGAACTACTCAAAGTAAGGCCAGAGCTATGGAAACATGTAGCCAAACAAGTACAAGAGATAGCAAAACCTCGTTCGCAGGTAGGATCCCAGAGGACAGTGCTAGAAATACCATTGGACAAGATAGGAGACATGAGTGAGGGCGAAGAGGGAAACACATATCTTCCTATCACCCATCAAGGATACACCACCAAGGCCATTTTAGACTCAGGCGCAGGGGTTGCAATTGCTACTACTTCCCTATGGAAGCGTTGGGGCAAGCCAGCACTCACGCCCACGAGGATGAAATTGCAAATGGCCGATGGTCACATAGAGAGACCCCTAGGGTTGTTAGAAGGAATAACTCTCACCACGTGTGGTGTCGAGTTCGAGCATACATTTGCTATATGTGATTTTAGCAAAAATCATGCCTATGAAATGATCTTGGGAAGACCATGTATGCGCCAGTTGCAAGTGGTACAGGACTGGGGAACCAATTCTTTGTACCTGCAACACTTAGGTGTTACGACCAAAGTGAATCTCAAAGATTACTCTCATAGAGATGTCCCTCCTATCCAATGGAATCCCATCCATAGAGCCAAAGATGATACGGAATCTGTGCATTCCATAGGATCAGGATCCTCATGGATGCATGAAGACACCCACCTATGGATGTGCAAAGTGGCAGTAGAAGAGGAGAAAAGAGAAAAGGCCAGAGAAATAGGTGCAAACGAAACACATAGACCCATTCAAGACACAGCCTATGCACCTGTAGTATTTCCTGATGAAGAATTTGAACCCCATGGCTGGGAAGAAATCTTAGCAACAATGGATGTAGCCATCAATGAAGAACAATGGACACCCCACTGTGATGAGGATGGCTATGACATTTTAGTCTTCTCCATAGAGCAAATCATGGGAGAGGCAGTGTTAGAAGAGTGTGAGCCTAGCCCTGATGCATTCGAGGATGCAAGTGACTCGGATCTAGAGTCAATCATCATGGACCCACCTTTTGCATCAGATGAAGAATACTTCTATGAAGTAGAATTTCAGCCCAAGAGGCACGGAGAGCTTAAGAATGATGTAAGGCTAGCCACACATGTGACCCCGAAGGAAGAAGGAAAGAAAAGGAAGAAGAAAGAAGTCACACAAGTTGAGGAAGAATCTTTGTTTGAGGTCCCGGAAAATTTCAAGAAGTATGAGATAGATGACAGGAGAGTCATGATCAGAATGCCTAAACGAGAGGTGCAATCAGGCGAGGCCTATTACAACAAAGAAACCACCAAGAAAATAGTGGTAGCTGTGGAAGAAGGAGAAGAAAGATGCACATACATAGGCCATGACCTGTCAGAAGAGGAAGAACAAGAGCTAATAGCCTTGCTAAGAGAATACAGAGATGTATTCGCTTGGAGTTACAAGGATTTGAAAGGAGTGGACCCTGAATATGCTCACACACTATCCCCATGACATCAGATGCCAAACCCTCTAAGCAAAAGCCATATACATATAATGATAATTATGCTGCAAAGATCAAAGAAGAGATAGATAGGCTGGTTGAAGCTGGATTTATCTATGAAATTGAGCACACTGAGTGGGTATCCCCCATTGTAGTGGTGCCCAAGAAAAACAGAAAGCTGCGTGTGTGCATTAACTTGAAGAAGGTTAATGCAGCCACAATTCGAGATAACTATCCGCTTCCTATCACAGAGCATCTCTTAGAAAGAGTAGCAGGCAAGGAAGTGTACAGCTTCCTCGATGGATTTTTGGGCTACAATCAAGTAGCCATAGCTCCAGAAGATCAGCATAAGACGGCATTTGCCATCGAATGGGGCATATTTGCCTTTAGAGTAATGCCATTTGGGCTTACCAATGCACCAGCTACCTTCCAGAGGCTGATGTGCCATGTGTTTAAAGAGTTCTTAAGGAAAAATTTGGAAGTCTATGTTGATGACCTCTGTGCACATTCCAACATTAGACAGACACATATACCAGAACTCAGACAAATCTTTGACAAATGTAGAGAATATCAAGTCTGCCTAAACCCAGAAAAATGTGTTTTTATGGTCAGGCAAGGCAAGATTCTAGGACACATAGTGTCAAAGAATGGCATATCCACTGATGAAGAGAAAGTGAGGGCCATAGCCGAGTTACCTAGGCCAAAGAACATCAAGGAAGTGCAGGCTTTCATGGGGCATTGTGGTTACTACCGTCGGTTCATTCACATGTATGCTGTCATTGCAAAGCCCATGTACGGACTTCTGACTAAGTTTGAGTGGACTGATGAATGTGAGAATTCCTTCAATGAGCTTAAACAGCGATTATGTTTAGCACCAATCTTAACCACACCAGATTGGAATAAGCCTTTCCATGTTCATGTGGATGCATCCAATTATGCTATTGGGTGTGTACTCGCGCAACCTACTGGTGAAGGTAATATGGATCTTCGAATTGCCTATGCTAGTAGACAATTGAATGCAGCTGAACGAAATTATACAACCACCGAACGAGAAGGATTAGGCATGGTATATGTAGTTAAAAAGTCTAGACATTATTTGCTTGCAAATAAGTTTAAATTTTTTACTGATCATCAGGCATTGTTGTACCTGGTAAACAAACCTTGCAACACAGGTAGATTAGTACGATGGTTTCTCTTACTAATGGAATACGACTTTGAGGTAGTGGTGAGGAAAGGGAAGACTCACTTGAGAGCAGATCATCTCTCTAGGCTCACATCTAGAGAGGCCCCACAAGGAGTGTCAGATGACCTTCCTGATGCTTACTTGTTTAATTTGGAAGTTGTACCTCAGTGGGCTAAGCCATTAGTACCAGTACTGACCTACGAGCCTAATCACCCAGTAATAAACACACAAGACAGAGAGGTAGTAAAAGCCCAGAAGTATCACATCATGGCAGGAAGTATGTACAAGCACACGGATCAAGGGATCTTGGCTTGTTGTGTAGAAGAGGACGAGTACGCTAAATGGTTGCAATTAGCACATGTAGGTGCATTAGAGCAACACTACTCAAAGCAACGAACCCTACAGACACTAAAGAGACTCGGAGTGCATTGGCCGACTATCGAAGCTGATGTCCAAAAGTTGTGCAAGGAATGCCCAATCTGTTGCACTAAACCACCTGTGGAACATGCCACTCTTTATCAAGTGTCCATTGTGCCAGATTGGAGTGAACCAGTAATATCCTTCCTGAGTACGAAAGCCTTCCCTCCAGACATGACTCTGGCTCGGAAAAGAAGTCTAGAACAAGAAGCCCTAGATTACTCACTCATTGGTGATAATCTATACAAACGTGGTACAGATGGTTACCTGAGACTTTGTGTTCATGAGAGTGAATATCTAAAGATTTTGGAAACTGCTCACCAAGGTGTAGCAGGAGGACACTTTGGACCAGATCGGGTGATCAAGGCAATACTATTTGCAGGCTTCTGGTGGCCAACCCTTCACATGGATGCACATACCTATGTGAAACGGTGTGATGTTTGTCAGAGAACTCAGTATCCTATACGCAAAGATGAGATGCCATTGAAACCCATGATGGGTGGACGCGCATTCTCTAAGTGGGGAATAGACTTTGTAGGTCCTATTAATCCCCCAGCTAAGGGTTCCCATGCTGAGTATATCATTGTTGCCACGGACTATCTACCAAATGGGTAGAGGTAAAAGCTACGACAAAGAACGATGCTCAGACAACTGCTAAATTCTTGTTTGAGAATGTATTCACAAGATACGGGCTACCTATAGAGCTAGTGAGTGATAGAGGCACCCACTTCTTGAATGAAGTTATTGAAAATCTGCTCCAAGAATTCTTGGTAGTACATAAGAAGTCTGCCCCCTATCACCCTCAAGCTAATGGGCAAGCCGAAAGCACAAACAAGATTCTGTGCAATGTGTTGACCAAACTAGTGAATAATAAACGCTCTGATTGGGACAAACAGCTACACCATGCTGTTTGGGCATACCGAGTCGCCTACAAAACGGTACTCCAAGCCACCCCCTTTCAGATGATATTTGGCCAAAATGCTATGCTACCATTGGAGTTCTTAATACCTACATTGAAAGTAGCACAAGAGCATGAATGGACGGGTCATGAACTCTCCTCTAGACTTTTTGACCTTGAACGATTAGGAGAAACAAGACTGAGGGCAGCTGGAGGGATATATGCATCTAAGAAACGACAGAAGGCATACTTTGATGCCCACGTTAAGGATAAAGGTTTGAAGGCAGGCGACCTAGTGCTAGTATACACTTTGAAACAACATGCAAGGAAACTAGAGAAGAGAGGCTATGGACCTATGATCATAAATAGGATCTCCACAAGTGGAGCAGTACAACTAGCCACTTTAGAGGGTGATGTTCTCCCGAGCTACATAAGCGGATGCAGGTTCAATTTGTATCAGGAACCTCTCACAGAGGAAATGATAAGTCGACTCAATACTGCTAAGAAACGCAAAGAAGAAGAAAAGCGAATTCCAGAAGAAGCCCAAGCAAAAGCTTTAGAGCGCATACGGAAAATGAAACTAAGAAGACAAGGCAGAGAGCAACCTAGGCCAGATGCATATGCAGATCAAGGATATCACGTGGCTATGTGTGAAGTTTCAGGCATCAGCTCTCATAGCATAATTGATCGACGTCCTTTCATAACCTTAGATATAGGACAAGGACTATCAGAGCCCTGATTGACTCAGGGGCAGCCACTAGTGCTGTTAAATTGTCTTACTGTCAAGAGTTGAAATTAACTGTCAATCCTATAGAAGCATATCTCATAGGATTGGGAGGTGTGGAAACCCCTTGCATGGGTGAGGTGGAACTTCCCCTCTATATTCAAGACGAAGCAATGACAGTCAAAGTACTAGTGTGTCAAGATGAGGACCTCACTGAGCCTCTTGTCTTGGGTCAGGACTAGATCTATGATCATGCAGTCAACCTAAACCTAAGAAGCGGACTTCTTCAGGTATGGGTAAATCATAGTCGAATTACAGTTGAGTTGGAAAATGAGACACTCAAGGAACTAGGTAAGGCACGAGCTCCTGGTCCTTCGAGGGGCGCACTTGAAGTTGACAATGTTATTCTTGTCCAAAAAAGTGTGATGCAGAAAGAGGCTGGTCTCAACAACGGAGTCAAGGAGAGGACGGCACTCCCTTCTTTCCCAAAAGCCAGAAGGATGCAGCAACCAACAGTAGTTCAAGTACAGAAGGAGCAGAGTACTACCTATACTGGAGGCCAAAGAAAGGAGCAAAGGAGATTGTTTCTATCGTTGAAACAAGTATGGAGGCGAAAAGGCAAACACCCTGTTCAGACCAAGCCAACCGCACGACCAAAACCTCTTATTAGTAGTCAACAACACGACACCAATAAGAAGTCTTTCATAAAGTCTTCTACGAAAGTAAAGTCTATTTGGATACCCAAGAAGTCGATGAAGGCAAGCCCACAATCATGACAAATCTGGGTGCCTAAGGCCTGCTTGCGGGCTCAAATAGCTACACCAAGGCCACACCCTATACAACATGTTTCACTCACTCGAACGTCTGAGGACCAGTCTTACACATCACGCACGGACACATATTCTTCCATGCGCAAAAGTAGAATCACTCGTAAATGGGTCCCTAAAAAGCCTCATTCGCAAGTAGATACCCCTATCCAACTCTTCAAAGTCTCCACAAAATCAACATCACAGCCCATCCACTACATTTGGCAACCTAAAACTTGTAATAAACCCCCAGACCCCAGTTGTAAATCCATGCCCACCTACTAACTACATCACTTTCACACTACATCATTACACTTAGCTCCTAGGTCTACCCAATTCCTAACTACACACACAAGAACCGCGCACTCACTGACTGACTGACTTATCACTAAAAGCTCATGTTAATGTTGTAACGGGGACACAGTGTCATTTTTGTGTCCATTGCAATGTTAACATTTATTCATATATTCTCACAGAACCAGCTACAAAGTTTTCAACATGGCTGAGGCGGCAGGAACTAGCTCTCAAACAGAAACGAGCCAGCAAGTGGTGGACTTAGACAGTTTACCCGTTTTGCCTGAGACAAATGAAAGACCAGAAGAATTGCAGGCCATCAAAATCATACCTATAGCGGACCCTCCCAGTGGCCATACCATGCCTGTAGGGAAAGCTTCCCACTGGTTTAGTGAAGTGGCAGGACCCTTGGGAGAAGGAACATACCTATGGGAATCAGAGTTGGAATTCAATGGGAAGCAAGGTAAATACCATTTCTTTACGAGAGAATTTGAGAAGTTACAAAATGCAGAAGGTCTACGTTCGGTATGGGAGAAGGCAGGATTGACTGCATATTTTAGTGCACGGCTCCCACAGCCTGACTTCATGCGATGCTACTATCTCATCAACACCTTGACCCCAAACAAGAACCCAAAAGGTGCAAGCTCATTTGTGATCCCATCTCTAACAAAAGGAAATGAGCTCAAGAGGTTTAGGTTATCCAAAAACTTGGTGAGAGAGGCCCTAGATATGCGTGGAATGCATATTCCTACAGAGAAGGAAACCCTAGTGCCGGATTACATGAAGAATCGAAGCCTCACCAAACTCAAGGACATGGTGTCCATGACGCCTAATGTTGCAATACACCTTCGCATGTGCATGCAACACTTTGCTTTTCCTGCCCAAGATAGATTCACCATGCCGCCCAAAAAGATTTGGTTTAGTTTGTATGTAGCAAAGACACAGAGCCTCACCATCAACTTACCCCACTGGATAATTGATCAGATACACCTAGCTCACAAACGATGGCCGCGGAAATAGGTTTTATATGGATGTTGTGCTCTGACGAGAATCATTTATAGGTGTTTGGCTTATGACATCCCTATTCAACGGGCCCTAATGTGGAATCGTGTAGAGCAGTTTAGAGGCAGGACATCCACTGGACCCCCTTCTAAGAAGATGAGAGGTACTGTCCAAGTCCCGTGTGCTCAACCACGTGGAGCCACCCTAACACTAGACGTCACCCCTCCACCCCGAAGAGTCCGACCATTCACACTCCGACTTCCAAGACGCAGCACCAATGGTTCTACCTTGATATTCCCTCCCATCCCAACCGATCTTGAATTTCCCAGTGGTGCACCTTTGGAAGAACTCACGAATGAAGATTTCCAACAATCATTACAAGATGTAGAGCTGGAGGTAGAAGAGGCACAACAAGTGGAGAATGTGCAAACGCAAGCAACAACCGCCCAAGTACCTGTCACCACAGTTGAAGTGGATGAAGAGGATGATGAAGATGAAGAACAGGAGGAAGATGAGGAGGATAATGATCAAGAGCATCATGATGAGCAACAAGAAGTGCCAGAAAGTGTAGGTGCACCTGCATATACAGCTCAACTACAAAGGTTATACGACACAATCAAAGCAGTGCAAGAAAGGCATCAACTCTCTCTTGTGTCACGTCAAGCTTTGATGCAAGAAAGGCTATCAAATGATGGGGTGAACCAACATTTCATTGACACCCTCAAATTAGTGTTAGAATCTTTAGGAGTTCCGGAGGCCGTCCACACGGCAGTCCGCCAGTCCGTAAGGTATGACAAACGCAGAGTCGACACATTACCACGAGCAGGTAAGACTATCAGGATGCCCGTCACAGAACACGAAGTAACGATTGAAGCCACAGCTACCCCCACCACCACCATTGACCTCTCTGCTGAAACCTTTGTTCAGACATCACCCATCTCACCCCAGCACCCCCCATCACCACCTTCTCCACCCCTACCACCACCTCCAACCATAAAAGAAACGGTAGTCATCACCTCTACCTTCACTTATAACCCAACCTCATTCACATCATTCTCATTTTGAGAACCCACCTCACAAGACACCCTCTTCTCCTTGATCACCAATCCCTTGTACACTTCAACCCTTCTACCCTCCGAACCCATAATTGGCCATCCCATAATTCCAAGTGTGGTTGGAAACCCGGCACCCACAGAAGGCACCCTGTGTTTCCCAACCTATCCCCCAATACGGGTACCTCCATTCCATGACCCTCACTTCCCATTTGGCTCCTACACCTCTTTCAACCTAACCTCACCACCCCAATACCCGTCCTTTGTGGAGCAGTTCATCCGCTCTCCAATGTTTCAGAGGCACATTTCCCCGATGTTCGCAATGACGTCAATTTACACGAACACCACACTCACTTCACCTACCATACCCACCTACATGGTAGCCCCTATACACACCACTCTGTCTGACCCAATGGACATTTCACCCACCACAGCACCTCTCCCCACGATTCCACCATCTCCCCCTCCCTTACCCCCCACCTCACCACTCACCACATCATTGGCACACACAGCATTCACTACCTTCCTCCCGAATCCCACCTCCCCTGCATTCCAAACTTTTCCCCTTGCATCTCATAATGTAAATAGCACGTTCAATAGATTACTTCAGTGTGCACATCAACTACAACAAGAATACCATCAATTGGAAGAATGCACTGCTGCCCTCCAGGCAGAATCTCAACGTCTGCAAGCTAGAGTAAACACTCTTGAAGCCGATTACCAAACACTCCTAACCAAGCATACCACCTTACAGTAGGCTCACTCCGAATTGGAATCAAAGACATCGACAGTAGATGATCAAGCAGTCAAGGAACTAGAAACAGTGCTCCAAGCGCAAATGATATCTAATGCTACACTCAGACGCAACCTTGGGCTATTAAGGAAGCATATGGCAGCAGCACTAGAAGAGAACAAAAGGCTTCAGCAACAAAACCAAGACAACTTTGAAGCGGCTATGGAAGGAACTGCAGGAGCAACCATTAGCCCTACCAAGTATAGAGCAGTCCCATCAGAAGACATTCGCATCTTACTCGAGGAGCATGCAAATTTCTTGGAGTCATATGAAAAGTTAGAGACTGAATGTGCAGACCTAAAGAAACAGATAGCCCGTGCCCCCACAGCTCAACAGGAGTCAATAATCTTGGAACGCTCCACAGAAGAATTAGAGACCCTCCGTAAGCAGGTGGCAGAACTCAAAGCACGCCTCGCACCATATGAAAGGACACCCTCGCCCATTGAAGAACCAGAACCTGAAACAGTAGTGGAAATCCCCATCGATAACAGCTATGAAGAGCCTTACGAGCCGATGCCAACACCCGGTGGTCGGACTACAGAGGAAGGACAGGACACTTTAGAAATTCAAGTTCCAGATTGGGTCAAAAGGGTCGAGAAAGTGGGTAAGGCACATGATGATCGCGTTGCCGTGCAAATGCAATCTCTCACAAATCTCGAAGAAACTGTCCTTCGGTCTTCTTATTTTCAGAACCTATCCCACCAACGGTTAATCACAACATCAGAGTCGCAATACATGACTTATTTTGTCTTGCTACATGATTATAATGCAGAAGTTAAAAGACATACAGGGAAGGAGCCCACATTTGCCACTCAATTTGAGCCAGAGGACTTACCGGCATATGCGCGTGCTGGCTCGATCTTCCAGCCTAATTGGCGTGCACGTCTCCTAACTGATTACCCTGAGATAATGAGCACCTGGGCAACCATGCCACTGTATATCAAGTATAATCCATGTTATTGCCCAATGGTACATCGCAGATCATGGCAAGCATTTGCGATCAAGGTATGCAACAATAAAGAATGCTCGACTTGGGTTAACTATCCATATTTTGCTCCACCTCAAGGGACCCCAACCGTAGCCTACATGATATCAACAATTCGGCACTCGTCTACACGTCTAAATAATGTAACCGACATAGCAGCGAAAATGTGTATGAAAATATTCGAGCTCATGACCATTGTCTTCAAAACCTTTCGGAAGGTACAAGCTCCATACATCTCTGCCCCTGGATTCTCTCAAGATAACAAGGACTTAGTCTACGACATGAGCAAGACCCACACATTTGCTACATCTATTCGCAGTAGAACAAGCGATCCATGCAGATTAGTTACGTCTGCCACATCCGGACATTCCAGGACCAATTGATTGGGATCGTATGATGATAGATTTGGCCAGAGGACTACGCATACAAGAACATCAGCTTGCCACTCAGGTTGTGGAATATTACGTTCAACACTCCCAGCAACAAGGGTCTGTCAGGGACGACAGACACGAGAGAGGGGGGGTTGTTGGAACTGAAGGACTGACTAGACAAGGAAGCCAGCGGAGAGAGTCAAAGCGAGGTGAAGGATTAAGTAGACAGAACAGTCGGCGCAAATCTGGCAGATAGGCTCTTCAAATTTTTTCCAAATCAACATCTTTACAATAGTGATTCTCATCACTAACAATCATTGTAAATACCATTTCATAATTTTGTAGCTCCGTTTTGTGCAAGCCAAGGAGTCCTTGAGCTTGAGGAGCTTTAGAAGTACCTACCTGTTAGTTTTCACATTTTTTAGACTTCGTTTGAACCTCCTAATAGGGTAGAGAACCTAATTTTTAACTAGGCCGGACACTAGGTCTGGACACGGCCAAAACCTAGTAAAAAACTATAAATAGAGCTAGAGAGCTCATTTTTGAGGTTAGCTTGTAATAGTTATGAACTTATATGAGCTTTTCGAAAGTAATCTAAGAACTCCATTGCTTCTCACTCTTTGTCTTGCCATGTGTGCGCGTGTGTGTGTATGTGTGTGCATGTTTGTGTGCTTCTCACACACGCACTTGTGCCTCCACTTGCTTGAGGTCTTCATACCATCCTCACGTCTTCCCGGATTGACATTAAAGGAGGTGCTACTCATCACTTAGCTACAAGGGGCAACACATGTTTCTACGGGTGTGGATGGAATTATGAGACCCTTTCGTATATCATGGTCCGGTTGTATGGTCTCTTTTACAACTGGACTTCCTCGTTTCCTTGCTCTACAAGGGTGGCTACGACTTTGGAGTTTCTTCTCTTGTTGGGACAAGTAACTGCAATGTGGCCAGGGTTTCCACAATGTAGACATAATTTGTTATCCCTCCTTCTTTGTTTCTCTAGTGGTGTTAGAGGCTGGAACCTAGTTACATCTATTTGCATAGGTTCGGGCATAGACTCATCTCTAGGAGTAGGTTGGAAAGGTTTCCATTGGCAAGGTCTTCCTTCTACTTGTTTTATCACATTGAATGGCTTGGTTGATGTATTCATTCAATGTCTTCACCTCTGGCATCATGAGTAGAAGGTCCTTCACATCATCCCTTAAGCCCCATCTAAATTGGCTTATGAAATAATCTTCATGCCAAGTGAGGTCACATATCAACTGCCTAAATTCGGATGTGTAGGTAGAGGCAAGGCGGTTATCTTGACATAGCTTCTGAAGTTTTGTTTCTACCACTCGACTCGTGTCTGCATCTCCAAATGTGGCGATAAGCTCTCCAAGATATCCCTCCTAGTCATGAAGTACGACCATATCCTTCTCTAAGATTGGGGTGAACCATGATAAAGCTTGACCATAGAGCAAGGTTCCAATAAAACCGACCTTGGATGCATCATCAGGGTATCTATCAGGTTGCATGCGAATGTACAATTTAACTTGTTGCAAGAATCCTCAGAACTTTGTGCGATCACCATTGAACTTTTTTGGCATGCGGATCTTGGGTTCCTTCATAAATGATGTACTGGGCCGTTGATTCACTTGAATACTCCCTTGATTTGCTTGAAGACTCCCGATTCGTTCTTGTAATTCTTGGAGGAGTGCACCTACATGCACTGGATGTCCCATCTCGACTTGTGTCTGTCGATGACTTAGGTCTTCGACTTGTTGTTGGAGACTCTGAAGTGATGCTACAATCTGTTCATAAGCATTCTTTCACCATGATGTCTGGTCTTGGATAGAAGAAAGTCTTGCCAAAATGTCAGGGGAGCACTACATTGTGCTCTCTGACTACAGTACACAAGATTTCAGAAATACAATTTTAATTACAAGATCACCCACGAAGGGGAAATAATACAAGAATACATGATTGATTCAAGATGTCCCACAACTCAGGAGTGACAGGTGTAGATAACTCAGCTAGAGATGATACAGGAGATCCCACAACCCGGGATCGTAAGTATGGAATAAGATCTCTGGATTACAAGAACTCCCCTCTAGGAGATGGACTAGATACAAGAAAGAACTCGACAAGATCTCGTACTACGAGATTACAAGAGGACAAGAATAGATGTCCAGGATACAAGACTAAACAGGATTGGAACAAGGAACAAGACAAGAACAAGAACTGGAACTTGGAGAGTACTTACTTGGTGGTCACGACTCCTTGAGCTCCCAAGACTGGTATTGGTAAGACTGATTATGAATGTGGCCAACCCCTCCTTATATAGGTTTTCAAGGGCGATTCCCAAGGGCGGTTGCGACCTGATGATATCATCATGATGTCATTGACTCGAAGCATAGTCTCTGGATGTTAGAATCAAGCAAGAAGACAGTCCATCTTAGGTTTTTGGCACGTTCTAGATGCAATGGAAGCATTAGTTTCCCCAAATTCTGAACCAATCATGAGATATAGGATTCAAATGGAATCTGAGATTCAAGATGGTTTCCTTTGTCCATGACAGGTACTACCTAAATCTTCTTGCAAGTCTAACGGTCTCTTGAGGTGTCTGCTTGAAGCTGTGAATCAGTGAGGAAATATTATGCCGTATGCCACTCTAGAGAATTGCGTAATGAAAGCCTCTAGACGTTGTTCTATGTTCTTGAATTGGCCTTGGTGAAGAGGTTGAAACCATGTAAGGGTTGTGTTCTTGAGAGTTAGTGTTGAGGATAGAAGAATCTTGAAGATAAATAGTTAATCTGAATTCTGAAAGTCTGCTAACTCAGATATTACTCAATCGGATGTTGCTGAGTCAAAAATTTGCTGAATTTGTATTTTCTTACTTGGATTTTAACAGACAGTTATTTTTTGTTAGGTGTTGATGTCGCAATAAAGAGAGTAGTTGTATTTCGTTCATGAGAAGATGGGGTTAGGAAGGGAAAGAAGCGTCTCCAAGACAGAGAGCGAAAGAAACCAAAAGAGGCAAGAAGAAATCTTTCCAAGAAGAAAAAAGAAAGTATTGTCCTCAGAGAGAACAGCACCAAAAGATATTTACCTATTTTGTAATGTATTTTCTATAGTCAGAAGTTTTAATGAACTTTTCCATCATGTAATACCTGATGTAGAAGAACTCTAATGGAGTAATATACTCATGTACATTCAGCGCAAGAACGAATCTTTGTCTATTTGAGTTATGTTCGTTGAAGAGAGATTTTGTCGCAGTGTAACAATGCTAAATCTAAAATCTATTGGAAGCATATTCTTTGTGTGAAGTAGATCAATGCTAAAGTTTGATTGTTTAGAAACAAGTAGAGATGTGTTGAATGCAAACCCCAGCACATTTGGCGATCCCATTGTGCTCGTAATGAAGCAAGAAATGCATGAAGGAAAGAAGGAAATGATTTGGTAAAGTGTATTTTACAAGAGCGCAGGCAACGGCAGCTAACATGGAGTCATCCTCAAAATTCTAGGATTGATACGAAGCTGAGGAGGAAGCTAATCTAGAAACAATAGAGGAATAGGGAGAGACAGGTGCAGCAGAGGTAAGGTTAGTGGGTGGCATACTTGGAGCACTATTCTAACAGAAGCAATTGTAGGAGTAAGAAGACGACTCCAATTCGACCCACTTGTAGGGGCGACCGATCAAAGGACTAGGCGTACACCTCAACCATAGCCAATGGTGCAACCACCTCCCAATCCCAAAGTCAAAGCATCTCATTTCAAGGGAGGCTCTAAAGAAGATGCCGATTGCCATGTGGCTCAATTTGAGATAAAATAGACAGCTAATGGATACCCAACTATATATGGTGATGACATCAAACTTTAGCAATTTGCTGCCACATTGGAAGGACGAGCAATGAGCTGGTTCAGTCAATATGGTATTGCTCATTTCGCTACATATGATGCATTAAAAATAGAATTTTTGCAACGATTTACCATGTTAGTGGAAGATTATGCTCAGAAATTCAGAACCTTAATGGAATGGTTGCAAGGTAATGAAAGACCTATTGACGAGATGTTGGCAGGTTATTTTCTAAAAGGATTATGAAGTACCATTAGACATGCGGTTGCAAGTGTGGATATTGGGAATGGCATTGATATATTAGTGTTAGCAGCTGCACGCGTGGAAAGAAGATTTGGACGGGCTAAAAAGAGACATTTTGATTCTAGTTCAAACGCTGACTCTGATTCAGAATTGGAGTGAGACAAAGGTTCAATTGATTCTCACTCTGATACCCAAGATGAAGAAGTAGTAGGGAGCAAGCATCGCAAGCATAAGGCTAAGCAAAGTAAAGAGGAAGCATGGATTAGTAAGTTAAAAAGACATGGATATTCCATTGTAGCTCCATAAGAAAGAAGATTTTGTGATATTTATCATAAAGATGGACATACAACAAACCAATGTTGGTACAACCCCAAGAATAGAGGGAAAAGTTCACGGCAAGAGAATAGGAATAATAGTGATGTGGCAGCCAATCAGGCTATGCCTGTGCAAGGGAGAGGCAATTTTCAGAGGCAGCAGCAAGCAAGAACTCTATGGGGAGATTAGGGGAATCAGCAAGGACATAACGAGCAAGCTCATCAGCAAGAGCGACCACAAAGAGTGATGCCTTGTGGATATTGTTCAGCGTGTGATCATTAGATAGGACCTAGTTGTCCATTATGGGTAAAACATAGAGAAGAAAGGGACATACTAGTAATTCGGTATAATCAGCCTAATCAATAGGGACAACAACTACAAGAGGGACAACAGACTAGTCAAGCCAATGGTATAGTTATTGGGTTACCAGAACCGGAGTGTCGAAAGGAGACAGCTCCTATTACATCGGAAATGGTAAATGCAAAGCATGACTCTTTGTGGTGTTGTGATTGTAAGTAGTGTGGGAAAGGAAAAGAAGTGGAAGTGTTGGCGGTCACAAGGTCCAAGAACAAAGGTCCTATTAATTGGCAAGAACAACGACAGGCTAGGGACAAAGTGCAAAAACAAGTTCAACATGAGTAGCATAAACAGGTGAAATTTATAGATCCGGCCGAGGAAGAGCAGGATGCAAGCATGGTACCGTCAATAACAACTGAAAACAAAAATCCAATCAAGCAAGATGCTGATAAAGATTGGTTTGAGGTAATCATTAACTCACCACTACAGTTGTCTTTAGACCAATTATTATCCTTGGTACTAGCGTTTCGGGAGAAATTATTGAAGAAGCTGATTGGTGAGTGTTTAGAGCCAGCACTTAGGCCGGTACCCTCAACATCAGCCAACAATATTGATCCAGTGGATGTACATTTTATTGTGCCAGTAATTTAGGTACAGTATGGGCAAAGACAATTTGATGTAGTTTTGCTTGATGGGGGCTCACGGATGAATATATTACCTGAGCATATTTTTAAAGAAATGGGAGAAGAGGCTTTGGCTCCAACACCGTTTCAAGTGAAGATGGCAGATCAAACTCAAGTTCAACCTGTCGGCATTCTAAAGCAGTAGAAGATCATTATTTCTAGAACGTCATTTATGGTAAATTTTGTGGTCATAAGGATGTCGGAGTCAGCTTATCCATATGAAATGTTGTTAGGAAGACCTTGGTTTAGGGTTGCTAAAGTCAAGCAAGATTGGGGTCTAAATGTGGTAATCATCATAAAAGGGAAAAAGCAGGTGACAATCCCTATGCGAGGAAGAAGGAATATGTCGGTGCAGGATAAACCACTTATGGCTCAGACTATTAATTTGGCGGATGAGTTAGAAGATGATGAAGAGGAAAAATTTTTGCAAGAAAATCCAAGGATAGTACCGGTATTGGAGGTTGATGTCGCAGGAGTATTGAGTAAGGATAATCCAAGTGTGCAGAAAGTAGATGGGCCAGTTCTGGGTGAACAAGTTGAACGAGTACAAATACAAAGGATGTTTGAGGAAAGTATGGCAACTCAAGTGAAGCACAAGTTAGAACAACAGGAAAAAGAAGTAATAAGTCTGGCTGAATGGATATATGACAAGAAGTATGCAGGTTCGGCAAGGGTAAAGGAAGAAGAGCTTCAGGAAGTCAATTTAGGGACCAAAATTGAACCTCAGATGGTGAGAATCAATAAAGCAGTCGATGGTTAGTTTGTGGAGGATCTTGTTTGTTTGTTGAAAGAGTATGTAGATGTATTTGCATGGGATTATTCTCAGGTAAAGGCAATAGATCCGGATTTTCATCAACATGGGATTAATTAGAAGACGGATGCAGTGTCAATTGTGCAGCAGCGGTATAGGATGAATCCAAATTTTGCTAAACAAGTGAAAGAACAAATTGATAAACTATTGGCTGTTGGATTTATTAAACCTATTAATCAGGTGACTTGGCTTTCTCCTATTATGGTAGTACCCAAAAAGAATGGGAAACTCAAAATTTGTGTGGATTATAGAAAGTCAAATGCAGCAACAATTATTGATCCTTTTCCTATGCCGTTTTGTGATGCCGTATTGGACGTGGTAGCAATACACAAAATGTATAGTTTCTTGGATGGGTTTCCAGGGTACAATCAAGTTAGTGTGGTTGAAGACGATCAACATAAAATGGCGTTTATTACAGAATTTGGTGCTTACATGTTCATAGTTATGAGTTTTGGGTTGAAGAATGGACCACCATCATTTAATGATGTGGCACATAAAGTGTTCGATCCTTACCTACAAGAGTTTATGCAAGTGTTTGTGGATGATTTCTCGGTCTTTGGTAAGAAGGTTCAGCATTTAGCATCTAAAATTATGTTTTGATAGGTGTGGACAGTTTAGGATGGCGTTAAATCCATTTAAAAGTGTACTTGCAATCAGAAGTGTTATTTTATTGGGACATGTCATTTTTGAACAAGGCATGGACATAGATGTTAAGAAGATTGAAGCTATTAGGACGGCAAAGGCACCTACGAATGTGAAGGAAATAATGTTGTTTGTGGGTTTGATTAAGTGGTACTCTAGATACTTACAATATTTGGCTAATATCTCTTTACCACTTACACATTTGATAAAAAGGATGTTCCATTCGTATGGGTGGATGCTCAAGAAAAAGCGTTTCAACTCTTGAAGAAGATGGTTTCTATGGCACCAATTTTGCAACCACCAGATTGGTCATCGTGTTTCCACATATTTGTTGATGCATTTGATGTGGCTGCTGGAGCAGTTTTGATGCAGCAAAAGGAGAAGGGATGGTATAGACCAGTGTATTATGCTAGTAGGGTATTGTGTTCAGCCGAAAGGAATTATCGGGTGACTGAAAGGGAAGCTTTAGCAATGGTATATTCTCTCAACAAGTTTTGACATTATTTGTTGGGTAATAAAGTGATTTTTCATGTGGATCACTAGGCTTTGATATATTTGATTAAGAAGCCTTTGTTGACATGAAGACTAGCCAGGTGGATGCTTTTATTGCAAGAGTTTGATTTTGTGACTATTCATACTGCAGGCAAAGAGCACGCAATGGCTGATTATTTTAGTCGATTGGAATTAGGAGAGGCATCTTTAGGTGTCAATGATGAATTCCCCAATGAGGAATTGTTTAATGCACAGGTTGTTGAACCAGATTCTTGGTATGATCAGTTATTGGTATTTTTAACGGATGGATCATTACCATAACATTTTTCACCTGATCAGAGAAAGAAGTTTGCACTTAAAGGCAGACCGTATTTGATCATAGTCGGTGCATTATATAAAAAAGGGGTGGCTCAGGTTGTTAAGAGGTTTCTACCAGAATTTGAGCAACCAGCAGTGTTACAAGAGGCACATTTAGGTCCAGCAAGAGGTCATTTGTCTGGGGACATTACAGGAAAGAAAGTGTTACAAGCAGGTTTATGGTGGCCTACTATTAAAGTATGTGCATGAGTATGCAAAAAGATGTGTGATTTGTCAGAAGATGGGCCAACCAAGCAATTCAGATCGGATGTCTGATCATCCGGTTTTACCATTGGATCCATTCCAAAAGTAGGGTATGGATTTTGTGGGCCCTATTAAACCAATTACTCAACGTGGCAACATATATATTTTAGTAGCTATAGATTATTGTACAAAGTGGGTGGAAGCAGTGGCAATGAAAGATAATAAGGCAGCAAGTGTGGCAAAATTTCTTTATCATAATATTCTGAACAGATTTGGTTGTCCTATTGAGTTGGTAAGTGACAAAGGTGCACATTTCCATAATGAAGTAATTTCAGAATTAACACGAAATCATTTGATTATGCATAAAAAGTCTACAGCATATCATCCACAGGCAAATGGTCAGCCTAAAAGTACAAATAAAACATTAATGCCTATTCTTAAGAAGCTTGTGCATGATAATCAGAACAATTGGGATTTATTACTTGACTCAGCTTTGTGGTCATTCAGAATAGCATTCAAAGTGACAACATTTATGACTCCATTCCGACTCGTAAATGGATTGGAGGCAGTGGTACCCATGGAATTTGTGGTTCCAAGTTTGCGAATCATAGCGAAAAAGATGTCACCTGATTTATCGGTTAAACATAGAAGCAAATATCTTCCGCAGTTGGAAGAGGATCGCTTGGTAAGTGCATACATTACTGAGGTAATTCAAAGACGAAGACAAGCTTGGGTGAATCAGAATGTGACGTTGAAGTTATTTAAAGGGATTGGGTAATGGTGTATAATTCTAAGCTAGGACCACATCCGAGAAAGCTCACATTGAGATATCAAGATCCATACTAGATTGTGCAAGATTTAAGGCAAGGAACTTTTCTATTGGCAGATGTATTTGGCACAAGAATGGAAAAACAAATCAATGGATTTTGGCTAAAGAAATTTCAAGGGAAACCACCACATTTGGATTGGTTATCTTCTAATGTAGTGCAAGCAATGGTTAAGTCTGAAAATAATATTACTAACATGTCTAATCACCGGAGCAAGAAGGCTTATTTATCTGCATTTTCATCTTTGGTGACATGTTTCCTTGATTGTTGTTGGTAGAAAAGGCATTAAGCACATTCTTACAAATCCATTGGGGGATAGGTTATAATCAGAGGCTCACATTTTTGTTAGCAGTTACTCATCAGCATACAACAAAGAAGGGAGTGTTGGTGAACCGGACTGAAGTATTAGAGGAATATTCAGAAGCAGAAAGAGATGTAACTCAAGGCGCATGGACACTGATGATAGCAAGCAACCAGCAACATCATGGTTCGGTGTTCGTGGGTGGACATGCAGATAACAAGGGATACCAATTTTATTGTCCGTTGGAGAGTACAAGGTAAGAGGGAGCAAGATTCAGGTTGAGTTGGACTCTCAGGTGAAATCAGTTATTTGTGTGAGTGTTAAGCAACAAGTTGTATGGTGTTAAAAGGTTTTTTGGGAGCTTGTATGGTGGTGGATCGGAAAATGCAATATGAAGGGGAGGAGATCTCAGTTAATTATTCTCCATTGGGGCATGAGCCTTAATGCAAATAACTGCAGGTGTAGAATAACTTTTACTCATGGCATGGAAATGTGCGTAAAGGTGCACCTAATGATTTATGCCCAAACATTATTTAGTTGCATGTGTTGGCATATGATCAAGTATGTGAAGTTCTCAGCTTAGGGGCGATTTGAAAGTTTGCACTGCTTGTACCTACATTTTTCATTTTATTTCATGGCTCTAAAGGTGATGTTAGTCGCAGGTTCTAGTGTGTCATTGTAGGAGATAGCAGTGATGCGGGGGTGTTGTAAAAGATGATAAGCAGTGTCACGTAAGGAGGTTACTACAATAGAGGAGAGTGACAACCTACTTCACGATGAGGTGGAGGAGATTTCAACACCATCTAATGCGACGAAGTTTATGAAGACGCTCATGGATCCATTTATGGATTTCAAGGTAGAGATTGATAAACATTCTCCTATTAATGCGTCTTGGCTCCACAAGATAGGTTTACTAAAGTTTGCAGTGCTGCCTTGGGCACAATGGTGATGCAATTACTATGCCAAAAGTCAGCTCGAGATTCTAAAGAAGACGAAAGGACAGTTGACATTACAGGTAAAGTTTTTGCCTAAGTTAGTGGCAGAGGTGTTTAGACTACCAAGGTGGAAGACAGTATTATATGATGAAAAACGCAGGATATGCACCTCGAGAGCCGTTAAAGTGGTATTTAGAAAGATTATGTTTTATTATTAAGTATGACTACATCTCAAGAGAAAACTTTGCACCATTAGCTCATGTTGAATCAAATGGTAGGGTAAGTTGGGCTCACTGGCTATATGAGCACATGCATGGTGAAATTTGTATGGGAGATAGGCGCAAAACATTGTTGAACAGTCGTATGTCAGCATATATGGCAGCACTTTTTCAGTTTGTACAGTAGACAGATAATCAAGGGCTGCCAAGTCCTAACGAAACATAAATTCCAGGTGATGAGTCAGGACTTTGGGATCAAGTGCAGGTAATGGAGAAGGAAGTGGAAGGATTGCTGGAGATGTGTACGGATTTGCTGAAGGCGGGATATACGACCCAAGAATTGGCACCAACTATGCAAACACTTCAGATTGATTATGAAAAATAGATGCTAAATGATGATAGGTTGTTGCAGGTTTCGAATATTGCGAAGCAGCCAAAAGTAATAGGTAAGGTATTTAAACTATCTAAAAAGAGAAAGTTAGAAGTGCAGTTGTAGGAAATGAAGAATAAACTGGGGGAAGAGGTTAAGCAACAGTCAATATTTCCAACATGTTTTGATGTATTGAGTATGAAGGAGAAAATGCAGGAAATTTCTATTTTTTTAGACTGGGAGGAGGAACAATTGAAAAAGTATGAACAAGCTAAAGAGTCTGTTAATATAGAAAGTTATCAGTTCTTATAGAGGCTGGTGCAACTACTTCAGGAAGAGGTAAACAAGAGAACACAGGTGCTGGAGGAATACAATCAACAAAGTAAAATGCAGCAAGTAATGGAGTTGTCAAAAGTGAAGCGTTCATTAGAGGAGTTTGATGAGTGGAAGAGCACTATACAGGAAAAAATTGAAAATGAGATGAATGGGTTTTCTACACTGAATGTTAATTTGCAGAGAGAAGTCATAGTACTAAGATCTCGGATGGAAGCATTATTGTCACTAGAGAAACAAACATTAGAAAATGAGGATGTGGAGTTTGATGCAGTTTTAATGTTAGAGTTGGATGTTGGAGTACTGAAGCAACATGTGCAGAGATATGCTCAGGACATATGGAAGGTGGTTCAAGGTCGTTTGCAAAGTTTGTATAGAAATTTGATTGAGCAGGTATAGAACTGTTTTGTTTCAAAGCATGAGAAGGATTTACTGCATATGGTTGAAGAATATAAGATGCAAATTGATGAGCATGTGCTAACAATCAAAGAACTGCAAGAGCAATTGTTGCAAAGAGATTTGGAGCAGAAAGTGGATGCAATAATTAAGCAGCAATAATTAGTTGATTCAATGGAACTGCAGCAAGCACAGAAAGGTACTAAGGAGCATATGACAGTGCTGCAGAGTCAAGAGGTTGGAACAGAGAAAGCTAACAATCCTAAAGAGTCGATGGAAATAATATTATATGATCACGGGATTGTAAATTTAGGTCTTTTTTTTTTGAGAAATCCCCTACCGCGCTATGGCAGGTGTTGAGGATAGAAGAATCTTGAGGATAAATAGTTAATCTGAATTCTGAAAGTCTACTAACTTAGATATTACTCAATCGGATGTTGCTGAGTAAAAAATTTGTTGAATTTGTATTTTCTTGCTCGGATTTTAACAGACAGTTATTTTTTGTTAGGCGCTGATATCGCAATAAAGATAGTAGTTGTATTTCATTCACAAGAAGAGGGGGTTAGGAAGGGGAAGAACGGTCTCCAAGAGGGAGAGCAAAAGAAACCAAAAGAGGCAAGAAGAAATCTTTCCAAGAAGACAAAAGAAAGTAGAATCCTCAGAGAGAACAACACTAGAAGATATTTACCTATTTCATAATGTGTTTTCTATAGTCAGAAGTTTTAATGAACTTTTCCATCATGTAATACTTGATGTAGAAGAACTCTAATGGAGTAATTTACTCATGTACATTCAGCGCAATAATGAATCTTTGTCTATTTGAATTATGGTCATTGAAGAGAGATTTTGTCGTAGTGTAACAGTGCTAAATCTGAAATCTATTGGAAGTGTATCCTTTGTGTGAAGTAGATCAGTGCTAAAGTTTGATTGTTCAGAAACAAGTAGAGATATGTTGAATGCGAACCCCAACAGTTAGGCCAAAGGCATTATATTAAGTGAACAAGTCTTCAACTTGTTCGGCTCTGAAACCTTGCTTGAATTCTCCCACATGATCGTATGGGTCTCTTGTGCCATCATAGCAGTTCTTCATGGACTTGACTAGTTGTGTAGGCCTCAAGGTTCTCATGTGTTCTCTAGGCCTTGGTAGCGGGAGTTCGTCTATATTTCTTTGATTCCTTGGGTCTATAGGTCTCTCGGTCTCCCCTCTATCCATCTCTTTTTCTTGTTCTTTCTCTTCCTAGTGGGTTAGCAAAGCTCACTTCTAGCCGATCTCTACTCATGTCCCTTTGAGCTCCATGAGCATGGGATGTTCCAGCTCCTTGGTGACCATAGGAAACATTAGATCTTTGTTGGGGAGAGACAAATTCACCTTTCCAAGTATAGGCATGAACCACAAAGATCCTCTCTGAGGTATTGTCCAGATAGGTCACTTTGCCTGGGCTATCAGGATCTTTAAACTCATAGATCATGAGCATTCCTGCTTGGTTAGACTGATCAGTCTTATACCTCTAAAAGGCTTCATCGATCTCTCGATTCAAGAGAAAATCTATGCTCTTATTGTCCTGGGCAACCCACTCTAGCGTGATGATTCTAGTGAGGACTGGTTTGCCTCGAGGATATCTAGGCTTTCTTGCTAAGTTCCCTTGCTCTATGTCAAATAAGTCTGTCCCTTCTTCATCCAAGTATGCACCATTCTCAAATTTAACGACTGGGTGTTCTAATCCAAAGGGTTGTTTAAAGTTTTTAATCTGAACAATAGATCTTCTCAGACCGTCCTCATAGATGCGAGCACCTAATCGGTTGGTCGTGATGTATTCAAGTTGAGTTTTGTATGGGCCTTCAGGTTTCTCTAAGTACGCCACTCCTGAAATTCTTGTGGTTCTCTCCATACCATATGACATCTTGGATTCACTAGTTTGAGAGATAGGATAGTGAAGATAATTGCTTAATTATTGGGCCCAAGACCTAGCCGTGTGATTAAGACTAGCCTCTAAAGACCTCAGGCTTTTTTCTATCTCTCCCTAGGTGTCATCCTAATCTAAGGTTCATATGCCTAATTGAAAAACCCCAATTTTCCCAAGTACAACCTCATTGCAGATCAATTTGTATTAGTCACTTGGTTCTTTTTTAGTTTGTCATTGTGTTTATGCTCTTTTCTGGTATCACGTAGTCAAGAATATTTGAGTGATTTTCCACACTTAAAGTTGATCGTTCCATGTTAAGTTGTTTTCCTTTTAACTTATCGATCACAAAAAGATTGTATTTCTGCTTGAACTTGAGTATTTTAGAGTCTTTAACTTGACAGGGGCCTATCATCACCCCAACTTACTTCAAGCACGACTTGCACTTAACCTAAGCTAGGAATTGACAAAGGGAGTTGAGAATAATCCAACCTCACTTGCTTATCCCTTGCTCTTTGGTGCTCAAGAACCTTGTTCTCAAGCCTACAATATGCTAATGCTCTGGAAGACCTTCGATGATCTCACTGGACCTGTAAAAGTCCCAAAGTTATTTCAATACCTAAATTCAGATGACAAAAAAACCCATTTTTATTCATGTAATTCAGAGGCCAAATTCCCCTTTGTGTGTATGGAAAACAATTCTAGAGATCCCTTAGTTTTCTTCCCCTGGGGTATGGTCTACTTCAAAATACCCTATCTATAACTCCCTATATTAGTTTTACAAATGAGCCTAAGATTCAAAACGAGATTTCCAATGAGCCTAAGATCACTCCGAACGGATTTTGTATGAGGATGTTATGATTGTTCATGGTCATAGGGTTAAAATAGGGTTCAAACAAGCTAACAGTCAAACAGGATTATTCTCAAATTACTAGTGTGGGGACGTGACAAAGTGCTAATTACTTGATAAGTATGCCCAAAATTACCCCAAAGAATAAAAACCCTAAAAACTTAGCCAAAAATGCTTGCCAATCGTGATGAACAAGTCTATCAATTGCGATTGACAGAGGTGTCCGTCGGGGCCTGTCAGTCACGATTGAGATGTGAGTGACAATTGATGGTGTCAATCATGATGGACACGGTCGGTCGTGGGGTCCGTCAATCACAATTGGTGATGTCAATTGGGATCAACACTTTTTTTGCAAATTTCAGCGTTATTTCAATCAATCGGGGTTGTGTCAATCCCGATGGACACGTGGGCACGCAAATTTTAGTGTAAATCATGAAATTTCAATCGGTTCCGATGGACCGTGTCAATCATGATTGACTGAGTGCTACATGGAAATCTCTTGTGGTCTGTCGATCGCGATTGAGAGAGGTTGTTCATCATGGCTGTCGTTTGTGATTGACAGTCTCAATCATGATTGACAGAGAATTAAGGAATTTTTTAATTTTGATAAGTAATCGAATGTGCTCATCATGTGTGTTATGGTGGTGCACTTTGTTTTACCAAAAGAAAAAATTTTATGTCGATCGTGATCGACAGAGGTCAATGCCTCAGAACCCGCATAGTCAAATTTCTCGCCTGTTGAAGCTACTGATGCTGCAATGGAAGCTGGTACCTGTTTTAGTGGGATTCAAAACGGCTTTCCAATGAGCCTAAGATCACTCCGAACGGATTTCGTATGAGGATGTTATGATTGTTCAGGGTTCTAGGGTTAAAACAGGGTTCAAATAGGGTTCAAATAGGGTTCAAATAGGCTAATAGTCAAACACGATTTTTCTCAAATTACTAGTGTAGGGACCTCACAAAGTGCTAATTACTTGATAAGTATGCCAAAAATTACCCCAAAATTTGGAATAAAAACCCTAAAAATTTAGCCAAAAACGCCTGTCAATCACGATTGACAGGTCTATCAATCGCGATTGACAGAGGTGTCCGTCGGGGCCTGTCAGTCGTAATCGACACATCAGTGGCAATTGATGGTGTCAATCGCGATCGACAGAGTCGATCATGGGGTCCATCAATCGTGATTGATGGTGTCAATCGAGATCGATACTTTTTTTCACAAATTCGAGCATAATTTCAATCAATCACGGTCATGTCCGTCACAATGGACAGGTGGGCACACAAGTTTTAGTGTCAGTCGTGAAATTTTAGTCGATCGCGATCAACGGTGTCAATCACAATTGACTGAGTGCTATGTGTCAATTGATAGAGAATTAAGGAATTCTTTAATTTTGATTAGTGACATGGAATGTGCTTATCATGTGTGTTATGGTCGTGAACTTTGGTTTATGAAAAGCCAAAATTTCTTGTCGAGTCAACGCTTCAGAACCTGCACAGTCAAATTTCTCACCTATTGAAGCTGCTAATGCTGCAATGGAAGCTGGTACCTGCAAGAACGCTCAGGAAAACACAAAGAACAAATGTGCATGAAAGCTCTCTCTCGTTGTCTCTCAAGTGAAAATAAGGAAATGAATGGAGATGGAGGTATATGGTCGCAATGGTGGACATGATGATGATGAATGGATATGGTGTGTAGAAGGGGATAGGCAGACCATCACATGCTCGAACTCAAATCTCAATCCCCGGCAACGACACCAAAATTTGGTGTAGCTCTGTGATGAGTAGCACCTCCTTTAATGGCAATCCGGGAAGACATGAGGATAGTATGGAGACCTTGAACAAGTGATGGCACAAGTGTGTGAGTGAGAAGCACACAAGCATGCACACACATACACACATGCGCACACAAGGCAAGAACAAAGAGAGAAACAATGGAGTAATTTCTATTGCAAAAGAGTTCTCATATAAGTTCAAATCTACAACAAGCTAACCTCAAAAATGATCTCTCTAGCTCTTTTTATAGTTTTTTACTAGCTTTGGTCCTGTCCAGGCCTAATGTTGAGCCTAGTTAAAAATTAGGTTCTATTGCTCTTTTGGAGGCTCAAATGAGCTTTGAAAATCATGAAAATTGGTACATAAATACTAATAATACTCTTCAAGCTTGGGGACTCCTTGGCTTGCACAAATTGGATTAGAAATAATAAAAAACGGTATTTACAATGGTGTGAAGTGACTAAGATCACTATTTGGGAAATATTGCTTCGTGAAAAATGATAGGCCTATTTGCCAGATCTCTGTTGACTACTTTGCATACTTGGCCCTTCTCTTTGCTCTGATTCCTTATGCCGGATCCCTTATCTTGAAATGCCATGACTATTGCGAACAAACCGCTATATCAAATAGACAAAGAGCCTTCAAGAGTAAAGTAGTGCCGGGTATAAAGCAACTCTGGGTACGAAAAGGAGAGCAACCACTAGCCCTACCAACAAAATTCCCATCTAGGCAAGCCAACCATGGGAAGACAAGAACCAAGCAACCAGGACTAGCTCAACCAAAAAGTCTTCGACAAATTTGGGTACCAAAAAAATTAACTACAGCTCAACAAGGATGATTACATATGTGGGTTCCCAAAGCACTCTTACATGCACAAAGGCCTATGTTCTCCACCATGCAAAAGGTCTCAAGAAAGAAGCCAAGGAGAGGAAAGGGTAAGAATCGAGCACAGAGACCAAAAGAAGACAAACTCACCCCTTCGGCAAACATAAGAAGATACTCATCAAGCATATGGGTTTGGAAGCCAAAAGCATCAGTAGCACCCACAAAAACAAAGTTGATCTCTACACAGCCGAACACTATTCTCAAATGGATCCCTAAAGGGGGGAATGGTCAGTTGTCATTTAGCCATCGATTGATCACATCATTTCCAGATCCAATGGATACCTCCAACAAACGCGACATCAACATTTGCAAAAACCAAGAACCCTCGACATGCAGCAACCATGTGCCTTTGGCATAACCTTGTCTTTTGCACCATTCTAGTCATGAATTTCCAAAGTATGCATTATTATAGGGCCACATTACATGGCCGTCCATAGACACAATTGAGAAATCCTAGGTAGATGAGACACAATTTCCACATGTAAAATATTTTCTTGATACTAATCTCTTTCTTCTTGTTTTCTGCCATTGTTCCAAAACAAAAAAACAAAAAAAAGAAAATGAACAAGACTGTGTGCTTGAAGAATCTTATTAGTGAACCATCAACAAGGACATCCATCAATAAAAACTACACGCCAATGGTCAAACACGATGATTGAAGTACAACGCGAAGAGATGAAGATCGACAGACCTTTCACCATGGTAAGACATGTATGCTTCAACAACACTATAACCATGATAGATTAGGAAACCTCTTCATTGGCATACCCTTAGAGCACTAAGCTCAAGACCCAAATCCTTGCACCATAATTCTTCCAATGCATTTCCCAAGTCTGCATGCATAGGGCTACATTACAAGGTCATGCACAAGGCACATTCTTCTTCAAACCAATGCACTAATGCACTTACCCCATCAGTCATTATGGGTCACGAGTACTTGGCATAAAACTTGGGAAGCCATCTTTGACAACCAGAGGACATCAAGGTGACAACAACAACAGCAAGGAAGCAAACCACCACTGAGAGCTACTCACAATCAACTGTGAGAACAGCTTTTGAGCAGCTCACAATTTCTGAAAACTCAACAATACACTCGCATGCTAGAATCAAGGAAGAAATATATATAGAGGGACTAAACATGAAGAATGGGACAAACGACCCTGCTACAAGTGGAAGACAGAGTACTCTAATGGAGACATGAGGAACTCTACCTCTCAAAGTACTACATGGAACAACCACTACAAGGGTCTATCAGGGAGGAGAGACTGTAGAGGGGGGGGGAGTGTTGACACTCAAGATTAAGGACAAAGCATGGAAGCACATCAAGGAAGTGGACACACAAGAAGAAGGAGCATGTAGGGAGCTCCAAGAAGCACATGTCAAATTTTTAGAAGAAATCCGTATAAAAATAGTGCTTTTTATCACTAAAAAACATTGTAAATACCATTTTCCATTTTTCTAACTCCATTTTGTTCAAGCCAAGGAGTCGTTGAGCTTCAGGAGTATTAGAACTATCATCCTACGAATTTTCATAATTTTTGGACTTTGTTTGAGCCCTCAAATAAGCCCTGGAACCTAATTTTTAACTAGGCTGGACACTAAGTCTAGATAGGGCCAAAACCACTCAAAAAACTATAAAAAGGGCTGTAGAGCTCATTTTTGAGGTTAGCTTGTTGTAGATTTCAGCTTTGTAAGAGAACTCTTTTGCATTCGAAGTCCTTCCATTGTTCCACTCTTTGCTCTTACTTTGTGTGTGTGTGTGTGCATGCTTGTGTGCTTTCACTCACGCACTTGTGCCATCACTTGCTCATGTTCTTCATACGGGTCCTCATGTCTCCATGGATTGATAGTTATGAGGTGTATCTCCTCAGCTTGGTACTTGCCATTGTGCTAGAGTGGCAACCAACAATTTGAATCCATCGAAGCGCTTAGCTTTTGTGGATGGAAGAGCTTCACCTGATGATGAGGTTGCCATTTGATTCTCATTGCTAGAATGAGGATTAATGAAAATGTATGCACTTCTAAATTTACAAGAGATAATTGCGAGTTTATGGTGTATCGGATACAATAGCTGCGTCATTCAGGATGGCCCGAGTTCAATCCTTACTCATGGACATTTGTTATAATCTTCTACTGTTTTGCTCTCCTTTGTTTCTATCGTACAGCTCGAGAATCTAGACGATAATCTTGACTATGAAAAAACATTAACATCAGCCATGTTGTTTATGTTACTAGCATGACTTGTATGTCTTCAACATTGTGTGTTCAAACCTTTTCTACCACTTACTGAAGCATTGTCTTAAGATTTTTCTTCATTGAGTATGATATACGAGCACCAAGTTTAATAAAATAAAAGAAATAGATGACACAAGCAGGAAGAACTTGTGGGTAGCATGGGGTTGTCCAGTGTCAAGTCGTAGCCACTTTAGATCTGGCCTGCATTGGAAAGGTTGTATGCTACAGGTACAAGAGCAAGGAAGATTCAACTCAAAAATGAGTTGAATAACATAAAGAAAGATACAAAGACATCGGTCAATGATTACATATTGAAAGTTAAAGAGATTGCAGATCAACTAGGATCAATTCAAGCTCATGTGGAGGACGACGACTTGGTTGCACATACTCTCAACGGACTCAAAGATGATGAGAGATGGAAACCCTTCATTACTTCAATTTATGTCAGAGGAGAATTACCAGATTTTGATCAACTTATTGCCCTCATGGTCACGGAGGAGATGAATCTAAATGGTTCTACTTCAAATCAAAAAGGATCTCAAGGACAAGCTCTTTATGTAGGATCATCAAGAGGTGGAAACAGAGGTGGAAGAGGTTCAAATAGAGGTCGAGGAAGAAGGAGCGATGATCAAAGGACTTCAAGTGGTTTCTTCAACACAAGAGGAAGAGGAAGATCAAGCGCTAGAGGTACGAGAGGCTACTACAACTACAACCAAAGACAAAGGAGTGAAGATAACAAGAATTGCTATATATATGGAAGGTATGGACACTATGCCAAAGATTGCTATCAAAATGAAAATAATCAAGGTGCTAATCGAAGAGGAGGCTATTCAAGAAGAGGTAAACAACAAGGAAATTATGTAGTTGAAGGTAAAAGTGATGATTATGATTCGCTTCTTATGATGAATGTTGAAACTAAGATAAATTGAAATAGCGATGTATGATATGTAGATAGTGGCTGTTCTAATCACATGTCTCATGATGCTTCATGGTTTTCTAATATGCATAATCCATCATGTAAAGGTCATGTTGAAACAGGAGATGATACAACACATAAGATTATGCAGGTTGGAGATGTTGTTATGCAGGATAAGAGCAAGACAAATTGCTTGAAGGATGTACTTTATGTGCCAATGATCACTAAGAATTTGATGTCGGTTGGTCAAATGGTAGAAAAAGGTCTACAAGTGAGATTTAATCATGCAGGTTGCTTCATTGAGGATCCAAAGCAAAGGAGGTTAATTGCTAGAGGTCAAAAACAAGGTAGATTGTTTACATTCAAGGTAAACCCAAATCATACAAACTATTTCTCTTATGGTATGCATCGAATAGCAGAGCTTGATCTATGGCACAAAAGGATTGGACACATGAATGTACACAGGTTAAAGGAGCTATCAAAGAAGAGGATTGTTGAAGGATTACCTGATCTTACTAAGCAACATATGGTGCATCTTTGTGAAGCATGTCAAATGGGTAAGCAGAGTAGACAACCTTTCAAGCATTCAAGCTATGTAAGTGATGGTTTGCTAGATCTCATACACACAGATGTGTGGGGACCTACTAAAGAGGCATCCTTGGTTGGTAACAAATACTATGTATCATTCATTGATGATCATAGTAGAATGACATTTGTGTATTTCATTAAACATAAGAGTGAGGTTTTTGATTGTTTCAAGAAGTTCAAATCATATGTCAAAAAGCAAACAGGAAGGTATATTAAGAAGCTAAGATCTGATGGAGGGGGAGAGTATTTCTCTCAAGCTTTTACTGATTTTTTGTATGATGAAGGTATCAAAAGAGAAGTTACATCCAGGTATACTCCACAACAAAATGGAGTCGCAAAAAGAAGAAACAGAATCATAGCAGAAGCATCTAGAAGCATGCTTAATGATATGTGTTTGCCTAATTATTTTTGGGCTGAAGCTGTTAGCACAAGTGTTTACATTATGAATAGTGGAGTTCATCATTTGACACCATATGAGGTATGGCATGGAAGGAAACCAAGTGTAAGTCATTTGAAAGTATTTGGTTGTGTATGTTATGTACTGAAAGAACTTGGAGAAGCTTGTCGAAGGTAGAAAAGTGCGTTTCGAAGCGATGAAGTTTGGTCAAGCCAACCGGCACAAGACCAGCCCTTGAGCTTATGGAGACTCAAATAGACCTTATGGGCATGCTATAAGTGCAAAGAAACACACTATGTACCTTGGAGCATCAAGGAGAACGAGTCGATACAAAACAGATAGGTTTGCGGGTCGACTAGCTCAAAAAACTTACTATCTATGGAAGAGACAATGAACTTCAAATGCCCATAGCGACCAGCGTGATTACAATTAGAAAAAATCCTTTTATGGGAGTGATACACATAGGGTTGAGTGTTTGGAATGCACAAAATTATAAGGAATAAGCAAAATATGCTATAGGAATGAATGCGACATTCACCGGTGGTACTTCCTATTTTTCAGGAATACGTAGAGATTGACCCCGAGGCAGACAAACTGAGATTTCTCCAAATCTGCTGAACCAAATGCTTTGAAACTTTACAGGCATAAACTAGAGACTGATACCTTTCCAATGAGTCCTCTTGCACTCAATTTGGAGCTCTGAGGAGAGAGCAGCAGCCTCTGCAAGATTACTGTTGGCGAAGAAGATGATGCAGAAAATTGAAGGAGCACGACAATGATGGTCACAAGTGTATGTATATTGCTTCCATGTATTTTACAAGTGATTCCAAGTCTTTATATAGACTCTAGGAGTGTTCCACGACTTTTACACCTTGCATTTGAATTCAATGAAGGTAGGAATGGTTGTTGGAGGGAATCAAATGACTTTCCTACAATCAAGGAAAAAAGTCAAGATCTTGATTGATCTATTTTTAGGTGATTGATTGCTTGATTGATTGCTTGATTGAATGCAACCTCAACCACCACAAATTCGTGGGATATGGGCTCTATATTTGTACCTTTACATGTGTAAACCTCAAGGCTTTTACAATGGTAAATGAGCCATCAAAAATCTCTCAAAAAATACAATAAATGAGCATATGAAAAAGAACTCTCCAACGGATATTCTTTCGACGCGATAGCCTTTGATGTAGATCAAATCCACCTCAAGCATAGTGTAAGCTTGATGTTCCAACAGCTCCCCCTCAAGCTAAAGTATGCTTGAGTCTTCATTCTCTGATAGGTTGAATACCCGCCATAGCTTTGAATCTACAAAGCTTTATTCCATCAAGTGCCTTCGTCATCATATCTGCTACTTGCTTTTCAGTCGGAACAAAAGAAATGTCAATCTCCTTTGCCATGAGCTTCTCCCTGATGAAGTGATAATGGACTTCTATGTGCTTGGTTCTCGCATGGAAAATAGGATTTGCCGCTAGATGCATGGAACTTACATTATCTCCAAATATGTGAGGTTTGGAACTCACGAGTCCCAAATCTGTATACAATGCTTTTAACCATATTGCCTCTTGAGTTGCTATGGTCAAGCCTCTGTACTCTGCTTCAGTTGAGGATAAAGCAACTGTTGGTTGCTTCTTGGAACTCCATGACACTAGCTTTGAACCTGCAAATGCTAAGTAACCAGATGTACTTTTTCTATCATCCTTAGCTCCTGCCCAATCTGCATCTGAGTAGATTTTGATATCCAAATCTGAAGAGTAAGGATAGAATATACCTTCGTTGATTGTACCTTTGAGATACTTAAGTACTCTCTTAGCCGCATCCATGTGTGGTCTTCTTGGTGAGTGCATGAACTGACTAAGCACTCCCACACTATATGAGATGTCTGCCCTTGTGTGAGTAGCATATATCAAGCTACCTACCAAGCTTTGATACTCTTTAATGTCTTCAATTTTCTCACCTTCATAAACACTAAGTTTATGATTCATCTCCAAAGGTGTACCTGCAGGTTTAGTGTTCTCCATTTTGAACTTGAGAAGAAGATCCTGAATGTATCTTCTTTGAGTCAAATACATTCCTTCATCTGTGTATATCATCTGCATACCTAGGAAATATGTGAGCTCACCTAGATCACTGATTTTGAATTCCTCTTGCATGTGTCTCTTGATCCTTTGAATGCCATTTAGATCATCACCTGTCACAATAATATCATCTACATATACACATAGATAGATAACCTCATTGTGATCCCTTTTGATGAATAGAGAAGGATCTGAGCTGCTAGCTTTGAACCCTTGATCTTGAAGATATGTAACCAACCTGTAATTCCAAGCTCTTGGAGCTTGTTTCAATCCATACAATGCTTTCTTAAGTCTGCAAACATAAGATGGATGATTAGGGTTTTCAAAACCTGGTGGTTGTGACATGTATACCTCTTCACTTATCCAACCATTTAAGAATGCATTTTTCACATCAAGTTGGAGGAGTCTCCAATTCCTTGCAGCAGCTATACTTATCAGTGTCCTGATTGTAGTCATCTTTGCAACTGGTGAGAATGTTTCCTCATAGTCTATACCATGAGTTTGTGAGCATCCTTTGGCAACTAATCTTGCCTTGTACCTGCAAACTGATCCATCTGAATTTCTTTTAACTTTATATACCCATCTGCAACCAATTACCTTTTGATTCGGCGACATTGGAACCAAATCCCAAGTGTCCATTTCCTTTAATGCATCTATCTCTTCGTTCATGGCCTTTTCCCAATTAGGGTTTCCCTTTGCCTCTTCATAGGTTGAGGGTTCCTCTGAAATAGAGTCTTTTGCCAAGTAGATTGAATGCTTTGTAACAAATGTGGAATCATATCCATACCTTTCTGGTTGTTTCTTCTCTCTTGCTGATCTTCTAGGTGCTTGTTTGGAGCATTCTCCAACCTCTTGCATCTTTGCTTTGCCTCTTGACTTCCATAGCTTGTAATCCCTTTCTCTTTCATCTTGGTCATCGTCTGTATCACTTCTTGGATCCTGGACCTGTGTATCATGCTTGCTTCCTAATTGATGAGATTCATAATCAAGATCATATGGTAGTGTTACCTTTTGTTTATCTTCATCATACCAAGACCTGTGTTCTTCAAACACAACATCTCTACTTGTAGTGAATTGCTTGGTTGAAGGATTGAAGAACCTGTAACCCATCTGAGTTGAATCATATCCAATAAACACTGCCTTTGTTGCCCTTTCATCTAGCTTACCTCTTATTTGTGATGGTACATGAACATAAGCTAAACAACCAAAAACCTTGCAATGTCCAAGACTAGGTTTTCTTCCATGCCATGCTTCATAAGGAGTCATACCTTGAAGCGATTTGGATGGTAGTCGATTGACAAGGTACACTGCAGTTGAAATAGCTTCTGCCCAAAGATAATGTGGCAACTTCTTCTCTTCAAGCATTGTTCGGGCTGATCCAACCAATGTCTTGTTTCTCCTCTCAGCAATTCCATTTAGTTGAGGAGAGTACCTAGTAGTCACTTCCCTTTTGATACCTTTATCCTGCAAGAACTCATCAAACTCTTTGGAGAAGTATTCTCCCCCTCCATCAGATCTGAGCTTCTTTAGTGATCTACCTGTATGATTCTCCACATGTGCAAGATACTTCTTGAAGCAATCAAATACTTCATTCTTACTCTTGATAAAGTATAGAACAGTCCATCTACTATGGTCGTCAATAAATGAGACATAATACCTTGATCCTGCCAATGAAGGTTCTTGACTTGGTCCCCATACATGTGTATGTACTAAGTCCAATAAGTTGTTGTGGATGTAGCCTTTGTGGTTGAATGGTTGTCTTTGTGCCTTCCCAATCTGACATGCATCACACCTGTTGATCATGTGTTGCTTTGATATGTTCGACAGTCCTAGAACACTTTGATCCCTGCATATATCCTTCAAGGTTCTTTCATTCACATGAGCAAGTCTCTTATGCCACACTTCAAGCTCACTTAGGGTTTGAGACCCAAAGTTGAATAGAGCTATGTTCCTGGTATCTCCTACTTCAAAAGTAAAGAGCCTACCATGCTTCTCACCTCGGACTATCTTCTTGAAGCCTTGACATGGATCTTCCACAAAAGCTCCATGTTGGGTGAACCTAACTTGCAAGCCTTTTTCAACTATTTGGCCTACACTTATTAGGTTTTTAGTGATAGTGGGTACATAGAGAACCTTACTCAGAATGTTTGTCCTGCCATTGGAAGCTTTGACATTACCAATCTTCTCCACATTGTGCTTCGTGTCATCCCCTATTTGCACTTCATGTCTATGCTTTGGACTTTCCAAGTCAGATAGAAGAGCAATGTTGCCTGCAACATGATTCGAACATCCTGAATCTATGTAGAACAAATGATCATCTTCTTTACCTTCTTTGTGGCTTAGATTCATGAGAAGTAATGAGTCTTCATGTGGTTGATCTTCTGAATAATTGTTGTAGTCTCTTCTATTATAGCTTCTATTGTTGTTGTTGAAGTTGTGTCCACCTCTGCCTCTATTGCTGCCATATCCACCTCTTCCACTTCCTTTCTGGGTCTTCTCATTGAACCAGCAATTCTGAGTGGTGTGTTTGGTCTTATCGCATATGGCACAAGGTTGAACATTCTGACCTTTGGCTTTGTCTTGCTTTGATCCTTTCTTCTTCCCTTTCCACTTGCTCTTGCTTGTGAAGTTGGCTTGGGAAGTCTCTTCTTCATCTTCTTCCTTCTTCTTGCCTTTCTGCTTCTTATCCTTCTTATCTGCATATAGAGCACTAGTTGAATTACCATGATAAGAGTTACCTTCCTTTATGCTATTGTTGGCTTCTTGATTGAAGAGTTGTCCAAGAAAGATGTTGAAGTCTGGAGTTTGCACATCCATGATGAGATCATAAGCCGTCGTGAAGGATTGCCATTGCTTATCACTTCGAATGCCGTTGAGAATTTGCCTCATGATGACCTCTTCTTCAATCAGCTCTCCAATGGATGCTAACTGATCCGCAACCTCTTTGACCTTGGTAACAAACTCTGTGATGGTTTGTTTAGGTGTCTTCTTCATTTGGTTGAACTCGTTCCAAAGATGATTCTTTCTTGCTTTGGTACTAGTAGAAAAGAAAGTCTCCAGGGCATCCCAAGTCTCTTGAGATGTCTTGCATCCTCTAATATGTGGTAATAGAAAGTCAGAGATAGAGTTTAGTATGTACGACCTTGCTTGAGCATCCCTTGCGCACCAAAGTGTGAGCTTATCTGTCTCCTCTTGTGTAGGTCCTCCTTTGGATCTTGGAATAGGCATAGCTTCATCACCTGCTACAATTCCATAAAGATTTCTACCTTGCAAATAGGCCTCCATTCTGATTTGCCAAGCCGCGTAGTTGTGTCGATCAAGCTTCTCGATCATTGAGGGAAAGCCGTCACCCATCTTGAACTAGCTCTGATACCACTGAAAGAACTTGGAGAAGCTTGTCGAAGGTAGAAAAGTGCGTTTCGAAGCGATGAAGTTTGGTCAAGCCAACCGGCACAAGACCAGCCCTTGAGCTTATGGAGACTCAAATAGACTTTATAGGCATGCTATAAGTGCAAAGAAACACACTATGTACCTTGGAGCATCAAGGAGAACGAGTCGATACAAAACAGATAGGTTTGCGGGTCGACTAGCTCAAAAAACTTACTATCTATGGAAGAGACAATGAACTTCAAATGCCCATAGCGACCAGCGTGATTACAATTAGAAAAAATCCTTTTATGGGAGTGATACACATAGGGTTGAGTGTTTGGAATGCACAAAAGTATAAGGAATAAGCAAAATATGCTATAGGAATGAATGCGACATTCACCGGTGGTACTTCCTATTTTTCAGGAATACGCAGAGATTGACCCCGAGGCAGCAAAACTAAGATTTCTCCACATCTGCTGAACCAAATGCTTTGAAAATTTACAGGCGTAAACTAGACACTGATACCTTTCCAATGAGTCCTCTTGCACTCAATTTGGAGCTCTGAGGAGAGAGCAGCAGCCTCTGCAAGATTACTGTTGGCGAAGAAGATGATGCAGAAAATTGAAGGAGCAAGACAATGATGGTCACAAGTGTATGTATATTGCTTCCATGTATTTTACAAGTGATTCCAAGTCTTTATATAGACTCTAGGAGTGTTCCACGACTTTTACACCTTGCATTTGAATTCAATGAAGGTAGGAATGGTTGTTGGAGGGAATCAAATGACTTTCCTACAATCAAGGAAAAAAGTCAAGATCTTGATTGATCTATTTTTAGGTGATTGATTGCTTGATTGATTGCTTGATTGAATGCAACCTCAACCACCACAAATTCGTGGGATATGGGCTCTATATTTGTACCTTTACATGTGTAAACCTCAAGGCTTTTACAATGGTAAATGAGCCATCAAAAATCTCTCAAAAAATACAATAAATGAGCATATGAAAAAGAACTCTCCAACGGATATTCTTTCGACGCGATAGCCTTTGATGTAGATCAAATCCACCTCAAGCATAGTGTAAGCTTGATGTTCCAACATGTACATGTACCTAGTGAGGTGAGATCTAAACTTGATGCGAAATTAAAAAATGTATCTTTATTGGTTATGCAGATACTCAAAGAGGATATAGATGTTATAATCCTCATACCAATAAGGTGGTTGTTTCAAGAGATGTAAACTTGATGAATCACTTTCATGGTATGCAGATTAAAAATTGTTTGCTGGTCATGGATGAAAATGAAGAAGTTGTGGTTGAAGGAGATGAATGCATAGTTCAGCCATCAGGAAGTTTAAATGATGAAAGGAGTGGTTTGGATGAAGAAAGAGGATCAACTTTCAATGGAAGATTAAGGCAAGAGTCACCTCCAAGTGTTAAAAGTAAAGGTAAACTCAAACTTGTTGAAGTTAATGATGAAGGAGAGGAAATTAGTGATGTATGTGAGTATGGAGAATCATCAAAGGTTCCTAATAAGAAAGGAAGAGCATCTACATTGGAGGTAAGAAGAACTTCAAGAGTGAGTAAGCAACCTCAAAGGTATACTTATGAATCTCTCATGAATACTCATTATGCTTTTATGACAAAAGTTGAGCAGGAAAATGAACCCACATGTTATGATGAGGCAAAAGGAGATGAAAAGTAGGAGAAAGCAATGAGAGAAGAAATGGAAGCACTACAGGATAACAAGACTTGGAATTTAGTTCCAAGTACACCAAAACAAAAGGTAATTGATTGCAAGTGGGTTTTTAAGATTAAAAGAAATAGTGATGGTAGTGTGTCTAGCTTTAAGGCTAGACTTGTAGCAAAAGGATATAATCAAACTCAAGGTGTGGACTATGAGGAAACATTTAGTCGAGTAGCAAACATGGCAATGGTGAGAACTTTGTTGGCTTTAGCTACAAGTAAAAGGTGGAATATATATCAACTCGATATAAAGAATGCCTTTCTTAATGGTGAGTTAAATGAAGAAGTGTATATGTCACAACCAGATGGTTATGTGGATGCAAAATGTCCTAATCATGTATGCAGGTTAAAGAAGGCATTGTATGGTCTTAAACAGGCACCAAGGGCATGGAATGCAAGGTTGGTAAAGTATCTTATGCTGCAAAGGTACACAGCAAGTCATGTTGATCCTTCACTTTATGTAAAACATGTAGATGACATGTGTTTCTATGTATGCATTTATGTGGATGACTTGTTGATTACAGGGAATGATGCAAAAGAAATTGATGAGATAAAAGGTAATTTGGGAAAGGAATTTAAAATTTCAGATCTTGGTTTGCTTAGATACTTTCTTGGGATTGAAATTGTGTATAGCGATGAAGGTATGTGGTTGATACAAAGAAAGTATATATGTGATATGCTGAAAAGGTTTGGAATGCACGAATGTAAATTTGTTTCTACTCCAATGGAATGTAATGTAAAGCTAAGTGCAAAGGAAGGTGATGAGTTGCATGATATGAATGTATATAGATCCATGGTAGGATCTTTGATTTATGCAACAAAAACTAGACCTGATATATGTTATGCAGTGAGAGTATGGTCACAGTTTATGCATGAACCTAGAGTACCTCATATGCATGCAGCGAAAAGAGTGCTTAGGTATTTGAAAGGTACCATGAACGAAGGATTATTTTATAGTCATGATGCTGATCTAACTCTTAAAGTCTTTAGTGATGCAGATTGGGTTGGAAGCAAAGATGACAGAAGATCCACAAGTGGATATGTGGTAATAGTAGGAAACAAGACATTAACATGGAGTTCAAAGAAACAGCCTACAATTGCTTTATCTTCTATAGAGGCTGAGTATAGAGGTTTAGCATTGGCTACTACTGAGGTTATGTGGTTTAAAAAGTTGTTTCATGACTTGAATGTGCAGGTTGATGTACCACTGATATATGGGGATAACTTGAGCAGCATTCATATGACCTCAAATCCTTTTTTTCATGCTAGAACAAAGCATATAGAGGTTCACTATCATTATGTTCGAGAGAAGGCCATAAACAATGAAGTTCAGGTTTCTTTTGTTGGAACAAAGGATCAAGTTGCAGATATCTTCACCAAATCCTTGGATGGACCAAAGCTTCAAAGATTCAACTATATTCTTGGCATGAAGGAAATACCCTTTGAAACTTGAGGGGGAGAATGTTGCGAACATTTATTTTATGTAGGGTACAAGTTTCAAATTATGTAAATACCTTTGGGAAGTCTTCAAATACTTCAAGAAGGCTCATATTATTCCTAAAATGTAGCAAAAATACCACGTGAGTTCTAGAACATGGTGAGTCAAATTAGTGAGTCACAAGGGAGCTTCAGTGGTGTCCTAGTGGAAGGTCGATGTGGCTAGTTATCAAAGTCCATCAATACTTTGCTTATTTGAGCACTTGAGTCATGTAATACCTCCATCCAAGTGTCTACCATGAATTTAGATGTATTAGGAAGGTTTTTAGATTAGTTTCCCATGCTATAAAAAGAGGAGAAAAGTCGTGATCGTGTGGGATGTCCAAGAGAGTCATATGTGTATCTCTACACTGCTGTAGTCTTGTATGCAGAGATTGCAGAGCTTGTATCTCCCTCATTATATATCCCAATTACATGTTTCATAGCTCATTGGGAAGCTCTTACTGTCTACTTTCGTCTTATACATTTTCATAATCATTGGATTTGTGAGCTGAGAGCAATACGCTCTGCAAGTAGTGTGTGTTCTCTGTTTTGTATCCCTCCTGAAGGTCTCCATTAAACCTCAAACTTGCAGAGGTCATATCTCCTTGTGTATGTATCCAAATCATGTGTTCTTTGGCTTGTTAGAAAGATGTCTAGGTCTAATTGTATTCTAGAAAGTTTCAAAGTCATTGGAGTCGTGAGTTAAGAGCACTAGTCTCTGCAAGTCATGTGTGTCCTTAGGTTCATCTCTGTTTCAAGGTCTCCATTAAAGCTGCATATTGCAGAGGTCATAGCTCATTGTGTATTTATCGATTTGAGGATTTCTATATCTTGTTGGAAAGCTCTTAGAGTCTAGTTTATGTGTATGAAACAGGTTTGGAAAATTCCAAGTGAGTAAAGAGCAATTTGCTCTGCAATAAAATTGGTTTGTGCATACAAGTTTGTGAAAAAGTCAACTAGGTCCTGTTGGGTTTCACCTACTTCTAGCTGTACTTTGGAGATCAATAAACTCCAATACTTAAGTTGAATCTTCCGTGCCTTTGTGGTGGTGGAGTACAATCTCTCTAGAGCCTCCCAAATCTTCTTGGATGAGTCCAAGTCTTGGATATGACCAATCATGCTATTACTAATGTGTTGAGATAAGATAAATATGACTCTCCTATCTTTTTCAATCCATTAAGTCACTTCCATTTCTTGTGCATGAGTGAATGACTCTATATATTACGGCCTAAGCTCAACTTCACTAACTAATCCCCATAGTCCCTTGCCCATGAGGAAATTGCTAACACAAAATCTCTAAGGTTGGTAGTTTCTTTTGTTCAACATCTCTATTCGGGTAGCATACTCAACCATTGCTTACGATTCTATGCTTCGTAAGCTTGTTTTTATTATGATGGAATAGGAAAAGTTTAAAAATGATTGCCTTCTTATAGATTCCTCCCTTGATATATATTGAGGTGCTTGTTCCTAGCTTCAAAATCCACTTTTGAATACTGATGTAGATTTTTTATCTGCTACAAGTTCTTTCCAAAGAGATTTATGAGCTTCAAATAGTTGCTTTGACCTCCTTCAATAGTCCCAAATGCTTCAATATTCTCTAATACTACTGTTGTGGGATGATTCAACACCCATACATAGCTTTGGAAGGTTTTAGGTCCTCATAGGTTGTTTTTCATAGTGACCTAGAGTCATTGTTATGCCTTGACTACAACATCTAGATGCATAAACATGATGAAATTCTATAATAAAAGAAGAAACTCTCAGATATCCATAGCACTTAAAGAAGCTTGATTTGGATACTCTAGTAGGGAGAAACAACCTCTGCATGTTAGAAGAGTTTTTCGTAATACTCCCTATATATGTGTAGAGACACATCTGCATTGTTTACAACCTCAATCAGAGATCACTAAAAGTATAATCATGAAATTTACACCACCTTGAACACACTCTATGAGTAGTTAAATGAAAGTAAAATCACTTGAAATGGATACTAGAAGAAAGAGTTACAACCAAAACGAAATAGTGTTGAAAACTAGCTCACTCCTTAGAGAGATAGTGAGCAAAGGCTCACTAAAGAGAAGAATAAGCTTACAAAATGACTAATTGAGAAAGGGGGTTGCTTGTTGAAACTTTGTTACACTCTATGCTAACTCTAAAAGAGATTAGAGGTCATGGTCTAGTTTCAGAACTCCGATTCATACATATATAGGTTGTCAATGCTCCTACAATTCTGCAAGAATCTCTCAATCAACCTCTTTAATATGCTTGGTAAGCTATGATTTAGGAAAGTGGCTATAAATTATGTGAATATTTAGAACACCAAAACATTGGAACACACTCAAATGTTGGATTGTCAGACTACCAGATTGCCAGACTATCGGACTCCCACCATAAAAAATTTTGGTGACCACTGCAAAAGTTTTTTGTGATCACCAAGAAGCATTTGGTCTTCAAGGCTTGATTTTTAACACTCTAGACTATAACTAGAGAGAATCAAGGAAAATAAAGAATAAGCTACTTGAAGAAGTGGGGCTATAAGTCAAGTAAAGCACTAATTCTGAGTTGAATTCTTCTTTTTGCAAGTTGAAGGTTCAAAGCAAGAGGAAAATCATAATGAAGAGAAAGTTATTAGAGTAGGTTCTCTCAAAGACCTTGAAACCCTAAGTTGACTTCTAACTTGATTGCATGCAAACTAAAGAGAAACACAAACTAGATTAAGAATACATAACAATGAGAAACCACACAAGGTTTGGTGAGAGATGATGATTTGAGGGGTTTCTTTTACTATAAATGAATATGAGATCAATTAGAGTCTCAAGTAGTGATGAGATTGAAGTCTCTTCAATAGAGAGTACTACAAATTGAAGGTTGCATTCAACGTATTATGAGTCATCAAGTGATTTTGATTGTAAGATTAAAGTAACCTCAAAAGATACACATACTTCCACATATATGATGAGGCTATTTCCACAATTGAGGGAGATCACATGAACTCCTTGTATTATGTACCCACAAATTTTCTTCGGGTGTCTAAATACTTAGATGGACTAGATATATTATGTTATCAAGATTTTGCTCACACTGTGCACACAAAGATTATGGATGCAGAAAACACACATAAAAATAGACACACCAGGAGAGGAGATAGAACGTAGTATTGGGTGAAATCTCCCCCCATGCACTTTGTTTTGACAATCCACAGAGTGCATGTATTTATAGGAGTTTTTGAGTACGTCGAAAAGAGTAGTTACATGAGAACGGCTTCGAAAAACATGCATGAAAGTAAAAGTTTGTGACTTTTGTAGAAAGCCTTTGCTTTTAATATAAAAAAGTATAGTCTACAATGACCCTTATTCTAACCACTACTTTTCGAGCTATTTCTAACAATAGAATTTCTACGTGGGCTTATTTACAAAATAGATTATAAATCAAATTTATTGATGTCCGCCTTAAAGTCGGATTATTGATGTCTTCCCTTTCACGCCCTCAAGAACCTTCAGGTGCTATATCAAAAACACCAAAACACATTGATACATTTATAAATTAACACTCCAACAATGCCTTGTCCAACACATTCCAGAATTTATAACATGCCCCTTAGTTGAAAAAGAAATTGAATTGAGTTGATAAAATAAAAATAAACATGGATGGCCAGACACATGTTCCATCATTGAACAAAAATAAGCATGTTCCATGTAAAAACACATGCATGGAAATGCTCATGGAGAAATTACATTAATGTGTGTGTGTATGATATGCAAAAATTAAGTGGTCATAATGAGGTGTTAATTGGGTTTTATGTATCCAGTGACATTCTTCAATAGAGTGATTTTTGTACTTAACTAAATATCAATGATATTGAGTACCTATGCATGTAGTAGTGACATCATGATTAATTGTTTTCTCAAGAACCAAGATTTCAGATTGTTCTTCAATTAAAGGAGGGTCATCAAGAAGTGGAGTGAGTGGTACAGTTCATTTAAATGGTTTAAGTAAATTAATATGAAAAGATTTATGTATATTCCAATGAGATGGTATATCTAATCTAAATGAATTATCATTAATTTTTTGTATAATGCAAAGCAGTCCATAATAGCATGGTGCAAGTTTAATTTTAGGATGCTGCAAAATATTTTTGAGACATCTTTTACTAATACACACCCACACAAGATCATTTTCTTTGAATTCCTAAGCTAATCATTTTGTATTGATATTACGTGTGTATCGCTCTTGACTTTTCCTAATGTGCTCATGAACATCATGAAGTATAGAAATGTGACCTTGAACAATAGAATCAACCATCGGAATGTCTATTTTGGTGAGTTACATGGGAGTGGGAAGCTTTTTACCATAAACAATTTCAAAAGGTGCATGACTAGTAGTGGTATGTGTGGTGTTATTGTAAGCAAATTGAAGCAATGGCAACTTTTCATCCCAGTTAGTGGGGCTATCTAATGAATAACAACACAATAAATCAAGAATAGTACTATTTGTAGCCTCACATTGTCCATTACTTTTGGGATGAAATGCAGAGCTAAAATCTATTTTAGAACCAAAATGTTGAAATAGGGCAACCCAAACATGATTACAAAATCTAACATCACAATCAGATAACATTACTTTAGGAAATCCATGATGTGGGAAAATGCATTTAATGAATAATTTTGCAGCCTTAGGTGTAGACAAAGTTTTTCTACATGGAATGAAATATGCATATTTACTAAACCTATCAACTGTTTTCCAAATCATATCATTATATGGTGAAGTGATGGGAAGAGATGTGATAAAATCCATAGAAATTTGTTCCTATGGTTCATTCGGAATGGGAAGTGGCATTAATAATCCAAATGGTTTACCATGATGACGTTTTACATGCTTACATACAATGCATTGAGAAACATAATGTGCAATATTTTTTTCCATGTGTGGCCAAAAGAAGAAATCTTTGTAGGCAAAAATGGTGCTTTGCATGCCTCTATGACCCATGAAAGATGGTTCATGTATTTCTTTGATGACAAAATATTTAAAAGCTTGAGACCACTTCTTTATTTTAGCAAACCCATTGTATTAAGGTAATGCGATACTCTAAATTGATGTTGTATTCCATGTTCAGCCAAGAGTGCATTAAAATCATAAGACATGTATCGACCCCTCTATTAGAATGCAAGGTGCACATTTTACATGCTCAAAGATTTTTAGCCAAAACTAGACACTATTCAAAGCACATAAACACTTCAGACTTTTCTTTCAATGGATACACCCATGCATGCTTGGAGAAATCATCAATAAATCTCATGAAGTAAAGGTAGCTCCCAAAAGAATCTATTTGTATAGGACCATAGACATCACTATGAACAAGGTCCAACTTATGTGTAGCTCAAATTGAGCCATCTTTTGGGAAGTATGAACGCTGCATTTTGTGCAAAATACAGCTTTGATAAAAATGTTTACAATGTGCCTCAAATTTGGGCAAAGAGGACATCATTTCAATTTTTTGCATGTGTAGCAAAGTAGAAAAATTGAAATGACCAAGGCGTGCATGCTAAAGCTTTGCATCTCAGATAGACTGAGAATCTTAAACTTCACATTCTGAATTCTTTAGAGATTTAGCATAGTCTACGAGCTTATACAACCCATGACATAAAAAGCTAGAATCAATAATAACATTTCCGTTTGAGAGATCATGAAGTGTACATTTGTTATCAGAAATTTTGACAACCAAGACAATCTTGGCTAATGCCAAAATTGACAACAAAAATTTTTTGATCCTTGGTACATACAATGCATCTAACAATGTGTTTGAACCAATATTAGTAGTACGCAGAATGATCTCACCAACTCCCATTACAGGACAAGAGGAGTTGTTAGCACATGTGGTAGTATTCCTTATAGAGGTGGGCTCAAATGAGCTGAAGAAACTGCGCTATGAGGTAATATGTTTGGTTGCCCCACTATCAAACTACCAAACATCTGAGCCTACATTATGCATACACTACTCATGAGAAGATGGATCATAGCTATAAATAGTAGTAAATGCACATTCTTCATTCTACACAATATTAGCAAGCTCTATTATAGGTATAAAGCCCTCTACAACAACCATTCTAGCCTCTTTCTTCTTTTCCTCTTTTGCAACTAGTTTTGGATAATTCTTTATGACATTATCATTTCCCTTACAATATTTATAGGACTTTTTTTTTTGCTTTTTGATTTTCTTCTCACCCTTTTCTTTCTTATTCAAATGTGCATAAGGCATTAGGATTGTCTTTCATCATCAATCAAAGAGTAGAAGAAAACTCTAGTATGAATCCAGAAGAGTATTAAGAACAGTCTAGAAAAGTGAACTATTTGGCAAGACTTCATTAGTAGAAATCAACTATCAGTAGAATCTCCTTCATTCATATGCTCACTATAGCTCAGTGATGAGTAGCACCTCCGTTAATGTCAATCCCGGAAGAAATGAGAATGGTATGAAGACCTCGAGCAAGTGATGGCACAAAGTGTGTGTGAGTGAGAAGCACACAAACATGCACACACCTACACACAAACATGCACACAAGGCAAGATCAAAGAGAGAAACAATGGATTTTTTTTAATTACTCCAGGGTGCTCATACAAGTTCAAATCTATTACAAGCTAACCCCAAAAATGAGCTCTCTAGCTCTTTTTATAGTTTATGACTAGTTTGGCCCTATCCAGACCTAGTGTCCGGCGTAGTTAAACAATTAGGTTCTAGGGCATATTTGAAAGCTCCAATGGAGTCTAAAATATGAAAATTGATACGTAGGTACTTCTTATGCTCCTCAAGCTCAAGGACTCCTTGGCTTGCACAAAATGCAGCAACAAAAAGGTGGAATGGTATTTACAATGGTGTGGAGTGACTAAAATCACTATTTGGGAAGTATTACTTCACGGAAAAGTTTAAGGGCCTATTTGCCAGATCTGCGTTGATTGTTCTGCCTGCTTGTTCTTTGCCTTGACTCCCTTATTTGGCTTCCTTGTCTCTGAGTCCTTGGGTGTCCTCGATGCTACCAACACCCCCCCCCCTCTCTCTCGCATCTGTCGTCTCTGACAAACCCTTGTTTGGTTGAGCGTGTGACGTAGTACTGAACCACATCTAAATCTAGGTGATGTTCTTCCAGCCACAACCCCCATGCTAGGTCTGTCAATAATGCATCCGAATCTACTGGCTCTGGAATGTCCAGATGTGGCAACCGCAATTGATCCGAGTGTAAGGTCCTCTCCGTAGCGAATAGTTGGAGGAGATGTGAAGGTCCCAGAACCCATTGATGAACATCTCCTCGAAAATTTGTTTGTAACCCTGGGAGGTACTTTATTCTTGTGTGCCAAACATATATTATCTTGATTGAGGAGGTTGTGCTCATGTCATACACCAGGTCTAGGTTGCCTGTAGTGAAGCCGACTCGTGAGAAATGTGGGGATGCTCTTGTTCGATAATTGGGGAGGGTTGTCTTTCATACTCAAGTAGCTTATTTTGCAATTCTCAACCTACTCCTTTAGTGCCTTTATTTCTTCTGAGGTCGATATTGAGTCCATGGTTTTGGGTTGATCTTCTTATTCCTTTAGTTGGCGGCGCAGTGCATCTCATTCTTTTTCCATATCGTCATGTGCTTCCAGCAGATCAGCATAGCTTTGAAGGATTGTTTCCATCGTATCTCAAGGGAGTGCTTTAAACTGTTGTAGGTCGATCGCATAGGAGGAGCCTTCCATCGCAGCTTCTAGGTTTTCTTTGTTTTGCTTCTGAAGCTGTTTATTTTCTTATAGGGTCATGGCCATGTGCTTTCATAATAGTTTTTGGTTGTGCCGGACTTTGACATTCTCTGTCTGATAGAGTTCAAGTAGAGTGGTTAATTTCTTAACTTCCGAAGATTCGGATTGCAGAGGAGCTTCCAATACTGTTTGGTGGGCATGTTCAAGCGTAGTATATCGTTGATTCAGGTCAGCATTTTCTTCTTCTATAGTCGCAAGCCACCTTTGTAGTTGTTGGTGGTCCATAGTTAATTGACAATGGCGATCTTCGAGAGTCTGATATTCACTCTGTAGTTTATATACACATTGATGTAAAGTCGAAAACACATTATTTACACCTAAGAATGTTGGGAAAGTGGAAGATGCAAGGGGAATGGGGAAGGGAAAGGGAATCGTGAATGAGGTGGAATCAAGTGGTGACGTGGGTGGAGGGGGTATGGGAGATTGTGGCTGTGAGTGGGGAGGGAGTGGTGTTGTGGTTGGTGATGTTTCCATTGTGTCAAAAGTGTGTGTGACTATGTAAATGGGAATGGAAGGCGGGATGGAGGTGATATTCATAAATAGTGCTGTGACTGAAGGCATGGTAATCCCTCGGAATTGGATGCCTAGAGAGAGAGGAATGTCCATGACATATGTGGTGACTGTGGAAGTTGGGGTGGTAGTGTCATGGGGTGAAGTGAATTGTGTAGTGAGAGGTGAGGAGTGTGGTGATAGTGGTGCCGCCTGATGTTCTTCCATTTGTGTGGTGTCTCTTGGTGCCGATACTTCTATGTGAATTTTCTTGTTGGAGTGCATGGAATGAGTAGGCACTCTTTTCTCAAAGCGATGAACATAAGCAAGAGCCTAATGAATAGCTTCGTCTAGGCCTAGTGCATCCGCATGAAGATTCATGGACTCAATGAATTGTTCATCTACACCTTCCTCCCCTAACATTTGGCTTATTAGCACCTTCCCTGTTTCGAGTGACAGCTTGTGATGTTCTTGGACCCTCTTCATGGTTTCATACAATCTTTTTATTTGTGCCGAATAGGCTAGGGCACCAACTAGTGCTGAGGCTTCTTCTTGTTCCTGGTCGCGTTCCTCATCTGCTTCCATTTCAGTCTCTTTTTCATCTTCGTCCACTTCCACTACTTCGGGTTGGGTAGGAGCAGAAATTCCTATAGTTGGTTGTGGTCCCCTGGTCTGCTCTTCCTCCATCTCAAGATTGGCCTCATTAATCATGAGGGCAATTTCTTCATCTGTCAAATCATCTAGGGTATATCCTTGTGGGAACTCTAGGTTAGATGGAATCTGTTAGGGGAGCACTAGATTGTGCTCTCTGACTATAGTAGACAAGATTTCCGAAATACACTTATGATTACAAGAACACCCACGTAGGGAAAACGATACAAGAATATGTGACTGATACAAGATGTCCCACAACCCGGGACCAATAGGTATGGAAAACTGGACTAGAGATGATATAGGAGATCCCACAACCCGGGATCGTAAGTATGAGAAAAGATATCTGGATTAAAAGAATTCCCTTCTAGGAGATGAACTGGATACACGAAAGAACTCGACAGGATCTCGTACTACGAGATTACAAGGGGACAAGATAAGATGTCCAAGAACTAGACTAGAACAAGGAACAAGAGAAGAACTAGAACTGGAACTTGAAGAGTACTTACTTGGCAGCCACGACTCCTTGAGCTCCCAAGACTGGTATTCGCAAGACTGAGAATGAATGCGGCCAACCCCTCCTTATATAGGTTTTCAAGGGCGGTTGCGAGTTGATGATGTCATCATGATGTCATCAACTTGAATCAAGACCTCCGGGTGTAAGAATTCAGCACATAGACAGTCGATCTTGGGGTTTTGGCACGTTTTGGACGCAATGGAAGCATTAGTTTCTCCAAAATCTAATTCAATAATGAGATATAGAAATTAACATGGAATCTAAGGTTTAGATGGTTTCCTTTGTGTCCATGACATCACCTCCCCCTCAAGCGATGAGTTCCACGAGGAGCGGCTATGTTCTCTAACTTGGGTTTCATTGGATTCTTCTTATGGAATTTACGAACCTTGATTTTTGCTCTCTGAAGATTTTCTGTAAGTTCACAAGTACGATCACTGATGTCATATGCTTTCCAATGAATAAAGCATTCCAATCGTCCTCGCGAGATTCTTGAGTCTAATACATGATTAACCTCGAATTCTTCATGATCCTTAATCTTGAAAGGTGGTGAGGGATTGGGTCTCCCTTGAGCTTCCTTGGGTTCTTCATGCAATAGATCATTTGAGCTTCTAGTGGTAGGTTGTGGTGTCTCCATGATATTTGATGGCGAGCCTTGAGTAAGAACACCCCCTTGATTGAACATGAACTCCTTGTCCTTTACCTTCTGATTATCGTCACAATATGTATGCTCCATATCAATTGGAATACCTCCTTGAGCTTCAAAGGTTCTTGATTTGGATTCTTGAGGAATAGTGTCTTCATTATTCACGACTTCTGACTCTTGGACTTGGCTTTCTTTTACCAACTGATTCTCACACTGAAGTGCTTGATTGATAGCTTGATCTAAAGTTTTTAACTGAGATGTAGAGGATAAACAAACCTTTATTTCATCTTTGAGACCACTTTGAAGTCGATTAACTAGATAGTCTTCTTGATATGTGGATCCTTGAAATACAATTTTGAAGTCTGATGCGAATTCTCCAACTGAGCAATCACCTTGTTGCAACCTTTGTTCAAAGTCTTGAAGTTCTTTATATATATCATCTAGAGTAGACTTGATATTTCTGAGTATTGGATATGGTGTCATGCTTGGCACGGTCTTGATGTGGATAGTCTTGCCAAAATGTCAGGGGAGCACTAGATTGTGCTCTCTGACTACAGTAGACAAGATTTTCGAAATACACTTATGATTACAAGAACACCCACGTAGGGAAAATGATACAAGAATATGTGGCTGATACAAGATGTCCCACAACCCGGGACCAATAGGTATGGAAAACTGGACTAGAGATGATACAGGAGATCCCACAACCTGGGATCGTAAGTATGAGACAAGATATCTGGATTGAAAGAATTCCCTTCTGGGAGATGAACTAGATACACGAAAGAACTCGACAGGATCTCATACTACGAGATTACAAGGGGACAAGATAGGATGTCCAAGAACTAGACTAGAACAAGGAACAAGAGAAGAACTAGAACTGGAACTTGAAGAGTACTTACTTGGCGGCCACGACTCCTTGAGCTCCCAAGACTGGTATTGGCAAGACTGAGAATGAATGCGGCCAACCCCTCTTTATATAGGTTTTCAAGGGAGGTTCCCAAGGGCGGTTGCGAGTTGATGATGTCATCATAATGTCATTGACTTGAATCAGGACCTCTAGGTGTCAGAATTCAGCAAATAGACAGTCGATCTTGGGGTTTTGGCACGTTCCGGACGCAATGGAAGCATTAGTTTCTCCAAAAACTAATCCAATCATGAGATATAGAAATTAACATGGAATCTAAGGTTTAGATGGTTTCCTTTGTGTCCATGACAGAATCGGAGGAAAAACGAGATTGGGTCCTTCAGTACTCTGTCTGGGTAAGCAAATCATAAATGGACGAACACATCGTGGTTGCGGTGGTGTCACGTCTGGTGTGAGGGTGGCACCTCTTACTTGTGCACATGGTATTTGAACTACACCCCTCATTTTCTTCGATGGTGGCCCTGCTGTTGATAGCCTCCTCTGGAATTCCAAGGCTTGGGACCACACTAGTGCTCTTTGAATAGGCACATCATAAGCTAAGCACCTGTAAATGATCCTTGTTAGCGCACAACATCCATGAAGCACATTCTTATGTTTCTTATTCCAGCGCTGGTGTGCTAAGTGAATTTGATCTATGATCTAGTGGGGTAGATTGATTATGAGGTTTTCTGTCTCTGCCAAGTACAAGCTAAACCAAATTCATTTGGGTGGCATGGTGAAGTGCTCCTAGGCTGGAAAGGTGAAGTGTTGCATGACTGTGCGTAAGTGGAGGGCGATGGTAGGTATCATAGCAACCATGTTCTTTAATTTATTAAGATCTTTGTGTTTCATTCTTCTGGGGATCAATGTTTCTTTCTCTGTGGGGATGTGCATGCCATTCATTTCCAAGGCCTCCCATACCAAATTGAGGGTAAGTTTAAATCATTTCAATCCATGGCTTAGTGTTAGAGATGGGAGAACAAATGTACTATCTCCCCCTTTGGCTCTACTCGAGGTGATCGTGCTAATCAATTAGGAGCAATGTAGAAAATTAGGCTTAGGTAAGAGTGCTCTAAAATAGTTGTCCAAGACTACCTTCATCCATACGGATCTCATTACTTCTGCATCCTGATATTTCTCAAATTCACGGGTGAAGAAATGATACCTTCCCCAATTTCGATTAAATTCCATTTCAACTTCCCACAAGTATGTGCCCTCACCCAATGGACTTGTGACATCACTAAACCAGTGTGCATGTTTGACAACCTGTGACATGTGCCCTTGCCGAGGGTTCTGAATGGGAAGCACATGTACTGCTCTGAGTTCCTGAGGCCTCTTAGTGAGTTGTGGTTCAAGAAGGAGTGTTTCAATGTCCACAATTTGGGCACTGGACCCTTCCTGGGAACTGGTTCCTCCTACTTCTGCCATGTTACTGCTTGTTTGTTGGTTCTGTGAGAATATAGAAGCAAGTGTTAACATTGTAATGAACAAGATAGAACAATTTTTGTCCTCGTTACAACATTAATATGAGGTTAGTGATAGGTTAGTAGGTCAATGAGTGCTTGGTGATTGTGTGTGTAGTTAATCGAATAGTCCTATGAGATAAATGGAAAGATGTAGTGTAAGGATGATGCAGTTAGTAGGTGGAGATGAATTTACCAATGGGGTCGGGGGGTTTATTATAAGCTTTGGGTTGCCAAACATAGGGAATGGCTTTTGGTTTTGGTTTTGTGGAGACTCTGGAGGGCTTTATGAGAGTGTGTGCTTGGAAATGAGGCTTTTTAGGACCCATTTACAAGTGATTCTACTCTTGCACATGGGCGAATATGTGTTCGTGCATGTTGAATAAGATTGGGTATTAGCTGTTCGAGTGAGTGAACCATGTTGTACATGGTGTGGTCAGTGTGTGGCCATTTGAGCTCGTAAGCAAGCCTTAGGCACCCATATTGATTGTGGGTCGGCCTTCATTGAATGCTTAGGTACCCAGATAGACTTTACTCTCATAGAAGATCTCCATCGTTGACTGCTAGTATGACATTCAGTCGGAGGTGGTGATTGGACCGCAATCCGATGCTTGCCTTTCTGTACCCACACTTGTTTCGGTAGTTGAGACACCTTGCTTCACACTTTCTTTTCGATTCGAACATAAGTAATCTACTGCTTCTGCAGTTGGTCCTCCTTTGGTTGCCATGTCTCTACCACTTTTGGAAAAGAAGGGAGTTCCGTCGTATCCTTGACTTCTTTGTTGAGAACAACATCCCTCTGCATCACATAGTTTTGGACAAGAATAGCATCATCATCTTCATGTGTACTCTTGGAAGGACCAGGAGTGTGTGCCTTTCCTAATTCCTTGGGTGCTCCATTTTCTAACTCAACTGTAATGCGATTGTGATTTACCCAAACCTGAAGAAGTCCACTTCTTAGGTTGAGGTTGACTGCGTGATCATAGATCTAGTCTTGACCCAATATAAGAGGCTCAGTGAGGTCCTCGTCTTGAAACACTAGCACTTTAACTGTCATAAGAACATCTTGATTGCAGAGTGGAAATTATACCTCACCCATGCAAGGGGTTTCCACACCTCCTAATCCTATGAGGTATGCTTCTATAGGATTGACGATCAGTTTCAATTCTTGGCAATAAGAGAGTCTAACTGCACTTGTGACTGCACCTGAGTCAATCAAGGCCCATACAGTCCTTGCACTATTTCCTTGTCCTATTTCTAAGGTCACGAAAGGGCTTGGATCAATTATTTTGTGGGAAATTACACCGAAGATTTCACACATAGCCACATGATATTCTGGAGCCCTATAGGCATCTGACCTAGGCTGATCTCTACCTTGCCTTTTCAATTTCATTTTTCAGATACGTTCCAATGCTTCTGCCTATGCTTCTTCTCGAATTTGTTTCTCTTCTTCCTTATGTTTCTTGGCAGTATTGAGTCGAATTAGCATCTCGTCCATAAGGGGTTCTTGATATAGTTTGAGTCTGCACCCACTAACATAACTAGGAAGAACATCACCTTCTAGTGTAGCTAATTGAACTGCTCCACTGGTTGAGATCCTATTTATGATCATAGGTCCATAGCCTCTTTTCTCTAATTTCCGTGCATGTTGCTTCCAAGTGTATACTAGGACTAGGTGTCCTGCTTTGAAGCCCTTATCCTTAACATGTGCGTCAAAATATGCTTTTTGTCTTTTCTTGGCTGCATAAATACCTGCTGTCGCTCTCAATTTGGTTTCACTCACTCTTTCCAAATCAAAGATCCTAGACGAGAGTTCGTTCTATGTCCACTCATGCTCTTGTGCTATTTTCAGTGTAGGTATCAAGAAATCCAATGGTAGCACTACATTTTGGCCAAATACCATATGAAAGGCCGTGGCTTGGAGTACCATTTTATAGGAAACTCGGTATGCCCAAACAACATGATGTAGCTGTTTGTCCCAATCAAATTGTTTATTATTCACTAATTTGGTCAGCACATTGCATAGAATCTTATTTGTGCTCTCGGTTTGGCCATTAGCTAGTGGATGATAGGGGGTAGACTTCTTTTGTATCACCAAGAATTCTTGAAGAAGATTTTCAATTGCCTCATTCAAGAATTGAGTCCCTCTATCACTCACTAGTTCTATAGGTAGCCCGTATCTTGTGAACACTTTCTCAAATAGGAACTTAGCTATCCTTTGTGCATCATTCTTCAAGGTGGATTTTACCTCTACCCACTTGGTTAGATAGTATGTGGCCACAATAATATATTCAGCATATGAACCCTTAGCTAGGGGATTAATAGGACCTACAAGGTCTATTCCCCACTTAGAGAATGCATGTCCACCCATCATAGGTCTCAATGGCATCTCATCTTTGTGTATAGGATATTGAGTTCGCTGACAAACATCGCACCTCTTCACATAGGTATGTGCATCCATGTGAAGTGTTGGCCACCACAAGCCTGCAAATAGTATTGCCATGATCACACGATCTATTCCAAAATGTCTTCATTCTACACCTTGGTGAGCAGGTTCCAACATCTTCAGATATTCACTCTCATGGACACATAGTCTCAAATATCCATCTTTTCCACGCTTATATAGATTATCACCTATGAGTGTGTAATCTACGGCTTCTTGTTCTAAAGTTCTTTGCCTACCTAGGGTCATCTCTTGAGGGAATGTTTTCATCCTAAGAAAGGCTACTAATGGTTCACTCCAATCTCATATTAGAGACACTTGGTACAATGTAGCGTGCTCCATAGGTGGCTTAATACTACAAACTGGGCATTCTTTACACAACTTATGTACGTCTACTTCCATAGTAGGCCAATGCACTCCGAGTCTCCTAAATGTTTGTAGGGTTCTTTGCCTTGAGTAATGTTGCTCTAATGCACCTACATGTCCTAATTGCAACCATTTTGCGTACTCATCCTCTTCCACACAACAAGCTAAGATCCCTTGATCTGTATGCTTGTCCATACTTCGTGCCATTATATGGTACTTTTGGGCTTTTACTATCTCCTTATCCGGTGTGTTTATTACTCGATGGTTAGGCCCATAGGTCAATACTGGCACTAGTGTCTTAGCCGACTGAGGTACAAGTAGGCATCAAGAAGAGAATATCAGTCGCAGGGCCTCCATCAAAGATAATGAGGGGAGCTATTCAGATGCCATGTGCAGAGGCTCGAGGTGCTACATTAATACTAGACATGACACCACCACCCCAAAGGCAAGTACAACCCTTCACTATAAGATAACGAAGGCATAGTGTAGAATGGCATAATCTGATCTTCCCACCAATACCCACAAATTTAGAGTTTCCTCATGGCTTCATGCTTGAGGATTTAACTCAAGAGGAGGTAGCAAGGATAATCAATCCAACTAACTTGGAAATCGAAGCACAGCAATTAAGTGGGCAACAAACTATCATGGACCAGCCTGAACAAACTCAACCAGTGGTGGTCGAAGTAGAGGAGGATGAAGAGGAGAGTGCAGAAGAGGAACAAGATAACAAATAGGAAGGACCATCCGACGAAGGGGAGCATCAATATGAGCAACACATTATACCAGAACTTGCGGGAGCCCAAACCTATACGAAGCAACTAAAAAAATTGTATGATACTATAAACCTAGTTCAAGAACAACACAAACTATATTTGGCAACAGGAAAGGCCTTAATGAACTAGATACTTGAAGAAGAAGGTATGGATGATCAATGTAGGGCTACCCTCGACATGATCGCCGATGCACTACGAGTAGTTGAGATTCTACACACCGCCCTCGCACACTCGCGGAAATTTGAGCGCAGACACGGGGACGCCCCCCAAGATCAGGGAAATAGATACATATTATGGGTATCAGAACCATGTGGAACCACCTCCAAAACCACCCACACAACAAACTCCATTCAACACACTAACGAAGCCCATGCCTCAAGTAAACCCCCATCACCACCTCTGCCACCCTCCCCTCCAAATCCACCCCCCTCACCTCCTACCACCACTATAACCACTACTATCACGGCCATAGTCTCCACATCCCTTAGTGAAGCATGCACGGTGAGTCAACTGTCACAACCCTCACAACCTGACACCACCACTATTGTAACTGCCACCACAGAAAATGTAATTCTAACTATAGTCACCAAAAATCCCATTCCTCCTATCACACTGCTTGGTAGCTCACATGCACAACTGCACACACCATTATACACCTTCACGACCATCACCACACCTACCATTCCCATGTACACAGTAACTCCCACGACTGCATCCACGCAGGACCTCATGGACATATCACACACATCTGCACCTCTCTCTCCCCCGATATTCCCACAATCTCCCATTCCCCGACCACCCACTTCACCATTCGCAAGCACATCATACACAGTCCCTTTCCCCTTTCCCTACCCTCCTGCATTCCACACCTTCCTAGCATCTACTTGTGTAAATAATGTATTCAATACTTTGTATCAATGTGTGTCTCAATTACACCATCACTACCAGCATTTATATGCTTAACATAGGAGCCTGCTCGAACCCATGAAATGCTACAAGAACGATTCAAAAACTTGGAGAAGGACAAGAGGCTACTACAACATCTTTATGACACCTTGAAGAGACAACATGATGAGTTAGTGGCCAATCCCCCCTAGCCATATTCACAGGCACAACAACACCTCGAAGAAATGCTACGTGCCCAACAAGCAGAAAACCTCAAAACCTGCCATAACCTCACATTATTAAGGAAACACATGTCAGTGGCACTATAAGAAAATAAAAGACTACAAAGAGAGAATGAAGAGAACCTAGAAGGAGTGATGGAAGGATCCCCAACAGAGATTGACCTGGACCGCTTCAAAGCCATACGATCGGCCAACATAGAGATCATATTGGACACCCATGATCACCTACTAGAGGCATATAATGTCTTAGAAAAAGAGCGTGATGATTTGCGGAAGCAATTGGCCAATCAGCTAGAGCCACCACAAGAAGTAGCAGCCATAACTGACATGTCCAAAGAGGTAATAGAATTGAGAGCACAAATGATGGACTTGCAAAATAATCTTTTCCAATATGAACGTCACCCTTCTCCCCTGGTGGAGCCGGAGCCGGAGGAACTAGTTCCAATTGAAGTAGAGGATACATTCGAGGACCCTTATGAACCCATTCCTACACCTCGCCGCAAGCAAACAGAGGAAGGAATGGATACATTTGACATTGAGGCTCTAGAATGGATGCAAAGATTAGAAAAGGTAGGCCCAACTCATGATGACACAGTAGTAGTGTAGATACTGTCCATGACCCGATTGGAAGAAGTTTTCATCAAATCAGATTAATTCAAAAACCTATCCCATCATCGATGGACTAGCACTTCAGATGATTTGTATGTACCATTTTGCATATTATTGGCAGATTATAATGCTGAGATAAAACATCACACCACGAAAGAGCCAACCTCTACAACACAATTTTCCCCAGATGACATTCCGCAAAGCGTGGCATAGGGCGACATATTTCAACCAACATGGAGAATATGCTTACTCAAAACTAGCTCAAAATGGTGCGCACATTGAACAATATGCCCTTATACATTAAGTATAACCCCTGCTATTGCCCTGTTTTTTGACGAAGATGATGGCCCCAGTACACCAAAATAGTGAAGACTGTGATGAAAGGATGTGACAAATGGCTAAACTATGTATATCTGGCACCGCCTCATGGCCCACCAATTGTAGCATACACGATTTCAACCATTCCACATTGGGGCATTAGACTCAAGAATGTACTAGACATCATGGCACAGATGTGCCTCAAAATATTTGAACTTATGTTGGTCACATTCTAGACCTTCAAAAATGTCAAAGAAACTCACCTTTCCGCCCTAGGTTTCAATGAAGGCAACCAAGACCTCGTCTATGATATGAGCACCATGCCATCTGTCAAGGTTTTCTATGCATGGCACACTCATATCAAATTTCTCCTAGCATGCTTCAAACAAATGTTTGAAGAAATGTTTATCACAGGGTTCTGGGAGTGTCACTCAAAAATATTCATACCCAAACCATCTCATCTATTACATCTATTTGTTGTGGAACAGGCTCTACGGGCAGCTAAGCTATGCATGCCACATGCGGAGGTACCTAGGCTAGTGGATTCGGATGCCTTACTCACGGATTTGGCCAAAGGACTGAGAATAGCATAGCACAACTTGGCCACAGATGTTGTGAAATACTACATCCAATGATCCACTCAACAAGGGTCTATCAGAGATGACAGACGTGAGAGAGGGGGGAGTGTTGGTAGCAGTCAGGGCATTTCAAGACAAGGGAGCCGACATAAGAAATCAAAGCAAAGAGAAGGGCCAATAGGCAAAGCAGTCAATGGAGATGTTGCAAATAGGTCTATCATTTTTCACGAAGAAATATTTCCCAAATAGTGATCTTAGTCATTTCACACCATTGTAAATACCGTTTTTTATTATTTCTACTCTATTTTGTGCAAGCTAAGGAGTCTTTGAGCTTGAAGATTATTATTAGTATTTATGTACCAATTTTCATGATTTTGAGAGCTCGTTTGAACCTCCAAAAGAGCCTTAGAACCTTATTTTTAACTAGGCCAGACACTAGGTCAGGACAAGACCAAAGATAGTAAAAAACTAGAAAATGAGCTAGAGAACTCATTTTTGAGGTTAGCTTCTTGTAGATTTGAACTTGTATGAGAACTCTTTTGCAATACAAGTTACTCCATTGTTTCTCTCTTTGCTCTTGCCTTGTGTGCACGTGTGTGTGTGTATGTGTGTGCATGCTTGTGTGCTTCTCACTCACACACTTGTGCCATCACTTGTTCGAGGTCTTCATACCATCCTCATGTCTTCCCGGATTGACATTAAAGGAGTTGCTACTCATCACTTAGCTACACCAAACAGGGCATTTCAAGACAAGGGAGCCAACATAAGCAATGAGAGCAAAGAGAAGGGCCAAGTAGGCAAAGAAGTCAACAGAGATATGGCAAATAGGCCTATAATTTTTCACGAAGCAATATTTCCCAAATAGTGATCTTAGTCACTGCACACCATTGTAAATACCATTTTTTATTATTTCTACTCCATTTTGTGCAAGTCGAGGTGTCCCGGAGCTTGAGGAGTACTACTAGTATTTATGTACCGATTTTCATGATTTTCAGAGCTCGTTTGAGCCTCCAAAAGAGCCTTAGAGCCTAATTTTTAACTAGGCCAAACACTAGGTATGGATAGGACCAAAGCTAGTCAAAAACTATAAAAAGAGCTAGAGAGTTCATTTTTGAGGTTAGCTTGTTGTAGATTTGAACTTGTATGAGAACGCTTTTGCATAGAAGTTACTCCATTGTTTCTCTCTTTGTTCTTGCCTTGTGTGCGTGTGTGTGTATGTGTGTGCATGCTTGTGTGCTTCTCACTCACAGACTTGTGCCATCACTTGTTCGAGGTCTTCATACCATCCTCATGTCTTCCCGGATTGACATTAAAGGAGGTTCTACTCATCACTGAGCTACACGGTTGTCTTGTACTATTTCACTTGCCTTTTTGGTTGAGTTGGTGTGATGACATTAGTCTTTGTACAAGAGGAGGAGTCCGCTTGTCTTTGAGCCTATTCTTCAATTATTGACTTCTTCTAGAACATAGAGCTTTTGACACATACAATATCTGGTTTGCTATGATTAGTCCTAGAAGAACTGAGAGAATGTGTGACAATGGGATTTGTGAGCATGCAATTCTCTAATTCTAATGTAATGCAATGTTCCTATACCCAAACTTGAAGAAGTTGACTCCTTAGGTTCAAGTTGATTGCATGGTCATAAATCCAATCTTGACCCAAGACAAGTGGCTCTGTAAGGTCTTCGTTGTGACATAGTAGCATTTTGACTTTCATTGGAACATCTTGAAGGTAGATGGGAAGTTCCACCTCACCCAAACAAGGGGTCTCCACACCTCCCAATCCTATGAGATAGGCTTCTATGGGCTTGATGTCCAATTGCAGGTCTTGGCAGTATGAAAGTTTGACTGCACTTGTTGCTGCACTTGAGTCAACCAAGGCTCTCAGAGTCCTTACACTCTTTCCTCGTCGGACCTCAACGGTCACAAAGGGGCGTCAATCGATTATGCGAGAAGTAATTATGCCTGATTTTTGGCACATGTCCATGTGATATTTTGGGGCTTTTGGGTTGACATCTAGGCCTAGTCACCTTAAGTTATTTCTTCTAATGCGCTCTCTAGCCTCTTCCTATGCTTCTTCTCTAACCCTCAACTCTTCTTCTTTTCGCTTCTTAGTAGTGTTGAGTCTCATTAACATATCCTCTATAAGATGTTCTTGGTACAGCTTGAATCGACATCCACTAATATAAATTTGTAAGATGTCACCTTCTTGAGTGACCAATTGAACCACACTGCTAGTGGAAATTCTATTAATGATCATGGGACCATATCCTCGTTTTTCCAATTTGCGGGCATGCTGCTTTAGCATATAAACCAGCACTAGGTCTCCTTCTTTCAATCCTTTAGCCTCATCAAAGATCCTAGAGGACAACTCATGTCCATCCAACTCATGCCCTGGTGCTACTTTTAATGCTAGGATTAGGAAGTCCAAGGGTAGCACAACATTCTATTCGAAGACCATCTGAAATCGGGTGGCATTGAGTACCGTTTTGTAGGCAACTCGGTAAGCCCAAATAGCATGACGAAGCTATTTGTCTCCAATGAGAGCATTTATTATTTACGAGTTTTGTCAATATATTACATAGGATCTTATTCCTGCTCTGAGCCTGTCTGTTAGCTTGTGGATGATAGGGTGGAGACTTCTTACGTATTACCAAGAACTCTTGGAGACAGTTTTCAATAACTTCGTTCAAGAAGTGCATACCTCTATCACTTACTTACTCTATTGATAACCCGTATCTTGTGAACACATTCTCAAATAAGAACTTAGCCGTCATTTGAGCATCATTCTTTGTTGTGGCTTTTACTTCCACCCACTCGGTAAGGTAATCTGTGGCTACAATAATATATCTAGCATGGGAGTTTCTAGCTGGGGGGTTAATAGGACCTACAAAGTCGATACCCCACTTCGAGAATGCATGTCCTCCCATCATTGGTCTCAAAGGCATCTCATCCTTTTTTGACTGGATATTGGGCACATTGGCATGTGTCACATTTCTTCACATAAGTATGCGCATCCATATGAAGTGTGGACCACCAAAGTCCTGAGAATAGAATGGTCTTGATTACTCTGTCAGGCCCAAAGTGTCCACCTGCAACACCGCTATGCGCAGTTTCTAAGACTTTCAAGTAGTCGGATTAATGAACGCACAATCTTAAGTATCCATCTTTGCCTCTTCAATATAGATTTTCTCTCACTAAGGCATAGTCTCGAGCCTCTTGCTCCATGCTTCGTCTTCTTGCTAGACTAACCTCGTTCGGTAGTGTTCGTGATTTCATAAATTCTACCAATGGAGTACTCCAATCTGGAAATAAAGACACGTGATAAAGGGTGGCATGCTCCACTGGGGGTCTCTCTTTGCACATTGGACAATTCTTAATCCACTCATGAAATTCTTTGTCCATGCTAGGCCAATACACTCCTATATGCAATGTTCGTTGTTTAGAGTAGTGATTTCCTAGCAATCCTTCATGGGCTTGTTGTAACCAACTGCTATGTTCACATCCTCAACACAACAAGCTAATACGCCATTTGTATCTTGTTTGTACCTACTTCCTAACAATATGTGATATTTTTGTGATTTTATAATTTCATCTTTGTTCTTTTACATCCTTATTTGTGGGTCCAAAGGTTAGGAAAGGTACTAACTTATTTGCCAATTTAGGAACAACTTCTAAATTGAACAAATAAGCATCGGGCAATTCATAAGAAACTCCTTGCGGAGACTCTCTTGAAGTGATGCGAGAAAGGTGATCTGCCCTGAGGTGGGTCCTACCTCTCCTAACAACCACTTCAAAGTAATATTCCATTGGTAAAAGAAACCATCTTACTAAGCATCCTGTATTGCAAGGTTTATTGACCAAATATAGTAAAGCTTGATGATCGGTGAAAAACTTTACCTTATTGGCCAATAGATAGTGTCTAAACTTGAACTTAGGTCATCTCCTATGTATGTACATCTCTCTTCGTTCTCTTCAAAGGTCACTACAATCTTTTTGTTCTTTTCTTTATTGTCATATGTGTCTCCTATAATGGCCTCTCTTTTAGGCATTGGTACCAAAATTTTTCGGTCTTCCACTTTGTATTTCTTGAAAATATTTGGTACTTCAAACAAGGATTCTTGCTCTTCTTGTTTCACAGCTTTTCTCTTCTTTTTCTTTTGACCTCCTTCGCTTCTATCCTTTGAATTTACAATTTTAATGCTAGTGAGAGGTTCTTCTTCTTTTTGGGTAAATACTCCTATATCTTCTAGATAGCGGTTTTTTGAATTAAAGAAACTATCCATCACAATGGACTATCTACATCATCATCATCTTCTTCTTCTTCTATGACATCACTAGGGTCACATTCTTCTAACAAGGACTGATACATGAACACTAAAATATCATAACCTTCCTCATCACAATGAGGTATCCACTATTCTTCATTGACGACAATGTCCATGGTGGCCAAGATTTCTACCCAACTATGAGGCTCAAATTCATCACTTGGAAAAATCATTGGTGTATAGGCTCGGTCTTTAATTGGTGTATCTCCTGGAGGAGCTCTTCTCTTGCTTCTAGGAACTTTTCCTTTTCCTCTATGACCTTGCACATCCACAAGTGAGTATCTTCATGTAGCCATGATGGATCACGTGAACTTCTAGAATGCACAGAGATAGAATCTTCTTTTGCTTTCTGGATAAAATTCCACTATAGGGGTGGTACATCTCTGAAGGCTTTCAAAATGACCGTCTGCCATTTGAAGCTTCATTTTAGTTGGTCTTAATGTGGGTTTGCCCCATCGCTTCCACAAGGTGGTGGTCGCAATAGCAACACCAGCACCTGAATCTATGATCGCTTTGGTTGTGTAACCTTGGTAGGTGATTGGAAGATAAGTATTACCTTCTTCACCTTCACTCATGTCCCCTATCTTGTCTAGAGGTATCTCTGGAACTTTTTGCTTAGAGCTTGCTTTTGGCATATTGGAATCAAGTTCTGGAACCTTATCCTTCACATGATACCATAGCTCAAGTTTTTCTTTGAGAAGCTCTTCTACAGTGAGATGACACTGAACCTTAGTGTTCTTCACGACGTCAGTGTTTCTTCAAAACACTGAGTCTTCATTTCTTACCGATATTGTGGGAGCTCTGATCTGAAAAGATTCAAATTCCCATGGGCCAATGAATTGTGGCAACTCTTGTAAAGAATTAGATTCAAAATATAATCTTTCATCTTCTTGTTTCTCTGCTTGGTCTCCATAGATAGAAGGAATCTCTTGGGGAAATTGATCATGAAGGTCACCAATCTGAGGAATAGGAGAGGGATTGTCCTTTTGCTTGGCCCATTTCTCCTCTTGTATTTCCCACAAAAACTCTTGAGAGTAGTGTTGAATTGAAAGAGGTTTCCATCATCCACGGACTCAAGAACATAAGCTTTCGTTGGTGGCGAGATTTATCTTTCAATAATTGGTTGAGCTTGTGGGGTTAAAGAAACATGGGGTTTGTTTACCAACTACTCTAATCTTTCTAGTAAGACCTGGAATTGCAAATATGGTTTGACAGAGTTGGTATGATTGAACTCTTGACTAGTCTCGAGCATAGCTTGAGCTAGTTCTACCATTTTCATGCACATTTTTGTTCATTCAATCTCTAAATCTGCTCAAGGGTAACTTTTCTCTAGGTTTGCAGCTATTGGCCCTTCTTGAAGTCGAGCCTAGTAGGCCCTGAACATCATGTCCAAGCCTTCTTGTGTTAGATCTACAAACACAGACCCTAGTTGCGGTCTATTTACAATGGTTGGTGGGGTGGGATGGAGCTTTGGCATGTGACAGGCTTTGAGATGCCATGTCTTGTATTTTTGTTTTTGTGTCTTTCACGCTTTTCTCTAGTTTAGATAAAGTTTTATTCCACTTACAATTGGTTCTGTCCCTGGTATCTTTCCATGTTCTTGTTTTCCTCTTACTTGGCTCTCCTGATTCACTTGGCTCTCATTGCTCAGCTGGTTTATCCTGTTTTGATGCTTCAGTCCTAGTAATTGCATGTACAAAAGCCACATTGCTACTACTTGAACTTGAATCCACCACTAAGCCTACCACATTGATGGGTGTAACCTTGGGTGCACTAGAGGGATTCCTAGGATACTCTCGCAGAAGATGTTCTTTGCCGCACTCAAGACAAAAGCTTTGTAATGTGATGTTTTGTCCTTGTCCCAGAGTAGATGGGTGGGAACATTCACGAATGAGATGGTCGCCCTAACATCTAAAACATGGACCTCTAGGGGCTTGTGGTCTTCATTGTCTTGCTTGAGACCTCAGGTTAGTATTCGTGTACATTACATTTGAGTATTCTGGCTCCCAATTTTGTTCCATAAGTGGTGTCTCGTATTTATAGGAATAAGCCTCACTATGCTCTAGTGACTCTATTTAATAAGCTTGTGGACTATCTTCATGGGAGTAGTCTGAACTATGAGCATGAGAGTCATTTTTTGAGACCAATGAGGTTTGTGGCACCAATGCTCTATTAAGGTTCTCCTCTGCCACTGCATACTTAACTGGGATCACATTGGTAGGAGTTGGTGGTCGGTTTCATAGGACTGTTTGTGGCCTATATGGTGCTTGAGATTGCTGTTGTGACCTATTATATGGTTGTTGGTATTGATTCGATACCTACCCTATTGGTAAGGTTGATGATAATTTTGTCTGACAGCCTGCCTATTGTATGGACAATCTTGAGCTGTATGGTTCGTGTATGTTCTCTCAATGGTGCAATATAGAGCATTAGGGTTTCCTTGGGGCTGAGCAATCACTGGGTAGACATTAGCCATGTGGTCTCCTCCGCAGTTGTAACATCACTTCAATGAGGTGACCCTTGGTGTTTGTCTATTTTGAACTCCTAGCTTCTTGGCAACTTGCTCAGCTATCTCATCTATCTTAGTGGAGGCTCTTGAGGTATGACTAGTAGAACTGTTAGAGTCCTTATAGAGTTTAGATAGTCTTAACCCAAAATGTCTTCTATGTCAATACATATCCGCACACTCTTCTATGGATCTAGGCTCTTTCAAGTACACATATGAAATTAACTTGGTGCTCAATAAGCCATCTAAAAACAAGGCCACTTGTTTGTCCAGTGAGGGTAACTTCGGAATAGGGCATCTTTTTAGGTACTATCTGAACTGTGTTCCTGCAAGTCACATTGTTTCTTCGGGTGTCTACTTAAAGCTATGGATCAAGAATGATGTGTTATGCTTGATACCACTCTTGGAAAATTCTACAATGAATTCCTCTAGCAGTTGGCCTATCTCTCTATAGTTGCGACTGTTCAGGGGTTGGAACCAAGCTAAGCTAGTACCCTTGAGAGTCAAACCAAATGCCTCAAATTGAGTGAACAAGTCCTCAACCTATTCAACTCTTGACACTTGTTTGAACTCGGCCACATGATCATAAGGGTCTCTAAATCCATCAAAATAGTTCTTCATAGCCTTCACCACTTGAGTAGGTCTAAGGGTTCTTGAGTTCTCTCGGGGTCTAGGCTATGGAAACGCATGTTCATCTCTTTGATGCCTATGTGCTCTATGTCTCTCCCTTTTGGGTCTTTCATTTTCAAATCTTGATTGGTCTCTACCCATAGTGTGTGCAAAGCTTACCTCAAGTCTCTCTCTGGTTCTTTTCCTCTAGGTTTCATGAGCCTCAAATGATCGTGCTCCTTGGAGACCTTGGAAAACGCTAGATCTTAGTGGAGGGAAAATTGATTCACCCTGCCAAGTGTATGCATGCTTGTCATGCTCTGTTACCAAGAACAATTTTTCTGATGTGTTATTTAGATAGAAAACTTTACCTGGTATCTCTGAATCTTTGAATTCATAGATGGTGACAATTGGGCTAGGTTGATTTGGCTTGAATCTCCAAAAGGCTTCATCTGTTTCTCTATTCAAGAATAGTTCTATGCTTTTGTTGTCTTGAGGGATCCAATCTGGAGTGATCACTCTAGTCAAGACTGACTTATCTCTAGGAGCCTTGGGTTCTCCTCCTAGGTCCCCTTGCTCTAGGTCTCCTATCTTATTCTCAAGAATGATATTTCCAAACTCATCTGTCCTATCTGGGAGGTTGGTTACCACATACATGGTTCCTTCCTTATGGAGGTATGAACCCTATTGGAACTTGACCATTAGGTATTGCAGTCCAAAGGGTTGATCTAGATTTTTGAGTTGGACCACTGATCGCCTCATGCCATCCTCATAGATGCGAGCATCTAATTGGTTGTTCCTGATATATTCCAATTGTGTCTTATAGGGACCTTCTAGTGTTTGTAAATAGGAAGTACGTGAGATACATGTGGGTCTCTCCATGTTGAAGAACGTTTTTGCATCACGTGTGTCAAAACTTAGTAGGTAGGGATAACCACTTAGTTGTTGTGACCAAGACTTAGCTGTGTGGTTGACACTAGCCTCAGATGATCTAATGCTCTGCCTATCCTTGCCTAAGTGTTTGCCATATCTCAGGTTCATAAGCCTTGTCTTCTAGTCCCAAGGTTATCTTGTATTGCTCAAAATCCTTTGGAACTCCTTGGTTTCCTAGTTCCACCTGAGGGTCAACTTCAAAATACTAGTCCCCATGAGCTTTCCAACAAACCCAAAATCACAGAAAACAGATTTGGTATGAGAAAGTTATGCCAGTTCAAGGTTTTGGGGATTAAAATAGGGAAATAGGATCTCTCTTGTAGTACCTCAGAACAGGCGATACGATACCTCTTTTTCCACGATACATGATACCACTTCAGATTATACCATCTTAGAAATACGATACCACCAAGGCAATACCAACTTCCACGATACGATATTAGGAGTGGTCACGATACAATACCTTTGATTTGCACGATACGATACTAGTCTGTAAACCATACGATACCACTTTACCTCACAATATGATACCACTGAATTGATGCGATACGATACCAGAAATCACATGATTTAATACTGAAGTAACTCACGATACGATACTGAGTCTTTGAGCGATATGATACTAAAGGACCGGATGATACAATACCAAAACAGGAGGCAATACAATACCAAGTTGGTGATACGATACTGCTCAGTCGACGATACGATACTAGAACAAGAGAGGATACGATACTAAGTGCACGATATGATACCAATCATGCACGTGATACAATACCAACTTGGTCGATGATACGATACCGCTCGATCAATGATATGATACTAGGACCAACACGATACGATACCACTGGGATGAATGCAATCGCGATACTAGCACTTGACGATGCGATACGAGAATGGTATCACCAATACCTCAAGTGGGTATGCACGATACGATACCTCGACAAGTATCGTGATACACGGGAATTCTAGTTGCAGGATACCAAAACTCAACCGGACATGATACTTAGAGTTTTTTAAGCCCAAGTTTAAAATTGTTTGCAAGTATCTGTACCTTGTGTCCTCCTTGTCACTCCTATGTGCCTGTAGATGCAAAGTCTTCCTTCGAATTCATGATACGATGCTCGTCATACCAGACACATGTCTTATCACTCTACGATACCACCGCTCAATTTTTGATGTTTTAAGTGGATTTCAAGACTATTTCTTCAGCGTTTCAACTCTGAACACCCTATATGCTTCTTGCTCGTAGCCAAAGGTGAAAAATGAGATGAATATGCAGTCGAAAGTGAAGAAAATCTGAGAAGATGAAGGTGGAGGAAATGGTGGTGATGATGAAGATGGAGATGAAGAAAAACTAAAAAATTGAACGGAAAATGGTGATTTTTTTTTTTACCTTCCAATGTTGGTACTCTACATCTTACCATCACACGCTCCTCCTCCAAGCTCTCTCCTCAGAAACAACACCAAATTTGGTGTCACTCTAGCACAATGGCAAGTACCAATGTGAGGAGATACACCTCATAAATTTAAATCCGTGGAGACATGAGGACTGGTATGAAGACCCTGAGCAAGTGATGGCACAAGTGCGTGAGTGAAAGCACACAAGCATGCACACACATACACACACACGTGCACAAAGTAAGAGCAAAGAGTGGAACAATGGAAGAAGTTCGATTGCAAAAGAGTTGTTTTACAAAGCTAAAATCTACAACAAGCTAACCTTAGAAATGAGCTCTCCAGCCCTTTTTATAGTTTTTTGAGTGGTTTTGGCCCTGTCCACATCTAATGTCCGACCTAGTTAAAAATTAGGTTCCAGGGCTTATTTGAGAGCTCAAATAGAGTCTAAAAATTATGAAAATTGGTAGGATAATAGTTCTAATACTCCTCAAGCTTGAAGACTCCTCAGCTTGAAAAAAATGGAGCTAACAAAATGGAAAATGGTATTTACAATGGTTTTTAGTGATAAAAATCACTATTTTTATAGGGATTTCTTCTGAAAACTTGAAATGTGTTTCTTGGAGCTCCCTACGTGCTCCTTCCTCTTGTGTGTCCACTTCCTTGATGGGCTTCCATTCTTTGTCCTTAATCTTGAGTGTCAACATTGGTGTTACTATATATGTGAGTTTTTGCTAGAGGAACCCAAACAAAATGAGAAGTAGATGTTTGATCTCATGCATGTAGATCCAAAGGATCGATCCTATGATGTTGTCATCTAGATATTTCATGTCAACCATGAGAGAATATCATGTTCGATGATGCGATTGTGTCCATGTGAAGTTAAAAACCTATATGTTCTTGGTTTTCAAAAGGAAGGGGCCTCATGACTATGCAATGCTGAGCAGGAATTGAACTTACAACCTCGTAGTACAAGTGCAAGGGACCTAACAAGTATACTAACACAACTTCGGTGTCGATTATGTGCTGAAAATTATAACTTAGCTAATAGTTTTCACTGCTAAATGTGAGCCTAAGAAGATTTTTTCTTGCATCTTCTTAAGTGTTTTGCTATAATATTCATCCGAACCCAAGTCTATGAGAGCTACATGAGCCATTTTGAAGCGTCTTTCAGCTGAGTGCATACTTGATATGCTCTTTGATCACAAGGAGTAAAGTAAGGAGGTTGTGATTGTGGTCTTCATTTCTCTTCGATTGACGAGGGAAGTCATCTTCGCTACTTCAAATCAAGGCATCTCTGAAGCACCATGAAGTGTTCAAGATACAAAAGTGAATCTTTGGATTTCACCCACTCTTGGAGGTTTTGCCACATCGTATTTCTAGCACCTCTACTAGAATCGAGTCTACAACAAAGCAAAATTAAATTGGGAAGCACTCTTGTGACATTGTGTATTTTTCTCCTCATTTTATGATGCACCACTCGCATTAGGAACTCTAAAGAAAATTAATAATAGAATGTGCACAATGGAGGGTAATTCAAGTCACACATGGCTTGTGAGTAGTATAAGTGTATTTATGAATATTTCAATAGCATTTTCATCAATATCTTCATTCAAGTTTTTTCCACCTATAACATCATGTGCATAGCATGCATATACAAGAATGATTTCAATTCTAACTCATGCGAGTGACGCATGGAATGTACAATCAAGGACTCTAGCTTTAAATGTTGAGGGTACCATGCAGCAAGGGAAAACCAACAACACTTCAAATGAGAGGAACAAATGCAAAGATACGTTGTTGAAAGTAGAGCAAGGCCTTAGACATTTGGTTAATGTTCAAGTTGAGATCACAGAGCTTCGCCAATCCATTGAAGGGGTTTTGAACTACCTCCAAGCTATTTTGGACTAGTTCTAGAAGTCCAAAGGGGTAGGTAGGTCTATCCTTGGTAGCCATAATAATATAATAGCAAACTCACCTATGCATATTTTGTTGGAAAAGGATAAGGATCCATCAATTTCCCAAATAGAATTGTTTCCCTTAAGTGGTAGTTTGAGTCATCTCATTTTGATGACTCCTACCACTCCACTTTCTACAAACACTTCAGGGCAATAAATAGGTGTAAGCCATCTATTGGATCTTTCTTTAGGGAAATATCTTAATCCTTCTTACTTCTTTGGTGAAGATAAGGATCGAAATAAGGATCTAGTCTTAATGTTGTTGGAAAAGTGGAATGATGCCCACCTAATCAAATACACCCCTGAACATATGCAAATAGTAGAGGTCATCTTTTCATGAGTTCACCCATCTCTTCAAAAAGGATTTTCTCTTGAAGAATGAGGAGGAATGAAATTGGGAGACTTAGGATCAAAACCATTAGAAGGGAAAGTAAAACATCTTCAACATATAGATGTTTATTCAAAAGTGTTATCTAGAAAATAACTTTTGGAATGCTAAAATCTAAAAACAAGATGGGATGCCTAAACCTAAAGGTGGTTGCTTACTACATACGAGGAGCAATGCATTAGCTTTCTCCAATATGCATGCATTATTTTCAGTTGAAAAAGTGTATCTTTTGGACAAGCTATTCATAAAGCTCAACCATTAAGGTCTGCCAAGATATTGGTAAGCAATCACTTCTAGGAAAGAATCCCTATGATTCTTAAGTGATAAAGAAGATGATGAAGTGTTCAATCATCAAAAGATGTTCTAGTAACATCAAACAATTGACTAATGATAATAAATGTTTCAAACTCAAGAGAAGGAATGTTCATCACACTTATGTTAGATAACACACTAGTATCTTGTGGTTGGATGATGTTTTAGATTTTCTCTGAATCTTTTCAATAATCAAGTTTATTTCTCTTAAAGATAAGAAAAATGCTTTGATACCCTGTTGAAATAGATCTTTGAGTAGTTGAAGTCCTGAGTCACCTAGAATTTGACTCTTAGTTAGAACTTTGGATTGGTTGTATAGAGTTTTAGTTCTTTCTTTTTGCTTACCGAATCTTTTGGATTTGAATCGGATATGGTATCTGATTCTTTTCACAAAATTCCACTTGAATTATTTGAGTTTTCTTTGAGTTATCTAGCATAACTTTAAATGACTTTCTAGCATTAAGTACAACCTAGAATAGAGAAATCATGAATTGCTCATAAGATTGACAATTCTCAACAACTTAAAGAAAACATATTCGAGAAAGTGTCCTTAGTTGGATAAATTGTAATTTTGAGTTTGATTTGGCCTAGTCAGAGAATGGATGATCACAAGTAAATAGAAAACTTTCTCCTACATCCTACATTCTATTCGGGTGAAAAAATCAAGTAAATATTGGCTTAGAGTATACCGTTGTATAAACACCCAATCACACTTCTAGTTTTCCAAATCAAATTCACGTGAGTCAAGAAATCTCAAAGACTTATGAGGGAAAAAAATCCCACTTTTGTTACTAAGTCCATGAACATGTTAGCCCCAAACATGGACTAGTAATTGGAATCCACCCATTTCACATGTTTGTGCCTAGATTGCACATCGAGATAAGTAAATTGGGCAATGATATTTTGAGATCCACCCTTATTATTCATTCACTACTTTGTGCTTTGATCAATTTATCAAAGTGAAAATCTAGACGATGTTTTGAATCATTTGGGTAGGGGTACCATCAGAGGGATGAGACATGTTCTTCCAATTTTAGAACATGTACATGTTCTTCCACTTTTAGAACATGGACATGTTTTTCCTGTTTTAGAACATGAAGCTCAAGGGTTGCCTACAACATTCATATAGCTCTATTTTTTAGGACGAAAATATTTTCCCTAAGGGGAAAGAATGTAATAAAGTAATTCTATGATCTAAGGGTCCGATTGGTTTAGCTGGATCTAAAATCAAATACCTTTTGGTCACCTATGTATATGACCAAAGATCTCTAGACTAGACTTACGTAGCAACTCATGTGCTCTTGTAAACAAGTGATCCCCTTAGCTTGGTGGTTAATTCTCAAGGGTGTGAAGGAGGACGTCTTGGGTTCAATCCCCATGGGATACATGGGGAGAGTATTCTTCCCAAAGAGCTCTAAAGCCTTATAACAGCACCCACTTGAGTTAAGTCGAGTCCACAAGGATGCTTGGTGCACATGCAATTACATGGCGGACACATGGATGGTTAGAATCCAACTGCCCAAGAAGGTAGTCTGCTAGAGAGATCTATATATATAATCATATGGTTGGGAGGAGGTTCATCCCTCTAGTACATGGTGGTCATAATCCTCATTCTCTTGCAAGAGGGAATGTTAATTGTGAGGAGAATAAAGATATTTGCGGATAAGAAAGTAAAAGCTATAGCTCAATTGTTACCAAGAGAAAGTTCTAAAAACTCTAAAAGAGTGTTAGATGATCTTATGTTGAGACATGGAAATGTGAGTGGGTATCAATTTACAAAAGAAATGATCAAGCAGATAGAATTTGAAGAAAATAGATTTCTTACAATGAAAGAGAAAGAAAAAATAATTGAATTGATCAAAAGAGATGGAAAGAAATTTTGTCTTTTCCCACAAGAAATGGGATGTGCACATCCAAAAAACGGTCATCCCATGATGATATTCACTATACCTCATATTCAATGGGCCCTTAAACCTACAATAATTCCAAAGGCTCACTTCAGCTAATATGATTATTGAAGGAGAAGATATCCATGCAAATACTAGATCCTTCATCTCATATTTGTGTTGGCGTTTGAGGTCTACCAAGGCATGCGAACAACACAAGAAAGAAGGAGAAGAAGCTTGGAGCACAACACTCAATACTGAATGTATTATGATTAGAATGTACAAAAGATAAGTAACATGTTAGGGTTATAGGCATATATACAAGCCGGAGGAAAAAACCTCGTAAAGAGGGAAAAAGTGCCTCGGGGGTTCGAAAGTGTTTACACACATCATTATCTAAATATATCAACAAATCCCCCCTAGGATTGACACGGTTAACAAGGAGCTCACACTTATGTATAAGGAGTTGCCAAGCTATGTGGATTCAATCCAAAAAAGGAAGTAAGCCCAAAGCTTTGTGGAAAGCTTCAAACTTCTCTCGAGGTAGAGCCTTTGTGAAAAGGTCTACAATGTTCTCTTGCATGGACACATATGCAAAACTCATCTCTCGAGCAGAGAACCTCTCCCTGACATAATGATAGTGCACCTCAATGTGCTTAGTGTGAGCATGGAACAAATGGTTCCTCACAACTACTAATGCGCTCTCACTATTAGTGAAGATAGTGGTGGCAAAAGACTGACCAACACCCAAATCAGCCATAACGCATTTGAGCCACACACACTCAACACTCCTTGTGAAAGTTGCCCTATACTTAGACTCACAACTAGAAGTTCCCACAGTAGGCTACTTCTTGCTCAACCAAGATATGCATGAGCTACTAAGCAAGAAGCAAAAACCACTAGTGGACACACGAGTGCCATAGCAACCAGCCTAGTCAGAGTTAGTAAAAGTATGCAAATCTAGTGGTAGTGATCCCTGTTGGGATAAAAAAATCCAAGTAGCAAGGTACCACTCAAGGAGAGAAAGATGGACTTAACCTCCTGCCAATGCCTTACACATGGGCAATGCATAAACCTGCTCATCAATGAAACAACAAACTGAATATCTGGCCGAGTAATGCATAAATATATAAAGCATCCAACAACCTACTGATATAGAATAGCATCAAATGTATCTCCATCGTCATGAAGACTCAATAGTAAACCTATCTCCTTAAGAGTAGTAATTGGTTTAGAGTCTTCAAGGCCAAAACACTACAATTATGTGTCAAAACATTTTGTTTGGCACAAATCTATTCTCCCATCAACTTGCATAAGTTGAATGCCTAAATAACGATGCAAGTACCCCACATCTCAAAGGAGGCATGTGAATCAGGCTTAAAATCAGCAAAATCCTTCTCATGAGGACCAGTGAGGAGCATGTCATCAATATAGACAACAATGATCAAAAGCACATCATTTGCATGCTTAACATATAAGGTATTCTCAATAGGATTGTTCTCAAAACCATGTGCAATCGAGTAGGCATGTATCTTTTCATATCAAGCATGTGGTGCTTCCTTCAAGCCATATAATGCCTTTTTCAACCTGTGCACTTGGTTTTCATGCCCTTTGGGCACAAAGCCACATGGCTGAAAAACATACACTTCTTCATTCATATCACCCATGTGGAATCCATTTCTCTATGTGTACTCCTTCATTTTCCATACTTTAACTTGGAATAGTTAGACTAAAGCTCTTTTAATGTCCAACTAACATACATTCCAACCATGATGAGCTGCAATTACACAGATGCTATGAAGAGTGGTCATTCAACATGTAGGAGCACAGATCTCATCAAAGTCAATGCCTCTTTCCTAAGCATAACCCTTTGCATCAAGCCTAGCCTTATACCTATCAACTATTCCATCAGGATTATGCTTTAGATTATATACGCACTAGGTTCCAATGGCCTTCTTGCCAGGAGGCAAGTCACATAAAGACCATGTACCACTTTTCATGATAGAATCATATTCTGATTGCATAACAACCATCCAATTTATAGAATTTTGTACTTCATCAGACAAAACAAGCTCATTCTCATCATAGAGGCAAGAGGCATCCATAGCATAGCAATCTGAAGCAAAAGAAAAAAGCACATGTGAGCCTGAACAAGTAGGATATGACATAGGCGTATCTAACTTGCTATCACGCAAAGTCTACACCAACCATTCTAGCATAGCTTTTGCCTCCTCAATATCAGCTCTCTCATCAACAAGAGCATCATGTAAATTTGCATTAGAAATTGAATGATTTTCATCATCAAATGAAACTTGTAAAGGCTGAGAAGGTGCCTCATTAGGACCAGCACTACGCTGTCCACTTGTAAAAAGAAGCATCAAGGTATCATACATATCTTTGGAGCTAACAGATGTCTCCTTAGTACATGAACATAATGGTTGAATAACACCTTCCACAAAAACAACATTAGGGCTAACCAGAATGCATTTAGTCTATGGATCATATATAGATGATAGCCTTTGCTTTCATAACTATACCCAACAAAAAATACATTTTGTTGCTTTATCATCCAATTTCTTGTATTGTTGTCCAAGCACTAATGCATATGCCAAACAACCAAAAACAGGTAGGTGAGCAACAAATGGCCTGCAACCATGCGAAGACTCATATGGAGTGATAGACTGCAATGCTTTAGTGGGACACCTGTTAAGTACATATGATGCACACATAACATCCTCAAACCAAAAATTATGTGGTAAAGCCTCACTCTTGACCATACATCTCACCATCTCTATGAGTAGCTTGTTCTTCAGTTCAGAAACTCCATTCTGTTGAGGTGTATAGAGCACTATGCACTCGTGTTTTATCCCTCATTCAGCTAGAAATGCATTAAAATCAAAAGAAATATACTCCCCCCTGATGAGAATGGAGGATGCCCACTTTACATGTTGATAGATTTTTAGCCAAAACAAGAATTTGTATGAAGCACATAAACATTTCGGATTTTTATTTCAATGGATATACCCATGATTCTTGGAAAAATAAGTCACGAAGTAAAGAGAGTTTCCAAAAGAGGGTGTCTGCATAGGACCACAAAAATCACTATGAACAAGCTAAAATTTCTGAGTAGCTCAAGCGGAGCTATCTTTTGGGAATGAGGAACGCTTTATTTTTCCCAAAATACAATCTTCACAGATATGTATACCAGGTGCTTCAAGTTTGGGTAGAGAGGACAAAGCCTGCGAAAACTTGAGAATCATGTACTACACATGTTGAATCATTCATAGATTTTTTCATAGTCTATGGGCTTATAAAGCCCATGACATAAAATTCTAGAAACAATAATCACATCACCATTTGAGAGATCATGAACTCTACATCTATCATCAACAAATTTTACAACCAAGCCAATCTTCGCTAAAGTTGAAACTAATAATAGAGTCTTCTTGATCCTTGTCACAAATAAATCATCTCACAATGTAACAGAACTACCATCAACAATAGTCAAAGTGATATTACGAGCTCCCATGATAGGATAAGAGGGGTTGTTAGTGCATGTGACCACATTCATTGTAGGGTCAAGGTTGAGTGAAGTGAGGAAACTGTGCTGCAAGGTAATATTTTTGGTTGCCCCACTATCAAAGTACCAAAAATCTAAGTCTACCACAAACAGATGCTATTCATGAGAAGATGGGTCATAATTTCAAACAGTGGTAAATGCCCATTCTTCATTCTTAACAAGATTAGCACACCCCATTTTGGGGGGTGTAGAGGCCTCTGCAACAACCATTCCATCCTCTTTCTTCCTTGCCTCCTTAGCAACTAGTTTTGGACAACTCTTTATGAAATGATCATTTCCTTTACAATATTTGAAAAACAATTTCCATTTTTCTGTTTTCTTCTCGTCACTTTCATCCTTCTTTGATTGTGCAAAATTAGCTGATTTTTGCTTATTACTAGATGAGCTCAATTTACCATCGCCCTTTTGACTAGCGAGGAAATATTGATCTGCAACATACATAATGATCCTATTTTGCCTAGACTCATCTTCCTATAATAGAAGAGAGACTAACTCCTCACATGATAATGTTGAGAGTTTCATACTCCACCCTTTTGTCCAAAGCTAGTTTCATTCTCATGCAAGCACAATTTCCCACATGCAAGGGAATTCTCCCAAACTCCATATAAGCAAGGCCTCCCTTCACTCCACACAAGCTCATTCCACTCTAGCTCATTGCCAAGAGTGTGCTCCCACTCCTCATGGATTCTCCATGCTCATAGAGCATTCTTTGTAAATTCATTTCTATTTATTTCATTCAACATGTTTGCTTATCTTTTGTTCCTTCCTCCTTAGTTTGATTAATGTGTGGAGTAGTTGCTTTTTCATTTCAACATGGTATCAGAGCATAGGTTAGCATAATAGTGTTCTTATTTCCATTCATCATAGTTTCTCATTGTTGGTCCCATTTTGATTTCTATAGATCTTCATTATTAACATGTTTTTTTCATCCCTTCCTCCCTCCCATATTCTGAATAAGAGTGCTTTTAAGCACTACTTTATTTTTTCTATCATAATCATTTGAGTTCTCTTAATCTTGCTTATCATCATCAGTTTGATATTCAAAGTTGCATTCTTTTTAGTTAATCATTAATAAGACGTCCTTTTAAGCACTATGATAGTACGCCCTTGTCTTTCATCTTGCATACGAATCTCTGTCATCTCTTTAGAGACTCGCTCCTCTCACCACAAACGTTTCGCTATAGTTTGCAATTAGCCATTGTGAGTTTAAGAGAGCTAGAGGCATAACCCAATGTGCTCCGAACTTGAGGATGACAAGCCGCACATGCTGATAAACAAGCATACATTGTGGTATCCTTCACCATGACTGCAAAAGAACATGGAAACAAAAGTAGAAAAAGCAAACTCATTACTCCATACATGTAACAATCAACACATTCTGTGAGCAGCCTAGGTGCGATCGACCAGTAGGAAATCTCTGAGAAATTTCTTTAGCAATGTACCATCATCACTCCATCTCTGAATCATTGTAGGTGCCAAATCTCTTTGCTTGAGAGAGAGAGAAGACAAAGCACACTTAGCTGTTGTATCCTTCGCATAAATCATTGGAATGTATTGTGCCATTGTACATTGTCAGACGCCCAGTAGGGCTCCAAGTAAAACACATGATTCTGACAAATTTAGATGAAGCAATAATACAGCAAAGGAGTGAAGTCTGCACGCGCCTGATTGGCAAGCTTTGGCGATTTCCTTTTTGAGGATAGATCATAGGCCTCAGAAATCAATCAATGGCGAGATAGACGGCTCTCCAAAGTCACTCACCTGAGAATCTCTCAGACTGAAGATGAAAATAATAGCACTCTATAGAGTGGTGGAATAAATTCCTCGAAGATGAAGCTTCATTCACATTTGAGAGATTCAGAGAAGAAGAGCAAAGCTAAGATCAGGATTGGGAGAGAATTGCCATTGCAAAAGAATGGACAAATACAAAGATCTAGAAATTATCAGTTATTGATTACAGAGACAAAGAAGGAGGTGCGTAAGATCTTGTAATTCACTTTAGAAGAGCTCTGGAGCAATTCATTAGAAATTGGAGCTGTGGAGTAGCATCTTCACATGACAAGGTTCTCTCTAGAAGTTGGCAACATGCCTCAGAGAGATCTGTTATCAAAGCCAGATAGAGAATGTGTGCCACGTACAACTGCAAGATATGTGAAGTGTGTAGTAGGAATGACAATGCCAAAATGGCGTAGTTGCTTCAACTTCAACCGCACCAAGCCACACAAGCAAAGCTTCTTCAATACAAGGTTCTACCCAACAGAGTGTTAGTGCAGGTACATCTCCTCTGGCCCGGGCAAAGATACATCTCCTCCGGCTGAGAAATTTGCTAAAAGCACATGTACGGAGTGCGTGCAATGAAGCGCATTGAGAGCACTTTAGGTGACATCATTAGTGATGTCATTATAGCCAGTTGTCCCCAGTCCGAAATATCGACAATTATGGTCAGCTATGGGTGATATGAAATATCTAGGTCGACTCTTCACTAACGTGTTCTCTATTTCAAGAAAGGAACTTTGGTTTGAGGAGGCATCAAAAAGAGGCATGGATATTATAGAGTAATTTTTTCTCAAATATGATATGCGCCCCATTGTTCTTGTGCCATAGAAAGAGGAAAATAAGGGAAAGCATAGCATTTGGGTTCCAATTACAATTTTTGAATTGTGTGCATGTATTATGCTACTCATGTCCACTTAAATTTTGTACACATTATGCACATATTGCCCTTGTAAGGGACTAAACACCACCTTGAGTAGTACTCAAGGTAGGACCTTCCCAATGCCATGAGAAATTTTCTAGTGTCATGTTTACTCTATCACACATCAAATTATGTATCTCCAAAGGCATGAAGAGCTAGATGTACTCTCAAAAAAAGAAATGATGACACTCAAAGCCCACTTTGAGGCCATGAACCTCACAAGATAAAGGCTTCACCAACACCAAAAGGAGGACCCTAACAAAGATCCCATCAATGGAGCCCATGAAGAATACAACAAAGCTCAAAGAAGGAGAAGGCAAATGATTCCATAAGCACTACCTACCCCATGATGTAAACCCTTGTACATGTCTAGGGATCCCATATGTCCCTAGATCCCATTAAAAAAAAACCACTTGGATCCCAAATGTCCAAGTAAAATGTCTTGGGATCCATATGTCCCAAGATCCCAAGGGATGCCATATGTCCCCAACTTGGATCCCATATGTCCAAGTTATGTCCAAGGATCCTAAAAACCAAATGGACTAAGTGATCCCATATGTCACTAGTCTCCCATATTAAAAACAAAAGGGTCATCACATGGAGGGGGGTGTTGAGAGTTCCATGCTCCACCCTTTTGTCCAAAGCTAGTTTCATTCTCATGCAAGCACAATATCCCACATGCAAGGGAATTCTCCCAAACTCCATATAAGCAAGGCCTCCCTTCATTCCTTACAAGCTCATTCCACTCTAGCTCATTGCCAAGAGTGTGCTCCTAGTCCTCATGGAGTCTCCATGCTCATAGAGAATTCTTTGTAAGTTCATTTCTATTTATTTCATTCATCATGTTTGCTTACCTTTTGTTCCTTCCTCCTTAGTTTGATTAATGTGTGATTAATAGTAGATTAGGAGTAGTTGCTTTTTCATTTCAATAGATAAGGCATTTGGATTGAATTTCATCATCAAACAAAGAGTAGATGCAAAACTTTGATATGAATCTGGAAGACATTTGGAATAACCTACACAAGTGAACTCTTAGGCAAGATTTCATTGGTGGAAATCAGTTGTTCCTTCATATCTTTGATCTTTGTCAAAAACCTTTCCATGAAATCTTCTTCATTCATGTGATCACTCTGCAAGTATTTTCAGAGATAAGCAACACGAGCATCATTCCTTGCTTGGTATGAAGTGGTAAGTGTATCCTAAGGATCCTTAGCTTTTTCACAAGAGCAAATGTGAGGAATAATGGCACATTTGATAGACAAGGCTATCAATGCATGTGCTTGAGCATCTCTGCCATCCCAACAATTTTCTCTATAGTAGGTGTAGCAAGAACCACAACACCAACGGGAACATGAAGAATATTTTCATCTTCAACGTCGTCGGCATCACCTTTAGCAACTCTATTTGCAGGTGTAATAGGATCTTTTTTAGCACCCTGCACAATATTCCACAGTCCTTTTGCAACCAATACATGATGCATTATATAAGGTCATAATGGGTAATTGGTACTATCCAACTTATCCTCAACATCCAACATACAGAATACATCACTACTTTTAGCCATGGCTAGTGACTAACATACTTTGATGAAAAAAATGATTGTATTTGGAAAAGTTGAATAGAACCATCTTGTCGAGTTCTGTTATACTTGTAGCAAACTTTGAGATGCTTATACTAGCAAACCAAAACCTACTAATATCTTTGGCACAAGAAGATAAAATTGCCTATAGAAGCACTCTCATAGTGTGTTCCAAGGCTCAAACAAGTTGAATCAGAGCAAAGTCATTTTGAACTCCTAATCACCCTGAGTATGCTCACCAATTTTCATGCAATTCTGAGACTGTGATCAGAGGGATGGCGATGACACCTTAGGTGAAACGAAAACCTGCTCTAATACCAATTGTTGGAGTTTGAGGTCTGCAAAAGCATGTGAACAACACAACGAAGAAGAAGAAGCTTGGAGCACAACACTCAATATTCAATGTATTAACACTAGAATGTACAAAAGATAAGTAACCCATGAGGGCTACAGGCATGTATTTGTACAAGCCAGGGGAAAACCTCCTAAAGAGGGAAAAAGTGCCTTAGTGGTCCTAGTGTGTTCGCACACATCAGTACCTAAATATATCAAGAATTTGAATAGATGGTTGATAGTTCCAAAAAAAGAATCTGAAGTTAAACTTTATTCCCCATTTGCAACATGTTAATAAAGTTACTATTAGAAATGTAGGAACATGACACATTGTAGATGAGTTTGTTGATGCTTTTGCTAGGCATTCCATTTAATCCATGGATGATCTATTAAAAGTCAAGCTTAAAAGTAGAAATTCATGGGCAAATTAATTTTTAGAAGTGGACCAATGTATGGCGGCCTCAAGTCATGAGATTTCACAAAGCATAATCATTCAACCACTCCCCAAATCCTTCCAATCAAGTCTTATAAGTTAGAAGGAGAACTTTTAGGAAAAGTGGTTCCTAGATTAAAGGAGCCTATTTATGGCTTTGATCATGACTTTTGTGTGATCCCATGTGTTTTCTTTGTGTATTAGAGTGTCCTTAGAGTGCTACAAGTCTACCAAACAACCCCCCAATTTAAGCTCACTCGCTACCTACTTCCAACCCAAAGTTTGGGTTAAGATATCTCACTAGCTGCTTGAGGAGTGACTAGTTTCTGTTTCTCTGAGTTATATCAATTTGTTCTCCTATTATAGGAACACATTTGCTATGCTCTTCCTCTTTTTGTATAGCTAATATATTCTTCTAAAGTTGGGTTAAATTGAGGTATCTATCTTTTCATATTTTTTGAGTTATTGTCTTTGGAGTGAAGGTGTGTCTACTCTATATGCATGTGTGAGAGTGAGGTCAAGTAGCCTGATTTGCGGACATTTCCGTTTTATGTGTGAGCATCCATTTTGGATGATTTTTCTTTTCGGGAAAGATCCTTTGATCTAATTTTTCTCATCAAAAGACCTCTAGATATCTCTACACCATCTCTAAGAAGTAACCACAACATCAAAATAGTGTCTACTTGAATGTTTGTTGGGAGGTCACATTATGCTTCTATTTGCATTATGAGTTGCCAAATCTCTCTAGAGTGCTATTAGAGCATCTTCAAATGATTGGAGGGAATCTATTACAAAGAAAAGGAATTATTAAAGATATTTTTTCAAAGGTTTCTTCACCAAAGGAAGTAGAAAAAAATTTTCATGGACCGAGTTGTCCATCCTTGTCAAATCAAGCATACTTGGTGTTTATCAAAGGAGATCTAATATTTGAGGTAATATCAATTTTCTTTTTCACCAATAGCACTTCATGGAGGTATGGAGAGAGTTCTAAAGATTGGGAAGTTTTTTCCCTCTTTAGGAGATTTTTTCCTAGGTTTGTATATATGCCTATAGCCCTAATGGGTTACTGATCTTTTTACATTCTAGTGGTAATACATTCACTATTGTCTGTTGTGCTCCAAGCTTCTCCTTCTTCCTTATGATGTTTGCATGCTTTCGTAGACATCTAACTCAGACAATTGGTATGAAAGCAAGTCCTCACTTCATCTTCAGCATCCTCGACACTCCTCCACTCACATTCTGAGAATCACACAAAATTCGGTGTGCATATTTTGGGTGATTAGCAGATCAAAATAGCTTTGTTGTGTGGTGTCAGAATCACAATCTTCACTCGTTTTGGCCTCTAAATGCACTATCATAGTGCTTATGCAAGCTATTTTGTCTTTTTGTGCCAAAGATATACACATGTTTCAGTTTGCCAGTATAAGTGTCTCAAAGTCTGCTACAGGTTTAGCAGAACTCAATAGGGAAGCTCTATTCAACGTTTTGAGATATAGTCAATTTTCTACATCAGAGTAGTTTAGTTAGTGGCCATGGCTGGAAGAAGTGATGTATTCCATATGTTGGCTATTGAGGGTACGTTGGATGGTACAAATTACCCATTATGGGTTTACACGATGTGTCATGTATTGGTCACAAAAGGACTGTGGAATATTGTGTAGGGTGTTGAAATACATCCTAGTATGCCTACAAATATAGGTATTAAAGTTAATGCTGATGGGGTTGAAGATGGTGATATTCTCTAGATTCATTTTTGTGTTGTGGTTATTGTTGCACCTAGTATAGAGAAAATTCATTGGGATGGTAGAGATGTTAATATATTTAGGTAGTGATGTGTGTGAACACACTAGGAATGTCGGGGTACTTTTTTCCCTCTTTAGGAGGTCCCCCCCCCTTGTATATAAGCCTATTGCCATAACGGGCTACTTATCTTTGTACATTCTAGTGGTAATACATTCAGTATTGTGTGTTGTGCTCCAAGCTTCTTCTTCTTCTTCATTGTGTTGTTTGTGTGCTTCTACAAACGTCTAACTCCAAACAATTGGTATTAGAGCAAATCACGGCTTCATCTAGGGCATTATCAACACTCCGATCATAGTCACAGAATTGCAAGAAATTCAATATGCATACTCAAAAATCGCAATTTGAGCTTGTTTCATCCTCTAAATGCACTATCATAGTGCTTGTGTAGGCTATTTTGTCTTTTGGTGCCAAAGATATATACCATTTTTTATTTGCTAGTATAAGCATCTCTAGGTCTGCTATAGGTATAGCAGAACTAGTTTGGGTAGTTCTGCTCAACTTTTTTAGATATAGTCATTTTCTGCATCAAGGTATTTTAGTTAGTCCATGGCTGAAAGCAATGATGTATTTTGTATGTTGGCTATTAAGGATAAGTTGGATGGTACCAATTATCCATTGTGGGCTTATATGATGCGTCATGTATTGGTTGCAAAAGGACTTTGGAATATTGTGTAGGATGTCGAAAAACCTCCTATTAAACCTATAAATACAAGTATTCCAAATATAAGTACTAAAGCTGATGCAGATGGTGTCCAACATGGTGATATTTTGTAGATTCATGTTCGTGTTGTTGTTTTTGTTGCACCTACAATAGAGCAAATTCATTGGAATGGCAGAGATGCTCACGCTCATGCATTGATAGTTTTGTGTGTCAAACGTGCCATTATTCCCCACTCACTCTTGCAGAACAACCTAGGATGCTTGGGATACACTTACCACATTATACTAAGCTAGGAATGAGGGTCGTGTTGCTTACGTCCCTAAAAAAGTTGGAGAGTGAGCACATGAATGAAGGTGAGATCAAGGATTAAAAGGAACAATTGATTTTTGTTGATGAAGTCCTTCCTAACATTTCACTTATGCAAACTATTTTGCCTCATATCAGAGTTTTGCTTCTACTCCTCATTTGATAATGAAAGGCAATCCAAATTCCTTAACATTTAAAGAGTTTGTAAGCCGCCGGATTGGCAATTGTAAAATCTGACTCTTAACAAACCGAAAGGTCGTTGCGTAGATGTTGCAACCTTGATTGATGTTGTAACCTTTATATAAATCAATGAAAAAAGACGCTTCGAAGACGACCAGAGGAGTCGTCAGACTGTTCGTCTGGTTGATGATGTCTATGTAGTTTATGTGGCATGTTTGAGAACTCTGAGTTATTCTGTGTCTTTCTGTGTTGTTGATTATTTGTACCTCTCCGGTAAAGATTAAGTTACAGTAAGGTTATCTTAAGTTAAGTACTCAATCACGGTTCCGCTAAGTTTATTACTATGAGTTGGTGTTACGGTCATCTTTGCATTGTGCGTTGGTCACTGAGGAAGTCTTATTCTGTGTATGAAGCCACATTCTGTGAGTACATTCTGTTCGATTATCTGCACCTCTACGGTATAGATTGAGTTACTGTTATTGTCTTTGTTGTTTCCAGTAATTGTGTTTGGATCAGCTCTTAAGTTAGACAAAGTGATTCTGTATTACGGTAATAATAGTTTCGCCGTTGTCTGTTGAGAACACATCAACTGGTTTGTAATCGGTAGCTTTTGGAAGAGTCTGATTACAGATAGTAAGATTGTAAGAGTGTAACCAGAGTCTTGATAAGTAAGTTGTATTGATAGAGATTTTTAATGCTAGATTACGCTCATATGAGTGAGTTGATTTGGGAAAATCAGTATAGCCTCTGTTTAACAAACCCCTTCCAGTCCCAAGAACCCGAATAGATGTTTAAACATGTCTCTGACAGCAAGACCCCCGTTTAACACTGGTGTCGTCTGTGGGAATCGAACAGAATGTACTCATAGAATGTTGATTCATACACAGAATAAGACTTCCTCACTGACCAACACACAATGCAAAGATAACCGTAACACCAACTCACAGTAATAAACTTAGCAGAACTGTGATTCAGTACTTAACTTGATATAACCTTACTGTAACTTAATCTTTACCGGACAGGTACAAATAATCAACAACACAAAAAGACACAGAATAACTCAGAGTTCTCAAACACGCCACGGAAACTACACAGACATTATCAACGAGACGAACAGTCTGGCGACTCCTCTGGTCATCTCCGAAGCATCTTTTTTCATTGATTTATATAAAGGTTACAACATCAATCAAGGTTGCAACATCTACGCAACGACCTTTTGGTTCGTTAAGAGTCAGATTTTACAATTGCCAATCAGGCGGCTTACATTGGCACGCACGGTGGACTTGAACCCGCAGGTTTACAAATAATCCTATGGTTCATCAACGATTCCTTCTAGATACATAGATCTAGCTAATCTAAAAGTCCGGGCAATTTTCTTCTTTAATGACTCTAACATCTGCTTCAAAATGTCTGGTTCTACGAGCTGAGCATCTGTCCGTACTAAGCTTAACAAAATAACTTGGCTTATTAAACTTTCTGCCTGGGTCTGCAGAAAAGCTTCCTGTAAATAAAATTCATTTGCCAAAGCTGCGTCCCTGGTCACCTTCATGTCAGCAATTCGCTTATCAATTTTGGATAATCTTTCTTTTTGAGCATCTAGTTGATATTCTCTTCTTTCTATCTCCTGATTCTGAAATTGGATTGTTCGATGATAAGCATCACGCTCTCTTCTGATACCCGCTATCTCTTTCTGTAATTGAGCTTCCATGGTCAATTTGCGTTTAAGAATATTTTTTACGTCAAATAAATCAATCTTGGTTCTCTGGAATTCTTCATTAGTCTTTTGAACCAAATAGTACATCTCTTGTCCGCATTGTACCACTTCATCTAGCTGTTGTCTGGTTTCTTCTAACAGATTGCCTATTGCTATGCGGGCATCCTCTTTATCTTGTAATAATTGCTTCAACTGAATAATTTGGGCATCTGCAACACTTAATAACTCTTCTTTTTCTCTGAGTTTAGCCAGTGCCATATCTCGTTGACTGGTAACTACTACCTGTTCGGCAATTCTGGCCTGTAACTCCTTAACTTGTTCATGTAAGGCTTCATTTTCTGCTTTAGCCACTTCTAATTCTTCGTGGAGAGGACTAATGTCTGCCTCCAGCACATCGACCTTATGCTGGAAATCATCTCTAGTAGTATCAATTGCTTCTTTCATCTGTACGGGTAATTGCTACGATAGATGGATCAACATTTGTCCCATAATTGCAAGCTCAAAAAATACAGAGAGTGAAGGAAGTGAAAGATGAGGATGAGGTTGAGATGAAGAGGTTGTGAGGAGTTGATGGGAATTGGGTGGAGAATAATTTGGTGAGGAGGATGAAGAAGCGGTAGGTTCCTCAGTGACAATGGGTGGAACAGGGACAATGGGTGGAACACGTGGAGAAGGTAGAAGAACAGAGTTAGTTTCGACTACCTGTTCGGTGGTTTATTGCGTAGTGTCCTCAGGGTTGGCAACTACATACTCTACTACCTTGATCAGTTCTTCAAAAATTTCTTTAATAATATTTGGTTGATCTTCTCGCTTTTCCGGTTCGGATTGTTGTTGAGATTCTTCTTCAAACGAGCTAGCTTGGGCAAAAGCTTGGGCTTTACGGTCCACTACAGCTATTTTGGTAGCAAATGTTTAATGAAAGACGTATTTCCACGATTTGGGTTCCTCTAGAACTAGTGACTGATCAAGGCACACATTTTGTTAACAATTTAATGAAAGTGCTCACACACTCTTTCAGATTCTGCATAAATTCAGTTCTCATTATTACCCTTGTGCTAATGGCTTGGCTGAAAGTACAAACAAGACCTTGTTGAGTATGCTTCATAAATTGATTCTCGAATCACCAGAAAGGTGGGATCAATTACTGCCTGCAGTATTATAGGCATACAAGACTACTTACAAAGTTGCCACCGGACTGACTCCTTTCATACTTGCATATGGAATGGAGGCAATTGCACCAATGGAGCTTGTAGTACCAAGCTTACGTATGGCCATCTCTCAAAAATTGTTACCTAAAAATTCTTTGCCGTTTCGATTGGACACACTCAGAGAACTAGATGAGCATCACTGGGAAAGTCTTCTGACTCTTCAAGAAGTGCAGTGGCGGCAAGCTCGTACACATGATCGGTATCTAAAAACTCCAGTTTTTACAGTAGGGCAACTTGTGCTGTTTGATAATGCAAAATCAAACCGCTCTGCTGGAAAATTTAAGTTATGCTGGTTTGGTCCTTACCGGATTACTGAACAAGTGGGCCCAAGAACTTTTTGGTTGGCTACTTTGACCGGAATTCCTCTTCTGAAAGTGATAAATGGTTCAAAGTTGCGGTGTCAGCGCGAAAGCGACGGTCGGTGGATCAGGGCGACCGCCAGAAATACGGTGCACGCTAGGTGCTTGGAGCAATCTCAGGTATCAAGGGACTTAAATGTGAATGGGCTTCAATACATGAAAACTCAAGAGGATTGATTATCTTAATTAACACAACATTCATGTTTAATTCGTAACATCATCTTCAATATTCAAAAGACAATAATTAGACCAGTCAAGTCAAAGTTGTAATAGAAGTCTTGAATTGAGTTTTTCTTTGCTAACAAAGCAATTAAACATGTGCATACGTGTCAAAGTGATCAATCTTTAATTACTGTTAATGTAACTTCCAAGAAAATTACTTGAAGCCCTTTTCAAACTCAAAATAGCGATGACGGAGGCAATCTACCTTCCACGGTTGACATATTCATGCTTCAATGTACATTTGTCCTGAACTGTAAAACATTAAAGTGCATAGAGATTTTATATGATCCCTATGTCCCTGTAGGTACGTCAAAGCTTTGATGTCAATCAGAATAATACTTTAGCATAAGTTACAGAAATTTTATCGTATGCATAGATCGTATGTGGCCAGACAATATCGATTGAAAATATGCATCATTAATGCCAATGAAAATTAGAACAATAGATTTTAATTATACTTTTAACAGTTCAAGTCATATAATCGGCAATTTCACCATCGATCCTATATAGAACGCATTCAACGTTTTATTCCGAATACAAATACTATCAGATGTTTGAAGGCATAAAAAGACAAACAAAGGTAGCGGCATCAATCATAGGCAACGCGGATGTGAGGTTGTCATCCGAAGTGTGGTGTTATGAGGTCAACTTAGCTTATCATAGGTCAATATATGGACGGAAGATCAATATATGATTATTATATTGATGACAGTCATTATATAGTCAGAAGATCTGTAAGATTAGGATGTCAAAAATAGATCGCATTCAGTCCAAGCAGAAGCTTATTTCTGTCTGAATAATGGTTTCCGAGCACGTCAGAGAGCTAGAAATGTCGGATGTTTCAAAACGTATGTCACAATTGGTGGCAGAAATCATCGGATGGAAATGATTTGTATTTAAGCATAAAAAATTGGACTCTAGGCGTCGGAATAGATGACCTTTGATTATGGATACGTCATATCATAATTATCATCAGTACAAAGAAATGTGGAGATTAAAAACTTCGGTAAACAGTGTTTTTAGAATTTGAGAGCAGAGAGATCTCCTCACGGAAAGGCTTGAAAGTAAAAGTTTCGTGGTTGTCAAATTTGGCAGATCACAACATCGATCAGAGCGTTGTCGGAGCGAAAAGGAACGGTCGGTGGATCAAGCCAACCGCCAAAAATACGGCGCACGCCGGGTGCTTGAAGCAACTCAGGTACGATGAGAATCAAAGAACAACTATAAACTCAGAGAAATATTTAATTCAATAAATACAAATTCTTATTAAATAGGATAACATCACTTTCTTAAGTCTTGACAGTTCATGTTCGATTGTTATCGATCAACTTGCGAAAATGTTGTCGTAAATTTTTTACCGCAGACTAATATTATTATTCTTGAATTTCACATGGTTTATGAATTCTCGTCAAAGTATCCATGGACTTCGTCAAAAGAGATGATCAACAATGGTTCTCGTGGTAATTACACCACTATATGTCTATACTCATAGACTGTGATTAAATATACTTATAACATTTTTATTTTTTTTTATATGAAAACATTTACGCTCCTTTCGATAAAGTCCTCACGAAACTTTTAGTAGATGTAAAACTGTCATAACAATCAGTGCCACAAATCGTACTTGTTTCTCCCTGACATCAATAATCAGATCAGCATGCTCAAAGTGATTTTTGGAAAGTAGCGAAAAAACTAAAAAGCAATCAGGCATCAAATACTCCTTGAAGCAAAAGTGAATGCATATATAAATGCTTCTACGACTTCTAAGGAGACTGGTAGTATAGCTATCTCATTCGCGCATTTGATCAATTTGTTATCAGACAAACTATCAAGAGCATAGCCACAGAGAATACGCAAGTCTTGCTCATGCTCAAGAAAAAGAGCATGTACGCGCTCACAGATTAGAGTTGGAATAACGAAACTTTCTTTACTAATGAGTTAAGAAATTCGAAGAGAAAATTATACTCAAGAAAATTGTTCAGTTCAAATGAAGATAATTACGGAAGGTTTTTTCGCCTTTCTCCATACAAACAGTTTTAAACACGCAAGAATAAGTAGAACCAAGTAGATACGTATCTCTTCAAGAGAGCTTCATCTTTAATAAGTTTTATGGTTAGTCTTTTCTTACCGAAGATGCATACGGAATCTGACATATAAGGCAGATAAACAAAGATTATCCTATAACCCATGGTTTAGTTTATGCATATCATTTTTTTCTCAGAACGCAGTGAACCTATACTCTATAACCCATGGTTTAGTTTATGCATATCATTTTTTTCTCAGAACGCAGTGAACCTATACTCATCTGCATGAATTGCACACGAAACAAATAGAGCAGTAAGCGATGACCAATGTAAACCAATATGTTCAATTCAATCGATCAGACGATAATACATGTGAACGTGGTCAGAATGAATAGGAGTTGAACAATGTTTTCAATTCTCTCCTTAATGGACTTAGATTTAATGCACACCCGTGCTTCGATGATGTTCACTATAGTTGATCTTCAGCAAAATCCATTATGCGCATGTCAGTAAAGATTGCTTAAACGTCCATCTCCATTATATAATCAGTATCTCTGGCTTTATGAAATGTTAAATCAACAATCATTAAACAGTGCACAAATTATTAGCTATAAGTGATATGAAAATATGTTCAAAAGGAATATGTGCAACAAATAAAGAGCTTCAAACTGCAATTATAGAGCAACAATTAAATAGCTTCACACCTCATTTTTATAGCGACTCTGCATGAAATCAGAAGCATTGTACCATTACAATTTATTCCGGGTGTTGAACAGGTGAATAGCGCTGAGATCCAAGCGATGATTTCTGTCCAAATTCTCCACTCTCTATTGGCCTGTCCTACGATCCTTCTGATCATCAGCACTAGAAAAATGATTGACGCCACACAGCAGCCCACATGTGCCACATCGATTTCTATTAAACTGATCTCTGCACGCAGCTCTGTGACTTCCCGCCGTTTGCCTTGGATAATGAGTTATTATCAGACATTAACATATACAGAAGACCAGTTTCGAATGAGTGCGCTCAGCTGTTCTTCCACACACACACAGCATGAAGCGATAGTCTCCTGCAGATTTGACACTAGAGAACGCTTCCATCATATCATTGAAAATAAGCGGAAAACTATCATCTGACGGCTCTCTCCCCCCCTTGTCCTCAAAAAAACGAGAGAGATATATAGGAGTTTTGATGCCCGTCCCAAGCGCCTTTTGCATGCGTCCTTATCACCACCCTCGACTGCATGTCCTTTCTTTATCTGCCAAAAGCTACCTGTCCGCTGCATGTCCTCCTTTTGTTTTTATAGAATTGAAACTCTTTAATTAGAGTTTGCCAAAAAACAAAATACGTAGAACTAATGTGCTTCATGACATGTCCTCCCTTTGGATAATATTCATATACTATTAGTTCATTTTTAATTGCTCTGCCAAATCAAAAGGTGTAAAGCTCTTGCATTGCTCACTTCCATGTTAGCACCATGATTTAAAAGAACATAACAAATTCCAGATTTCCTACTCGAAGTAGAGACAAAATTTCTCTACGACATTCACTGCTTGAATCTGCTAATAACTCAGAGAATATGATACATCATTCTCATGCCCTCTTAAGATCTTTCTGTTGATAATTTGCACTCATCCTCGTGATCTGACATTTCTAGCATCCAAATCGGGAGAGAGAATCTCTCCGACACTCACCCCCACCAAACCTGTGCATCCTCCGGATGCGCCAAATATCCTGAGAATAAACCTGTTTTCTGCTTCATGATAAAAGTCAATTTCATAGCATAATATGTGCTATCAATTCCATAGCAGAATATGTGCATGGGTTTTAAAGTCAAAGTGCCTTATGCACGGCTGCGTAATTAGCCCTATTTATATGCACACTTGAAAATGCATGTATAAACATAATGGTGCAATCAATAAAGAGAATGGCTTCTGATGGTGAGGCTTGTGCACTCACTCACATACATAACAATGTGATTATACATTCATCCTTCCAGTCACTCATATGTGCATGGGCAATACTCAATCTGTGCCTAAATGCATGGTCATGTAGTGTGACCCTACTATGCATACTTTTGATGCATTTTCAAAATTATGGTGCATATGAGGAAAGAGCTTTTGATGAAGAGGTTTTCTTTCTCCTATACTTAGAACTTTTTCACAGATTTCATAATGCATTTTTTACAATTTGATAATGGTGCAAATGAACGTGCACCTAAGGGCAAACTCAATATGTGTTCATACATAATTTGATGCATACTTGAAATGCACGCGTAAATAAATGGTGCAAAACTGGAAGTAAAAGGTTTGCATATTCTACTCTTGAAGAAAATCTTTGTTGTCAACAAACTCCCATTCTTCATCTTGAACCTGGAAAATATCTTGAAAACAAACTCGTGAAAAACATAAGTATTAGCACATTTAAACCAAATTTTTCAATTCAAAACGTCTAGATGGTTTATCTGTAAAACTCCCAAAGTAACATTAAGTTAAATTTTGTAGCTTCCATCAATTTGTCTTTTCTTGCTTGTCCTGCATTATATCACTTAAAACATTTGATTAGACATCAATATTTTCATCATTAATGAAATTTATAATTCTTCTCTTGAAAAAAAAAATTAAACAAATCCCATATACATACCTTTTTGTGGAGGAAGTAGGTTGTAACTCCCATATAAATACCTTTTTGTTGAGGAAGTAGGTTGACACTCCCATATAAATACCTTTTTGTTGAGGAAGTAGGTTGACACTCCCATATAAATACCTTTTTGTTGAGGAAGTAGGTTGTAACTCCCATATAAATACCTTTTTGATGAGGAAGTAGGCTGTAACTCCCATATAAATACCTTTTTGTGGAGGAAGTAGGTTGTAACTCCCATATAAATACCTTTTTGATGAGGAAGTAGGCTGTAACTCCCATATAAATACCTTTTTGTTGAGGAAGTAGGTTAACTCCCATATAAATATTCTTCATGGATAGAAAACATTCACAAAATTTCATAAACTGTTATTCATCATAATTATCAAAAAGAATGTGGACTATTTCTCGGTTTAAACGTGTCATCTGTGTGCAATAATAATTTTATAAAAAACTTCTCATCAAATGCCTTTTTTATAAGAAACCCAAAACAATTTGATTCATCTTTTCTTGTCAAATATATTAATCATTTCTTAGTTTAATCATTTCTTAATATAATCATTTCTTCTATTTTCTTCAATGATTCATTCTTAGTTTTCTTGTTAAGTTTTAAAGGTTTTGATTGTTGTGAATTTATATTCATTTTGTTTTCGATTTGTTTAATTATATGATCAAGAAGTTGCTTGTCTATTTCATTTGTTTGTTTGTTTTCATTCATAATAATTTGTTTGGTCTCTTCTTGTTTAATTTCTTCTTCATTAAATTGATTATATTCATGTTTATGAAATTGAGTTTGAAGTTGTTTAAGCTTGACTTGATCAAACAAATTCTCATTAGAAAGAAGCATTGGATCAAGTGAAATCTGTACATTATTAAGTTTCCTTGCTCCTACTTGTATTTCATGCTCAAAATCACCTAGACCACTTTCCAATTGCTCTTCTATAATCGATTTTTGATCTTCTTCCTTTAGTTTGATCCTTTGGTTTTCTTCTTTTAACTCTTGTTTTTGGTTTGATGTCCTCTCTCTTATTTCTTCTTTTGTTTGAATGTTCATATGTATGATAGGCTTCCATACTTTTTTACTTTCACATGGATTAGGTTTAGTTTGAATCTCCTTAAATAATTCATTCATTCCACCCCTTCCTAGATTTAATTGTAAAGGTGATCGATCCTGATAATTACAAATTTTCCTTTCAAATTCAACCACTAGTTTCCGTTTTCGTGCCTCTTCATACGACCTGCAATTCCAAAATGCATGGCCATATTGATCGCACCAAAAACACTGCAAAGGTCTCATTCGAGTCCTATTTGATAGTCTTAATGGATTTCTACAACTAGATTTACTAAAATCATTAACATGTGTTATAGATGAAGGTTCTATAAACAAACTTTGGCTCATTCCCTCCTTTTCATGCTCACATTTAGCTAGCTCTAAATCTTGTATTCGTTTGGATAATATTTCATACTTCTGGTTCATTTCTTGAAACTTAGCATTCATTTCCTCTTTCCAAGTTCTAAGACTAGTTCTTAATACTTGTAAAGTCTCTGGCATAGCTTTAAGCGTATCATTTAAACTCAAAATCATTGTAAATGTCTTTTGTAGAGCTTCATTGGCCTTGTTTTCCCTTTCTATGAATTTATCTTCCCATTTTCTCAAATGTTGATCTATCAATGCGTTCACATATGCTTCATCAATAACAATACTTGTTGAATTAGGCTCTTGTAAATTCATTTCAACAGATTCTTTACATTGATTTATATTTTTCATGTTTGTACGCTGCTTTTGTTTACCCATGACTCACGCTTGAATTTCAAAGAAGCACCACATAAACGAAAAACAAGCTATGAGGTTATACATACATCAAACATACATTACTTGGCATTAATTTGAGAAGAAAGTCCAGAAACATGTACCTGAGCTGCAAGGCCGTTTGTTCACGTCGGGTTCAAAGTGTCGGAGCGAAAAGGAACGGTCGGTGGATCAAGCCAACCGCCAAAAATACGGCGCACGCCGGGTGCTTGAAGCAACTCAGGTACGATGAGAATCAAAGAACAACTATAAACTCAGAGAAATATTTAATTCAATAAATACAAATTCTTATTAAATAGGATAACATCACTTTCTTAAGTCTTGACAGTTCATGTTCGATTGTTATCGATCAACTTGCAAAAATGTTGTCGTAAATTTTTTACCGCAGACTAATATTATTATTCCTGAATTTCACATGGTTTATGAATTCTCGTCAAAGTATCCATGGACTTCATCAAAAGAGATGATCAACAATGGTTCTCGTGGTAATTACACCACCTATATGTCTATACTCATAGACTGTGATTAAATACACTTATAACATTTTTTTTTTTATATGAAAACATTTACGCTCCTTTCGATAAAGTCCTCACGAAACTTTTAGTAGACGTAAAACTGTCATAACAATCAGTGCCACAAATCGTACTTGTTTCTCCCTAACATCAATAATCAGATCAGCATGCTCAAAGTGATTTTTGGAAAGTAGCGAAAAAACTAAAAAGCAATCAGGCATCAAATACTCCTTGAAGCAAAAGTGAATGCATATATAAATGCTTCTACGACTTCTAACGAGACTGGTAGTATAGCTATCTCATTCGCGCATTTGATCAATTTGTTATCAGACAAACTATCAAGAGCATAGCCACAGAGAATACGCAAGTCTTGCTCATGCTCAAGAAAAAGAGCATGTACGCGCTCACAGATTAGAGTTGGAATAACGAAACTTTCTTTACTAATGAGTTAAGAAATTCGAAGAGAAAATTATACTCAAGAAAATTGTTCAGTTCAAATGAAGATAATTACGGAAGGTTTTTTCGCCTTTCTCCATACAAACAGTTTTAAACACGCAAGAATAAGTAGAACCAAGTAAATACGTATCTCTTCAAGAGAGTTTCATCTTTAATAAGTTTTATGGTTAGTCTTTTCTTACCGAAGATGCATACGGAATCTGACATATAAGGCAGATAAACAAAGATTATCCTATAACCCATGGTTTAGTTTATGCATATCATTTTTTTCTCAGAACGCAGTGAACCTATACTCATCTGCATGAATTGCACACGAAACAAATAGAGCAGTAAGCGATGACCAATGTAAACCAATATGTTCAATTCAATCCATCAGACGATAATACATGTGAACGTGGTCAGAATGAATAGGAGTTGAACAATGTTTTCAATTCTCTCCTTAATGGACTTAGATTTAATGCACGCCCGTGCTTCGATGATGTTCACTATAGTTGATCTTCAGCAAAATCCATTATGCGCATGTCAGTAAAGATTGCTTAAACGTCCATCTCCATTATATAATCCGTATCTCTGGCTTTATGAAATGTTAAATCAACAATCATTAAACAGTGCACAAATTATTAGCTATAAGTGATATGAAAATATGTTCAAAAGGAATATGTGCAACAAATAAAGAGCTTCAAACTGCAATTATAGAGCAACAATTAAATAGCTTCACACCTCATTTTTATAGCGACTCTGCATGAAATCAGAAGCATTGTACCATTACAATTTATTCCGGGTGTTGAACAAGTGAATAGCGCTGAGATCCAAGCGATGATTTCTGTCCAAATTCTCCACTCTCTATTGGCCTGTCCTACGATCCTTCTGATCATCAGCACTAGAAAAATGATTGACGCCACACAGCAGCCCACATGTGCCACATCGATTTCTATTAAACTGATCTCTGCACGCAGCTCTGTGACTTCCCGCCGTTTGCCTTGGATAATGAGTTATTATCAGACATTAACATATACAGAAGACAAGTTTCGAATGAGTGCGCTCAGCTGTTCTTCCACACACACACAGCATGAAGCGATAGTCTCCTGAAGATTTGACACTAGAGAACGCTTCCATCATATCATTGAAAATAAGCGGAAAACTATCATCTGACGGCTCTCTCCCCCCCTTGTCCTCAAAAAAACGAGAGAGATATATAGGAGTTTTGATGCCCGTCCCAAGCACCTTTTGCATGCGTCCTTATCACCACCCTCGACTGCATGTCCTTTCTTTATCTGCCAAAAGCTACCTGTCCGCTGCATGTCCTCCTTTTGTTTTTATAGAATTGAAACTCTTTAATTAGAGTTTGCCAAAAAACAAAATACGTAGAACTAATGTGCTTCATGACATGTCCTCCCTTTGGATAATATTCATATACTATTAGCTCATTTTTAATTGCTCTGCCAAATCAAAAGGTGTAAAGCTCTTGCATTGCTCACTTCAATGTTAGCACCATGATTTAAAAGAACATAACAAATTCCAGATTTCCTACTCGAAGTAGAGACAAAATTTCTCTACGACATTCACTGCTTGAATCTGCTAATAACTCAGAGAATATGATACATCATTCTCATGCCCTCTTAAGATCTTTCTGTTGATAATTTGCACTCATCCTCGTGATCTGACATTTCTAGCATCCAAATCAGGAGAGAGAATCTCTCCGACAGCGTAACTTAAAACTCTTCCAGCCATCATTATAACTAAGAAAAATTTAGATCATCGCATGGTTGTTCGTGTAAAAGACGAGGCATCGGCAGTCATTACAAAACCACATGATCTAGTACTCATCAGTCATATTCTACGTTCTTGGCATAGCAGATCATATGCACGTGCACGCGTCTTAAAGCTGTCAGAACATCCTTCTGATCAGAACGTCCTCACGCATAAGTTGAAGCCAGCAGAAGCATCAGGTTTGCCACTGGAAAATCCGAATTGAAGTAGCAATTTAACTCCGCATCTGCCAAGATTATCGTAGAAGAAAATTCTTTTGCTCATCGTCAATTACTCCACTCCGCAGAACTGTCCATTTCTTTTGCTCAGCGTTAGATTACTCCTCAGATAATCGCCTCCCCTTCTTCTCTGTGTATCTGTTCCCAAAACAACAAATCCATCCGCCTCTTCAGCTGCCCAGCCGTCAGTTTGGGATGATTAACTCAAACAACTGAAATATTGCCATCAACGATTAGCACATCAACGACACATCTGATTAGTTTGAGTTAAATGGTTTTGTCAACGCTGGAAGTATATCAAAGTCGGTTGATAGAGCGCTGAGTCTCCATGAATAAGTGCATCGAAGAACTTGAAGTAATGTGTAAGCGTCGTATGATTGTCTCAGGTATGAAATGTGCATTGAGTAACAGTAATGAGAGCATAAACAGAGATGCAAAAGAAGAAAAATGATTCATCAGAGAAATGAATTCATCAGAAGTGATTCTACAGGAAATTGCGCCGACCAGATGTGTTGTTGCGTTCTTCCCCCTCCCCTGGAATCAATTCTCCAAATTTGCCACAAATTAATACGTGAAATTGGGCTGTAGCAGATTAGATGTCCACAAATTAGTGTCGTTGTTCTATGAGCAATTATCAGAACTGTTTTTTTTTTTTCCTTTAATCTTCTGCCTTTCTTTTTCTTCGAGAGCATGCGCTGCCACCCTTTTCCCTCAGACTCCTCATCTATTTTGAGCTATGCCTTTCTTTAGTTCAATGCTCCAAATTTAAAGTTATTGAAAAGACATTCGATGTCGACTCCCACTTTTAAGCTTTGCGCATGATTTTAAGCATATTTTGTGATCATATAAAATCATTTGATCATGTACATCTGTATGATGATCCTCGCGGTGCAATGGAGGTGAATCATCTTCCTTCTTTATTAAAACAATAGCATCTGAGTCCAAAAGTTCACCGGAACTGTATCGCGGCATTTCTCTCTCTCTCTCTTTCTTCCCCTCCACTCACTCCCACCTCCGCCCTCCACTCAACCCCAACCCCGCTCATTCCCAACCCCAACCCCAACCCCACTCAACCCCAACCCCAACCCCAACCCCAACCCCGCTCAATCCCAACCCCAACCCCAACCCCAACCCCGCTCAACCCCAACCCCAACCCCGCTCAACCCCAACCCCAACCCCGCTCAACCCCAACCCCAACCCCAACCCCGCTCAACCCCAACCCCAACCCCAACCCCAACCCCGCTCAACCCCAAGCCCGCTCAACCCCAACCCCAACCCCAACCCCAACCCCGCTCAACCCCAACCCCAACCCCGCTCAACCCCAACCCCAAACCCAACCCCACTCAACCCCAACCCCAACCCCAACCCCGCTCAACCCCAACCCCGCTCAACCCCAACCCCAACCCCAACCCCGCTCAACCCCAACCCCAACCCCAACCCCACTCAACCCCAACCCCAACCCCAACCCCGCTCAACCCCAACCCCAACCCCGCTCAACCCCAAACCCAACCCCGCTCAACCCCAACCCCAACCCCAACCCCGCTCAACCCCAACCCCAACCCCAACCCTCAACCCCAACCCCAACCCCAACCCCGCTCAACCCCAACCCCGCTCAACCCCAACCCCAACCCCGCTCAACCCCAACCCCAACCCCGCTCAACCCCAACCCCAACCCCGCTCAACCCCAACCAACCCCAACCCCAACCCCAACCCCAACCCCGCTCAACCCCAACCCCAACCCCGCTCAACCCCAACCCCAACCCCAACCCCGCTCAACCCCAACCCCAACCCCGCTCAACCCCAACCCCAACCCCAACCCCACTCAACCCCAACCCCAACCCCAACCCCAACCCCGCTCAACCCCAACCCCAACCCCGCTCAACCCCAACCCCGCTCAACCCCAACCCCAACCCCAACCCCGCTCAACCCCAACCCCAACCCCGCTCAACCCCAACCCCAACCCCAACCCCACTCAACCCCAACCCCGCTCAACCCCACTCAACCCCAACCCCAACCCCAACCCCAACCCCGCTCAACCCCAACCCCAACCCCAACCCCAACCCCGCTCAACCCCAACCCCAACCCCGCTCAACCCCAACCCCAACCCCGCTCAACCCCAAACCCAACCCCGCTCAACCCCAACCCCAACCCCAACCCCGCTCAACCCCAACCCCAACCCCAACCCCACTCAACCCCAACCCCAACCCCAACCCCGCTCAACCCCAACCCCGCTCAACCCCAACCCCAACCCCGCTCAACCCCAACCCCAACCCCAACCGCACTCAACCCCAACCCCAACCCCAACCCCAACCCCAACCCCAACCCCAACCCCAACCCCGCTCAACCCCAACCCCAACCCCAACCCCAACCCCAACCCCAACCCCGCTCAACCCCAACCCCAACCCCGCCCAACCCCAACCCTGCTCAACCCCAACCCCCACTCAACCCCAACCCCAACCCCAACCCCGCTCAACCCCAACCCCAACCCCGCTCAACACCAACCCCGCTCAACCTCAACCCCGCTCAACCCCAACCCCAAATTTCATGTAATTTTGGATGGATATTTGGAGGGTCATTTCTTATCCAAACCCTACAGTGTTATATATCGTTGGAAAGCTCTCGACGAGTACTTTCCAATGGTGAGACAATAACTTTGAAATATTGGATATAATTTTGACTGCACCCCAAAAACCTCCACAACTCTCCATAACTTACTCCTATTCCTACCCAACCCACAAACCCCACAAACCCCACAAACCCCACACAACTCCACAACCCCCACAACCCTCCAAAACCCTGTAATCTCTCTCAAACTCCCCACAACTCACCTCCAACACCGCTCACTTAATATGAAGGATCAAAAGCTACTACAAAAATTAGGTGAAGGATGCGCTTCTCAGGGACATTCAAATATCACGGGCGGCACAAAATGAGGATCTCAGCTTGCATTCAAAAGTGACAATAAAGGTGTAAGTGGTAAAAGTAAAAGTGGTGCAATGAGTGTTGCCGCCAACGATTCATGACGACTGCCTATTTTTGAGGATTCAATTCAAATCAAGGGAATATTTGACCTACCCCCTAATTTTGGGAGATCAAGCGACGCGTGATCAGTGGACATGAAGATTCGGCAAGGCTCTCTTGGCCTATTGAGGCCTATAAAAACAAGGGATTTGTGCTCATTTGGGATATACATGTACACACACATATTGGGGTACAATTTTAGAGTTACATTGGTTCGCATACGTACGTGCAAAAGACCTCTCTTGCACTTTGTGGTTTCAAGCCTATTGTAGGAGCTACTCTGTAGTGTGGATACAGAGGGTAGGCTCCTTAGTGAGGGCTATGAGCACTATAGTGTAAGAGAGTGCCTAGGATTTTCTTTCTTTTCCGTGAGTCAGTATCGGTGTTAAGCTCTATTCTCTTGAGCAAATCTTACCATTTGTATTGTGCTGAGTTAGACTGCATGTAATCGGCCCCCTTAAGCTGATGAGAAGACTCTATGCATTGAGGTTCTTATTTCTGGGATGGCTTGTTAGCCCCCTAAGCTTGCACTTTTGAGTATCACTCTGCCCAACCTTGTAATCATCTGACTCGAATCAAGAAGTGTACGGTCTTCCTTGGTCAGTTGTTGTCCATATTTTCTGAAGTATTTACCACACTATGCAATCTTTGTTATCTGCCTGCTCACAGAAATGTTAAAGGGTATACTTCCCTAAAGAGAACCCCCCTTGAGTAGTTGAAGTACTGGATGTGTTTAATCTACGCTCTCTACTTCCATTAAACGTGGATACCCCAGTACCTCCTCTACAGTTTGGCACGCACGGTGGGACCTTTGCATTTCTGTGAGAGTTATTTGCCCTATTACACTTGCGAATAAGTACATGACCCATACACGAGCAGATAAGGAGTCTCTTCGTGTTCGGAGGAGCCTTAATAAGTTAGCCAAAACCACGACTAGTGAGTCTACCTCCCCTCTGCCCTCCCTAAATTTATCCATAGATTTGGGTGCGACACCATTGTCAAAAGAAGGGTATAGGAGAACTCTAGACTTCTCCTCGGATACGTCCGAAGAAACACCAGTACAAATGGAGGATCTCTCTCATTTGCTCTCCAGATTAAACATCAAATTCCCTACCTTCAAGGGACATGCTTATGAGGATGCTGATGATCATGTGAGAAGATTCATCTCTTTATGCCGTGGGCGAGGTCTGCAGAATAGAGAAGATGCAATGCTAGCACTTTTTCCATCCACTTTGGAGGGTCTTGCAGATAAATGGTATAGTCAATATGCAGATGGCCATTTCACTACATGGGAGGCTCTGAAGGTGGCTTTCTCACAAACATTTAGACCAAGTGATTCCTCGGAAAGAGCTCTAGATCAGCTAGAGAATTTGAAGCTAAGACCAGGTGAATCTTTTCATGAACTTCACACTAGAACAAAAGCACTTGTTGCACGTCTGCCACATGCTCCAGGTGACTTTTTGGTTAAAAAGTGGATAGAGAAGGCTCTGCCCAGGTCATCTTAGCAGAAGCTTCGTGAGTCTCTTAGATTGGATGCGACCCTCAATGATTTTGTTGCAGCGGCATCACGCATTGAAGAAGCAAGGCAACATTTTGAAGGGGAAACACAACCAAAGTATGCTGCAGACCTGGATCCTATTGAGCAACTGAGGAGGGAACTGGAGGCATTGAAAATGCAACAAAATCAACAAGAAGAGAAGGTCTTGCCACCTCTGTGTCGCACTGATGACGAAGTAGCTCAACTTCGCCGTGAGTTAGAAGATTTGAAGACCACTCAGGATATAAGGAGACAAATTTGGTGTACAATCTGTAACAACAGTGGACATTCCAATGCTAATTGCCCTATTAAGGTAAGCTGTCAATTTTGTGGAAAAGATGGTCATGAAGCCAGAGATTGCTACTACCTCAAGGGTACACAGCAGAGAGGTAACCCTCAAAATTTGGATTCATATTATGCTAGTACTTCAAATACATCTAATAGGGAGGAGAATCGGCCTGCAAAGCCTAGATATAATAGACCTTTGATGTACTATCGTTGTGGTGAGTACGGTCACATGCAAAATAGGTGTTCCCTCCCAGAAGATGCACCTCCTTGTCAACATTGTCCAGACGCCAAGGATCATTATACCAAAGATTGCCCAAGAGGTCGTCCTGCTCCAATCCACATGATTGCGGTCTCTCCACATGAAGAAGGGAAAACCGCTCAGTCTTATGCCGTTTCATCCTCTGCAATGCCCATGATGACTAGGGCTAGGCAAGCAGCTGCAACCCATAGAGATGAACAACAAGGATTTCATAGGGAGGAACAACAAGGATTTCAGGATAAAGAGGAGGAAAAGAAGTCTAGATGGAAGGACCAAGTAGAAATTGAAGGAGCTTATGACAAGATGACTACTTCTCTAAAAGGCCAACCAACCAGTCTGCAAGAAAACACTCAGGAGGTAAACATTGAACAGATCTTGAAAGGTATTCACCATAAGATTAGCCTGTACCAACTCATAAAAATGGATTCTAAAGTAAGAAGTGATCTGTTGAAGATTATACATTCTGCATGCTTGTGCCAACCTCCTAGCATAGATGGTTTTATGGTGGACTTTCCTCCTGCACCCCTGGCTGATTATCAGAGCTCAAGATTATCCGTTTCCATCAAGGATGAAGCTCTCACAGGTGTTATTATAGATGGAGGTTCCGGCATCAATTTGATGCCTGATTTCACTATGAGGAAACTAAGGCTGAATCCTACAAAGGGAGCACCCTTCACAGTCACATTAGCAGATCAACGTCGGGTTGCACCTCTTGGCATTATTGAAAAGGTACGGATGATAGTACAGGGTTGCCACTTTGTGTTGGATTTTGTTGTTATTGCACTTCCACAGGAGACTTCCTATCCTTTGCTCCTGGGGAGACCTTGGTTGAGGCAAGCAAAAGCTTTGCAAGATTGGGGGAAAAACAAACTATGGATTTCAACAAGCACCAACAACCAACTGCAACTACATTTGGAAGAAGGATTAGACTCAAGAAAAACTACTGGATATACTGTGGACACTCAGGTAATGCCCTCTCTACCCCAAGAAGATGATACATTGTTAAATTGGATGATGGGAAGTGCGGAGTGTTGCACAGTAGAGATCAATGAAATTGAGGAAGAAGTTGCAGATGAGGTAAATGAAGACCACCAGGTATTGGAGAATGAGCAATTGCAGGAAAATACAAGCTTTGAGGAGGCAAGCAATATAAAAACATCAGAGGTGGAAGGTCATGAACCTAAGAGCAGAGAAGATCTTCCTTTTGCAGATATACCTCAAGGATGGATGGAAGAACATGTTGCAGAGTATAAATTAAAATCTACTCCTGCTTATAGTGGAGATGATTTCTCAAGCAAGAGTAGTCCTGAAACATTGGTTCAAGAAGTCAATTTAGGGGTTGAAGAGAACCCTCAAGTAGTCTATTTGGCATCCTGGTTGTGGCATTATCCTCCTTTGCTACAGAAGGTAACTTCCTTGCTTTTTACTTACAAAAGTGTCTTTGCATGGTCCTACAAAGATCTAACAGGGATACCAGAAGAGCTTGGGTTACATCGGATACCCTTAGTTGAGGGAGCCGCGCCTGTAAGAAGTAGACCATATCGACTCAATCCGAAGTATGCAGAGGCGGTAAAAGCAGAGATTACAAAACTAGAAGAAGCAGGTATAATTGTGCCAGTAGAACATTCCAGGTGGCTTTCTTCTATGGTTATTGTGCCCAAGAAAAATAGTGGAAAAATAAGAGTATGTGTTGATTTCCGTGCTTTGAATAAAGTGACTATTCAAGATGGATTTCCTCAGCCCTTCACAGAGCAAGTACTTGAGGAAGTAGCTGGTCACACTTTGTATAGTTTCTTGGATGGTTTTAGTGGCTACAACCAGATAGTAATTCATCCTGATGATAGGGACAAAACAGCCTTTGTTACTCCCTGGGGCACTTATGTCTATACTCGCATGGCTTTTGGTTTGAAGAATGCACCAGCTTCATTTAATAGAACGATGTATCTGATATTGGGCAAATGGTTAACAACCTTTCTACGCATTTTCATGGATGACTTTTCAGTATTCTCAGGTACAGATAAAAGAGCAGCAGTTCAAGATTTCCATGACCATTTGAAAAATCTAAAAGAAATTTTTGAGCAATATCTTAAAACAGGTTTGAAATTGAATCCTGATAAATGTCACTTTTTGGTCACCAAGGGTACTCTTCTTGGTCACATAGTATCTGCTGAAGGTATAACTGTTGACCCTGCAAAAGTTACAGCTATTCTTTCCATGCCTATTCCACAAAGTCCAAAGGAAGTGAAAAGTTTCTTGGGCCATGCAGGGTATCACAGAAGATTCATTCGGATGTATTCAGAAATTGCTAAGCCTTTGTCAAGGCTTACTAGTAAAAAGATTCCTTTCTCATGGAGTGCTGAAGCTGACAAAGCATTTTGTGAACTAAAATTGAGGCTATGTACTGCTCCACTTTTAAGTGTTCCTGATTGGTCATTGGAATTTCATGTACATACAGATGCTAGTCTTCATGCTGTTGGTGCAGTTCTAGCTCAACCATCATCTCACAAAGTGGATAGACCTATCTCTTATGCCAGCAGACTACTTAACCAAGCTGAAAGGAATTATAGTACGACGGAAAGAGAAGGTTTGGCTATCGTATTTGCTCTTCAGAAGTTTAGACATTATCTCCTTGGTGTACATTTCATTGTTATCTCTGATCATCAACCCTTGAAGTATTTGATAAACAAACCTAGAGTAGCTGGAAGAATTTGGAGATGGTTACTCCTATTTCAAGAATTTAATTTTGATATTCATATTAAGCCAGGTAAAGAGCATTACATGGCAGATCAAGTGTCCAGAACTGCAAAGAGTGAAAAGGCAACAGGTATCAATGATGAACTAGTAGATAGCAATCTTTTTCTAGTAGCAATTCGGACAAGTTGTTATGATGAAATTCTTCATGTTCTCACTACTGGAAAGATCCCAGAACACTTGACACCTCTAGAAAAGAGAAGACTGCTCCTGAAAACCAAAGCATATTCTCTTATAAATGGAAATTTATATAAATACTGCCAGGATGATATATTGAGAAGGTGTGTCTATCCAAAGGAGGTAAATCTTTTGCTAGAGGCTGCACACAGTGAAGGACACCTAAAGGGAGAAGAATTGGCTCATAGAATCATCCACAAGGGCTTATGGTGGCCTCATATTTTCAAAGATGCAATCAAGTTCGCCAAAGAATGCCACATCTGCCAGAGGTGTGCCCCCGCGCCCACCAGATTAAATTTCCAACCATTGGTTATATCTACGGGATGGCTCCCATTTGAACGATGGGGTCTTGATTTCATAGGACCAATTAGCCCAACTGGTCAGCCTGGAGGTAAAAAGTATATTTTGATGGCTACATGTTATGCCACTAAATGGATAGAGGCTAAAGCTACTGTGGACTGCACGGCTTTAACAGTAGCTAAATTTGTGTATAAACGTATCTTCTCAAGATTTGGTTGCCCACTGGAGATTACTAGTGATAGGGGCACACATTTTGTAAATCAATTGCTCCAGTTTATATTTGACAGGTACAAAATCTTCCATAAAAAGTCTTGTGCCTATTACCCAAGGGCAAATGGCCAAGCAGAGAGTTCCAACAAGATTTTGATTGGATTGCTTCGCAAATTATCTTTCGATCATCAAAGCTCCTAGCCGCTAGCATTGATTGGTGCAATTTGGGCTTTCAGAACCACAAAGAGAGGAACCACAGGCGAAACCCCATTTCGGTTAGTATATGGGAAAGAGGCATTGGCACCATTCGAGTTCATCATCACAAAAGAAGTAGGAATCAAAACCATTGGAATTGAACCCCCCATTCAGAGACTGGTGGCATTAGAAGAATACAGAGAAGGGGCAATGCAGAAACTTCAGGTAACACAAGAAGAGCGCAAAAGACTGCATGACAGGTATCTGAGGTCCAATGAAGTACAGGAAGGATCCATGGTTTTAGTGCATCAGGTCCCAGCAATTCCAACCAAACTGGCACCCAAATGGATAGGACCTTACACGGTG